>CM068837.1:26784515-27384515 GCA_028554795.2 Sinohyriopsis cumingii | reverse complement strand
TGAGGACATTACATCATCAAAATCACTTCTATATTGCAAATGGCATCTCTCTCAGGGATTTGGGATACAGCATCATTAATCTGAAAAAGATGTTGTAAGAATACAGATAACATCATGGGAATTAATAGAGCTTAAAACAGGAAGCAAAGAAACAAATGCAAACAAGTACAGCATAATACAGATTACCTGGATACTAATTTTCCTGATTAACTTGTATGAAGTCCCACCATTTACTCACTCACATTATATACCCCAAAAATATATGTCCAAAGCCAACTGAAAACTGATTATCCAGCTGACAAACATTCCAGACAATATAAATGTCTACTAATTAAGCATAATAAATATATATAAAAAGTAGAGACTAAACAGAACATTCAGTTAGCTGACATCTGTTAACACATTAACCCCTAGCAATGAGTTAACCTGGCAGGACTTAGTAGCCTACTGCTGAACTCTGAAGAATCACGGTCATGCAAGATACACTAAACTGGCTGGTATTATAGAAAGGTAGACAGATGTAGCTCCACAATGATACCAAATAATCTGGAATATCTAGTTGTACTACAAAATACGAAAAAAAACACCTTTGTTGGACCCGATTTTTTCTACCCTAAATTCACCCGTGGTTGGAATCCGATTTTGTATCTGGATTTTAGAGTTTTTGGTCTCACATCTAAGGCAAACTGGTATGAACTGCAAACAGACAGATGAACCTTTGCAAAAAGCAGGATAAGATGGGCAAGGGGCATCTGAAATAAAGAGTGGTCTCTATATAAACCTAATGGCTTTGTTTAGCACCAAAAAACCAAAAGAACTCCAACTTTTACTCTTCTGCTTATGCGCGAGCCAAACAGCCAATGAAAAATTATGTTTCTAACACAACTAGGCAGTATGTTACTGAAAGATCACGTGGGATTTGGTGTTTCAGATCTATTCAGAAATAGCTTTCAAAATGTGTTTCCTACTTAATTTTCAGGCGAAAATGACAAAAAAATCCGGGAGTTAATGTGTTAAATAGCCTAATGTAAGAGCAGTTGGCCAAATGAAATAGACTAAAAGATCATGTCGTATTTGGTCAAATTCTGTGGAGTCATTTTTGAGAAGTATTCATCAAGAGATTTTCTTTTTCATTGTAATGGTTGCCATTTTTTAGGGCATCATTTGTACCAATGCCAAAGGCTTCTATGCTTGCAATGCATGCTTTATCTACAATTAGCCTAAGAAGCCACTATGGAAAATTAATTTAAGTTATTCTAAACTTAGTAATGGCAGACATAAACAAAATTGAATTGAAATAATTTTTGCAAATATTTTACAGATTTTCAAGCCATGATGCAAATTTGCTCAAAGTCTGTTAAGCAACTATGAAAAAGTGATTTATTATTTTAAATAATATTTTTGGTTACAGCAGCCACATTTGACATCAGCAATACTTATATAAATTTGGTAAGGTTTTATGTTCTTTGTTTGAGTTGATCAAAATCTGTTTCACAGCATTTAAGCATCCCAACAATTTTTTCTTTCATTTTTGTAATGGCAGGTAATGCTGATGTCAGAGAGCATACCTTTATAAATTTGAAAGGCTATTTTACCTGGATGCTGCTTTCTGCAGAATTTGGTCATATTTTGTTGACTAGATTTTTAGAAAAAGCTGTTTAAAGATTCAACTACTTTTAGTATTGGCATCTATACCTGATGGGTAATTAGCATCAAACACTACCCATCTAACATACACACACACACACACACACACATATATATATAGAGAGAGAGACACACACACACACACACACATTCATGCAGTCATAGGTTAGTTAGAGACCTAGACCAGTTAACTGTCCATGTAAATCATATAGATGCTAACAAACAAAACTACTTTTCACTAGTGAATATTAGACTCATGCATAACACAAACATGTGCCAACATGCATTTATAAGTGAATAAGTAGCTTGAGGAAGTGGATAGGCCTTGTGCTATGAATACTTGGATTTCATCCATCTTATTCACCACTGGTGAAAAGATTATATTGTACAAGATTCTTTGACGTCAATGGTCCAAAAACTGTTTTTATAAATAGTTCATTCTTTAGTTTTGGTATCTGAACGTTTTGGCTTGTCATTTATCTAAGTGTTTGTGGTGTTGCTGGTTTCTCAGCGTTGAAAAGAGTTTTACAAGTAAGCTGTGGCAAACTTAACCAATATTTTTTGAATGTGTAGTTTTTGAAACAGTAGGATTTCTAAAGTATCAATTGCCTGAAAAATGGTTTCGATTTGCCCAGCTAGTATTGGTTTACAGGCTGAATTTTCAACTGAAAAATTCTATTAATATTAACAACAGACACATTTCCCCATATTATATGACAACAGTCACAATGAAGCTGAATGTAAAAAAATGATATAGTATTGTTATTCAATTAAATACTTTATTTTTCTTAAAAAATGAACATTTCTTAATTTTGTAATGAAACTTGAATCAGATCAAGAAATACTGGATTATAAATTTTATCCTTAGACACCACTTTAAGTTTTTCATTATAACAGAAAAGATTCAAGTCATCTGTCGTTAACTGTCTTAATTTTTAACTGTTTAATGCCATCTCAAGATTGTTTTTTTGGTAAAGTTTTGCAGCTATGTCAAAGAAAGTAGTATCATAATATATATAAATCTGTTGATGATATTTTGTATTTACAATCTTCAAGTGAAGATCGATTTTTTTTAAAAACATGGTCCGAGTATAGATTATTTGTGGCACACAAGTTTTTTTCTCTTTAGGTTAGTGTCTACATAGAGACACTTCTTGAAATGTTATTCAAGTATGAAGCAAACCATTTACAACCTGTGTTGATAAAGGTTTAGTTTTTCTGCAAGAATTTCATGACATCTACACATATCAAATGATTCTGAAAATCAACCATACTGTTCCCAACCAATATTGCTTTCGTCTAAAGCCTGAAGCCATGTACTAATTACCACTGACATTAGTGCTGTTGCACAGGAATAATTTTGGTTAATACCAGGTTGTCTGTCAATCATCAAGAAGCTTAAGGGTAAATGAGGAAGTCATAAATAACTCAAGCACATGCTTTTCAATGATTATGAAAGAGCTGGAAGGATCAAAATTTGCAACAAATTGTGGAATCATTTTTTGCCCCGAGTGGAGTTGAGTCACCTTTGCAGTTTTCCATAAAAATAATTTAATAAAAATGACAATACAAATATTACTAATGAATATAATAATGATTCATTTAATCTCTTGTGGCCCATGAGGACACAAATAGCTTTTAATATAGTACAGGGACAGAGTAATGATCAAAGTGACTCAAATAAAAATTCTTGAGGCAGTGTAGGTTTGAGATCATGAAAATGACTTCATATTAGCCAAATTAATATAAAAGGACTCGCAAATAAAACTGATGAAATACAGAATTCAACGTACTGAAAGAAAAACTGATGTTTTATACAGTAGCTGTAACGATAATTGTGATAATGATCATTGTGAATTTAGTTATAATACCACTAATGTCTCTTTGATTTAAATTTCATTAATTTATGAGTTTCTGGTAGTGATTAACATTTAGGTCACTTAAATATTCAGGGTTTTCAAGGAAAGACGGATCAAATTAAGTTATTCTTAACCTCAACAGATTTACATTTATTTGAACTCTCGGAAACAATGCTGGTAGCAAATCATGGTCAAAATTTCTTCTGTCTCCATGGTAATGGCCATCTTTATTAGCCAAGGTTCCAATTTGATACTACACCTTGGTGGATTAAACAGTGTTTTGTCCTGGCTACATCTATTGGACTTCATGAGCTGCCTCCCTTAATATGTAATGTTAAGTAACCAATAGCATGGTGCATTGTACATCAGCGGAAATGGTGGAGGCACTTGACCTAAAAAGGTTACTTTGGAAGTTTAACATCGAAAGTATGATAATGTACCAGATGGAAGCGATTACAGGTGTATTTGAGTGAAAAATCAGCACTGGAAAATTGCTTTTTTATCAGACCATTCAAGTTGTGTGCTCCATGTGTCTCGATCATGCAGAAATAGTGCTCAGATTTAAACAACTTAATTTTGATAGGATGCTGTGGCTTGCTCCTGCATCCAATGAAATTCACAGACCTGAAGCACAGAAATATCTGCTCGATACACCAAGGAGTAGATAGTTATCACATGGGAACCTTGGCTAGCGAAGATGTGGTAATGGCAAACAATTTATAAGGATAAGAAAGGTCAGGCTGTCTAGTTATTTTGAGGTAGCATAAAAGATCTTGTTCTATAAGGGCCCAAAATCTTGGCAATTTGTAAACCTCAGGTGCAAGCTTATCTCAAGAACTATCACTATTTTGCCTTTAAGGCTCCACTGATGGGGGTAACTCAGTTGTCTTTTTTAACTGAGCACACTTTGATAGGATTTTGCTAGTGTCGTAACAAGGGAAGTATAGTGGTTAAAAAGTAGCAGAAGTTTGGGGTTCACAAACCAGGTTATCCAGTTGCTAATGACTTCTCTTCTAATGATTGTTTTCAGTAGAATAGCTAGATAGAAGTGATAATGCACTCCAGTGGACACTCTAGAGGCTAAGTGATGATACACCAATCCCAATGAGAATCAGCAGATCTCTGTATATTTGGAACCTATTAGATTGGTATCCCATAGAGGGATGCCTTCACTTCCAATTAAGTTAACACATTAACCCCTAGCGACAACTTTATGGGGCAGGAGGTAGTAGCCTACTGCCAAGCTCTGTAGCGTCATGGTCATGCAGGATACACTAAAGTGGGTGGTATTATAGAAAGGTAGACAGATGTAGCTCTACAATGATACCAAATAATCTGGAATGACTAGTTGCACTACAGAATACAGATAGAAAAACCTCATTTTTTGGACCCAATTTTTTTAACCCAAAATTCGCTCGTGGTTGGAATCTGATTTTGTGTCCAGATTTGAAACTTTCTGGTTTCAGATCTAAGGCAAACCAGTATGAACTGCAAAGAGATAGATGAGCCCTTGCAAAAAGTAGGATAAGATGGGCATTTGGAATAAAGAGTGGTCTCCATAAAAAAAATAATGGCTCCGTTTAGCACCACAAAAAAATTAATAAAAAAATTTTTTTAAAATTTTGTACCCTTCTGCTCATGCTCGAGTCAAATAGCCAATGAAAAACAATGTTTCTAACACAACTAGGCAGTATGTTATTCAAAGATGACCGGGAATTTTGTTTTTTCGAGTCTGTTCAGAAATAGCTTTCAAAATGTGTTTCCTGCTCGATTTTCAGGCGAACATGACAAAAAGCTCTAAGGGTTAATGGGTTAAAACTAGAAGGTACTTCCTGAAGGAATGTGGAGGAATTCCCTCCCATCTGCCAGGATGGAGTAATCACACCTGGTCTCTGGTTTTGTTATCCTTGTTACCTATTCTACATCCATGATTTTTACAACTTGGATATACAGTTTTAACAGGCACAGAGGTAAAAAGCTGGGCCTAGATCTGCTATTAATTTTGATAGGTTAGGGTTATCTGACCATGTGCCAATGTGTAATTGACAGTCAATTTCATTAACTTTGGATCACTAACAAAGGAAGTAATTATAAAAATTAAGTCTGACTTCTACTGTTGGTGAAATGGTCAAATCTTTTCCTGCAAAGTTAGAGTAATTATATGAAATATTGTGTACTAATGCAATTTGGTTAATTTGATATCTAACCCATTTTATCTTCAGTTCGGACCATCAGGATATAAAACAGATCCCACATATAGTGTTGTAACAAGGTTTACCTGTAATGTTAATTTTTTTTTTTTTTTGGAGGAACAAATTTACATGGATTTAAGGGTTTCTGCAAACCACGGATTTGAAAGCCCACAAACTATTCCTCCCCAATCCATAAACTAAAATGCTGATAGAAATGTCCTCTTATTAACAGCCAAACCAACAAAACTGACATCCACAAAAATGCATGAAACCACAGCATGTAGAAAAGTCGAGACTAAAGAAAAAGAAGATAATGTCTACAAGATATTCAAAGTAAGAGATAATGACAATAAAACTATTGCTTCTAAGTCTTGTGATGTGATGTGTGATGTGATTTTGATTTTTAACATAGCTTTAACAATTTTTCAGTCATATCGCTACGATGTCTGCAATGTGGCAGTTTATAGTGATGTCTAGCACTGGGGCATCATGACGCAGACATGTAGCATGATGTCCCACCCAGTCACATTATCCTGACACCAGACCGACCAGTCCTAACACTAACCTCTTAATGCTGAACGCCAAGCGAGGCAGCTGTTAGTACCATTTTTTAAGTCTCTGGTATGACTCGGCCGGGGATCGAACCCACGACCTCCCGCATCCAAGGCGGACGCTCTAACCACTAGGCCACCGGAGCGGTCTTCTAAGTCTTAAAACATGAATTAATATTCCAAATGAATAAGGTTTAATGATACTTACTGCTTCTGTCACCATGGATGAATAGTTCTGAAACATTTGCGAAGAGGAGTTTTTTAGCTGGTCATGCCATACAAGGCCTTTGAAGGCAAGGCTGACACTCAGTTCTCTTTTTGCTGAAAATGAAAACCATGAACTGATTACATAAATCAAACAAATAATTATAAAATTAACAAGAATGTGATCAAATTAAATTGCCAACCTTTTTTTTAAACTCTTAATGTAAACATTTGTGAGTAATGAGTGAATCAATACATAACGAGATAGCACAAACACAATTTTGTTTCAAATGATGATCATAACAATGATAATTGTGTGGGGGGGGTGATGTAAATGATACAGCGGTGGTGATGTGTGATGAGTATGATGAGGACAATGACAGAGACAACGGCAACCATGTTGCTGTTGATATTATTCATAATGATAATGGCACTCATGTATTACTATGTCAATGAGGAATATGACAAAGTCATAACATCTTTTGCCTATGCTAACAATATGACTGAAACATCAGTTTTACATAGTGTAACAATGATTATACTAACCTGGCTTTTATAATTTAACAATTGATTATTTCACTATTAACGCATGTTTATGTAGCACTGTAAGAACATAACCAACATAAAACTATCTCCCAATCTATATATCATGTAAATTTTACCTATTTTACTATAACCTGATGAAAACTCTCTCAAGAGTATTTTTAAAAAACCCACAAATGCTGATAAATTTGTATAAATAGATTTGTTTTTCCAAAATAAAGACATAATATACTTCAATTTATGCTAATAACCAAAGTCATCCATGATAGTAATGCAATAAACATATTTCACTCTGTCCATGCTTTATCCAAATTTAAGCAAAATAGTCTCTAGATCTAACAAGGTAAGATACAAGAATATTTCATCAATATGCACAGATCTCAGTTATTATAGAACCTGTCTACAACAATGATAATATTAGCTTATTCAACAAGTTGAAGCAAAATCTGGTTGAAATTTGATCTCCCCATAATGGTAACAAACTATGGAAATTGTTTACGAGATTACCTCATTTACGTGTACAGCTCTTGCTTGTGTTCATACTCATCTAACATCTTGATAATGTCAGCCCATTTGACAAGTTCTATCAAAATCTAAGTACAGCTGCTAGTGTTGAGTAAGGTCACATCATTAATACATGAAATTCCAAAAGGTATGAAAATTCTTGGGTACTGTTAAGTGTTTAAAATCCAAACAAATATACTGACAATAAAGTCACTGTAAAAACCCTAACTAATACAGTGAAAATTTTGTAAAATTCAGATTAATGCCCTGAAAATAAAAGTGTGTCAGAGTCTAAGACAATAAAAAACTGAATTATGACAAAATCTCTGATTAAGAAATAGATAATTATCATTCAGTTCTGAATATTCAAGGGGGTTGACTAAATGACCCACAAGTTTGACCTTTCAAAGCAATATTCATAAGGGTACTATTTTTAAGTCCACTAACAAAATCAGTATTGGTGTGCATGCATTTTGTTGCAATGTCTGTACAAATTATCTCAAGCACATCATTCTAATTTTGAGAAATTTATTATTCAATGTTCTCCAAAAGTTTTACCTTAAGATCTAAAATAAAAGACATTTTTCCAGGCATGAAATGTAAGCACATTGAACAAAGTAGACAAATGTGCATTTTTAGATAATTTAGAAATTCTTTTTTAAAGCTGGATCTATAACACTCACCAGATATTTGACAAGGATTTGGTGTCGTTATTGGCCCATGTGGCATAGATGTGGTTGGTTCTGGTGTTGTTGTGGTACTTCTGGTAGTTGTTTCTAATGGTGTGGCATTTGTTGTAGGTTTAGATGTAGTTAATACTGTACTTGTAGTAGTTGGTTTTAGTGTTGTAGCGGTTGTTGCAGGTTTAGATGTAGTTAATAATGTTGTAGATTGTGGTGTAGTTGTTGTTGTAGTGGCAGTGCTTGGCTTTGGTGTGATGGTTGTAGTTGTAGTGGTGATTGTTGATGGAAGTGAAAAAGGTATAGTTGTGTAACCAGTAGTTGGTTCCTTGGTAGTTGATGTAGTTGTGGTTATATGTTCTGGTGTAGTGCTGGTTGATCTTGTGGTAGTGGTTGGCTCTGGTGTAGATGATGTGGCAGTGGTAGTGCTTAGCTTTGGTGTAGTGCTTGTAGTGGTGACTGTTGGTGGAAGTGTAGAAGGCATAGTCGTGGTAGTAGTAGTTGGTTCTTTGGTAGATGTTGTAGTTGTGGTTGTATGCTCTAGTGTGGTGCTGGTTGATCTTGTGGCAGTGGTTGGCTCTGGTGTAGTAAATGTGGTAGTGGTAGTGCTTGGCTTTGGTGTACTGGTTGTAGTTGAAGTGGCAATTGTTGGTGTAAGTGTATAAGGTATATTTGTGGTAATACTGGTTGGTTCTTTGGTAGTAGTTGTGGTTGTAGTAGTTGGTTCTTTGGTAGTAGTTGTGGTAATAGTGGTTGGTTCTTTGGTAGTTGTGGTTGTAGTAGTTGGTTCTTTGGTAGTAGTTGTGGTTGTAGTGGTTGGTTCTTTGGTAGTAGTTGTTGTGGTTGTAGTGGTTGGTTCTTTGGTAGTAGTAGTTGTGGTTGTAGTGGTTGGTTCCTTGGTAGTAGTAGTTGTGGTTGTAGGTTCTGGTGTAGTAAGTACAGCCGAGGTAATAATGGTTGGCTCTTTAGTAGTTGTTATAGTTGTGTTCGTAGGATTTAGAGTTGTGCTGGTTGTTGGCTTAACTGTAGTGGATGTAGTAGTGGCTGGTTTTTCTGTAGTTGCTGTAGTTCCGTTTGTAGATGCTGGTATAGAAGTATCTGTTGTTGCTGCTGTCGTTGTTGTCACCTCTGTGAACAGAAGAACAATATCAATATGATTTACAATGTCAAAGCAATTTTTTCTTCTCTTCTATTTTCTATACAAATGTATTCAATCATGTAAACCAGATTAAAGAGACAATGTAATTCACATTTAATGATACACTAACACATTAAGATGTTTAAATAGTGATTATTTGACAAACTTATGTGAAGAAAATAAGCATTTCATTTGATCCAACAATTCTGGCCTGGAATTATATTTCAGAGTGACTTTTCTGAGTACCTTCAGACAACTCAGACACTGTGAAAGAAGACAATAATTTGGTGGTGATCATGTAAAAAGAGACTCAAAGTAGCAGAGTACCTTAAAAATGAAGGAATTATTCATATACTTCAGTATACAAATTTAATCAAGACCCATAAAATATACATTCTGAAGGAAAACTGTAGTATAATAAAAGAAATTAATCACACTCCCTAGGAAGTTACATGACTAAACAGGTTGGTACATTGCTTTGGAATGTTGTACATATCATTCAAAATTTGCTGAATGGTTATTTTCTTGACTAACTAAATATAAATAGCAATGTGCACTTATTTCAAATATTAAATACTGATTTAATTACAAATTATGCAATAAAAGATCTAATCACATCTTTTGGAACTTGTTCCATGCAGTTGCTATGGCAATTAAAAATCTTTTATGGCATGGATAAAATGTTTTAGTGATTAAGACACAATTAGTTAACTGTGTCAGGCAAGAGTCATACAAATGCTGAAAGATTTAACAATTATATTCTTTCCTGCAGAAAAAGAAAACTGTAAATTAAGTGTATGACATGTCCGATGGGTGTCACATGCTCTCTAGCGACAACATTGTATGTGTCATCAATGAGGTTTAGTCTGAATACTGTACTATTTTTCATATGTTACCAATTTTGTAAAAATTTTTTCAAGGTTGTTACAAACCATGAATTGAAAGACTTAACAAGCAATGATCCTTTTGAGGAAACAATAGTTCCCTCTCCTTAATCCACAACTTAAAATATCAATGTTAAGGTAAGTTTTAAAAAAAAATACACAAATTAATACCCATGAAAATAAATGAATTTACAAGAGTTGTCCCAGTATCTGATCACTACCAACATTTTAAGTCGTATATCATCCACAGAAGCAAATTATGTTTCCTCTGTATGGTTCCTTTTAGCCAATACACTCTCTGAAAAGCAACAACTGACAATCTTCAAACTCTACCTACCTAACACCAGCTTACAAGCAGTCATTATCTGTTACAAACTCTGATCAAACAAAACATCATATTAATGTTAGGCATCTCTTTGAATGAATCAATGTCATAATCCAACCAGGAATGGAATTATAATACAAGCTCCTGATATAATCAAATTTTGATACAATGAAATCCAAATATATGTCATATAAAACAACAAAACATTTATCAGGGATGGATATATATATATATATATATATATATATATATATATATATATATATATATATATATATGGTAATTTAATTGATCAAATATAGTTTGAGTAACACACAGTGCATCCTTCTTTGGCCCCTTGTTGGGCCCCCCTTTGTATACTATGGTTACTCTGCCAGATATGAGGTCATTGCAGCCAGCGTATGTTAATAAGTTAGTAACTAAATTTAGATATTGTTGTGTAGACCAATCAGACGACCAAGTTGGAGCACATGAACAAACATTGTCAGTCAGCAACTGGGATACCTGTGGAGCAAGTAATGAATGCACAAACTTGGGCAATAAGCCCGAGAACAGAACTGGAACAGTATGCTATGCAGGTAATGCCCCAAAATGAATGACATGGTGGAATGAGAGGAGGCGGGTGGTTCTTTCCACAAATAATTTTTTTAAGTTAAATGCAGCGTCGACACTGAAAAGTACACATCTCCACAGTCATCTCAGTTGCTGACTGATTGATGCCTCAAACAACAGACAATATTTGTTTACATGCTCCAACTCGGTCATCTGATTGGTTCTACATGACAATATCTAAATTCAGTTACTAGCTTATTAACATATACATAAAGTCAAAATATATTTAATCAATTAAATTGTAATTTAAATAACACACAATACATAGGTTCAATAGACATTTTATTGTACATATCAAATAATCTTTGGCATAACGGGGGCATTCCTGTCACAGCACACTGCACCAGCCTAGATAATCAATGCTAAAATGAAATCCAAATGTCATTTAAAACAACAAAAAGTTTATCAGGGATATATCTATATGTGGCAACATTTTGTAAAGATTTCTTTGTCAGAAGCCATAGATCTTCAATTATATTTTTAAATATGTTGTTGTTGTTGTTATTGTAGGGTTTAATGCCATTTTTCAGCACACGATAGGTTATACATGGCGGCCAGTATTACTGGTGAAGGAAGAGCCCAGGAAAACCTTCGGAAAGAACCATCAACCCACGAGAAGCTACTGGCAAGCTTTCTCACATACCCACATTGGCCAAATCTGAGACTCGGACATCCGCAGACAGAGGTGAGATGGCAGTGATCCGTAATGAAGAGCGTGTTAGACCACTCGGCCACTCGGGGGCCCCCTTTAAATTTGTTAAGTTTTTCAAGTCATTAATGTAATGTATAGAATAATATTATTTAATTATTAAAACCGTCACAACTATCCATGAACTTGTCACTGTGAACCAAACAGTGCACTTGAATAAAATGGTAATACCGCAGAGAAAATCTTTGACTTTATACAAAATGCTAGGCCTTGCAGTTATCTCAGATCTGGAAATTTGACAAATCTGATAATTCTGGTAAAAAAATAAAGTTTTTCAAGCAAATTGTAAACAGGTCAATAACATTATGTTGTAGATTCTCCACATTTCGCTGACATCAAACAAGTGGGAGTAATTCCTGAGAAAAGAGATAATAATACCTTCTAAATTTGAGGTGCGTGTCACATTTGTTCCAAGCTGTTTTGGCAGGTTATCCTCTAAAAGCTTTATTAGCTTTCCTGTATCCACTGGGTTAGTCTCAACTTCACTGACTACCTTCCCTTGTTGCCCATTGTTAGATTTTGCAGAGTTGTTAACTTTTTGAATAACTATGACAATGAAGTAGATTTCATACTCGACAACAATACTGCCATTCCTATAAAAAGAAAGTAAAGTATAAATAATGGATGCGTGAATGAATGCACAAATAGACAAAGAAATTAATGATAATCGAAACAATTCTAGTTGACAACTATTCCTGTAAAAAGAAATAATTTAAAAGAAAAAATTTTAAAGTGAAAACCTCACCAGATACAAGAGTTGACTCATTCTTGGACAATTCCTTTTAATAAGCATAGTATTTATAAATTGATGAATTCCAAAAGATAATAAGATAACACAATTTACGCATTTATATAATATTTTTTGTTTTTACTATGCTTTTATCCAAAAGTCTGCAATTAACTAATTTTACCGTGTCTATACTGAGACACATTCCAGCAAGACTGTATCATAGATATGCATAAAACAAAATCAAGTGGGGCCCCAGGTGACTGAGTGGTTTAAGGTGTTCACCTTTGCAGATCATGTTTACTACTCAAAGATGGATTTGTATAAAAGGTGCAAATCCCTGTGTTAATAAGCTAAGTAAAGTACTATAAATGCAAGTAGTGAACTTTGACTTGAGCCTAAAATAGGTAACATCATTAATGTAAATATTGAAACTCTTGCGTTTTCCAGACACTATAGTTTCCAAATTTTTTATAATTTTCAACATTATATAAGCATTTTTAACATCAAGTACATTTTGTAAAGTCAAGCTACAAAACCCAAAAGTAAAAAACTATAACAAAATTTGCGAGAGAAAAATAGTTAGTCAATGTGGCATCATCTGGTGATTACTTATAATGATATCTGCCAAGTTTCATGGCAATCCATAAAAAAATGCATGATTGTTGCAATAATGCTTTTTTAATATACATTGCATTAAAGTACAAGATATAATAGGCAACAGTTATGTAAGAAAATTGCAAGAATAAATTAATTTATTGATATGTGCAACTTCAGGTGATGACCATAATATTTACCAGGGTCCATAACAATCCATAAAGAAGAAAGCCAGAACCTGAATATCATGCTCACAATCACAGCACAGGAGTAAAAAACTAAGACAGAATAATAGAACCAGGATGGCAGTCAAAAGTTCATTTATAGCGTGTTCTAAGTTGTCACCAATAATAGGTCTATTTCTAAAATTATAATAAAGAACATAGCAAACAGGTATTTTTCATGGGGAAATACAAATATCCTAGATTCAGATAAAGATGTTCACCTCTATTAATAATGATCCTAACATTCTGTCTGTCTGTGATAAGGATTTTCAATGTAGCTTTAACAATTTTTTAGTCATATCGCTACAATATCTGCAGTGTGGCAGTTTATCGTGATGTCTAGCACTGGGGCATCATGCCGCAGACATGTAGCATGATGTCCCACCCAGCCACATTATCCTGACACCAGGCCGACCAGTCCTAACACTAACCTCTTAATGCTGGATGCATAGCAAGGCAGCTGTTAGTACAATTTTTCGAAGTCTTTGGTATGACTCAGCCGGGTATTGAACCCGTGACCTCCCACTTCTGAAGCAGACACTCTAACCACTAGGCCATCGGAGATGTCTGTCCACATTTGCAAACTATATATACTCACAGAGAAATATTAGCCATGTATTATGTTGTTTAGAAACTCAATGTCTCTAGTCAGGTGCACAGTGAACTTGATTTTTGGACTATGGTCAATTACAAAATAAAATTATACATAACGTACAATCATGGAAAACAACAAATACATATTAAATATATGTAACAGTCACTAAAATCTGTCATTATTTGCTGAATGAAATTTTCATCTGAAGATGAACCATACTGGGAATCAGCCATGTTGGTGTTCTAGGTAGCCTGTATTTTAAACATGCATTTGTAAAACTTCCTTTCTGCAAGGTTCAAGCAACGACAGAATCTTGGTCCTGGGCCCAACATGCCAAACAAATTTAATTTAATAATCATTCATATCAAGGGAGAAAAAAAACCAGATTCTTAAATAGTTGCCTACCTGAAGAAACAGATGCCATGACAAGCACCGTATGATATCTAGATGGTGGTGGCATGAGTTATGTCTTGACAAGTACATTAAGGGGTTTCCAGTTAAATAAACAATGTATACTTTACAGAGTACATTTTTTATGAGACTTGAAACTAATTTGCAGGAGTTCTCATCCATCACTGCTCTTCAGTGCACCAATCCATACAAAATTTGCATGATTCCTGCATTCGCACATCCTGGCAGCATTTCTACCTAAGTCAATGAATTTATGAGGGCTGTTCCATTTAACATTTGTGGTAGACACTTCTTACTTCTTTAAAAATATTTGCCTGGGTACACAGTTTACTCTAAGAGTTTAAATGAAAATGATACAAATTCTAAATTGTATCTATGAATGACTGCTCCACACAGAAAGTACCTTATGTTTTACAGGAATAAGCCTGAATAAAGAGTGTTTGAATTAACATATGTAACTGGTTCTAATTGTCCATGTGTACATCAAAATTTTTAATTTAAAGGAAAAGAAATGACATATATTACCAGCATTTACTGATTGAATACCTGAATAAAAGTTTTGGCCTTTGCACAGTAAAACATGTAAAAATTTTAACAGCGTGCATTTGGGGGGTGGGGTGTAGTATGACTTTTAATTACTCGTTGCTTCTTATTACTATTTTCTTGAATCTTTTTCATTTTACTTCACTTTCATAAGCAATACTCAGAATGTAGCACAAATGGAATTTATTACATAATATATCCAGATGCTGTTTCTAGTCTTATTTTCTGGTTGAGAGTCCAGTGACTGTTCTTAACAATGTTACTTCCCCTGACAATAGGATGTTACTTCATTGCCAGCAACTAAGTATATGTGAATTCTACTGAATAAATTGTAAACTAATATCTGTTCATGGATTGGTGTATCTTGCTCATTGCTAAAATGGGTTGTAAAACTTTCTGAGATATTCCTTCAAAAGAGTCTACTATTGAAGAAATTTTTGAAAATATCTTCCTCCAAAACAACAACACCTTTTTGTCAAGGATACAGTTTGATAATTAGTGACTAACAAAACCCAGTCGTATTTGGGGAAATGGAAGTTCAGAAATACAGAGTTAAACAAGGGTCATAACTTCGAAAAAGTCAGTCGCATTGGGGAGAATGATGAAAATTGAACTTTCTTAATATCAAGCATCAAAAACGATTGGGTTTCAAGTTCTTCAAAAGCTATTAACTGGAAATGAAGTTTGTCATGGACCTGATGCAATAGGACAAAACAGACAGACATGGTTAACAATTTATGCCCCACCAATAGATGTGTTGGGTGCATAAAGTACTTCATTATGAAAGGTACACTTTTGATGATGATAATGTTGATGTTCCATAAAACCTATCCGTGTTGCATTACCTGCAGGCAAAGACAAACATTACTGTTTATTATTTATCTCCATTTCAACAGCGTCAAGTAAATACAAATACATACTTCCAGTTTTCTAAGAAATAAATACTTCACAATACTATAGGTCTTAAAAACAGAAGAGCCATATTTTGCTGAGAAGTAAATGAATTTTAATTAAGGTTAGAAGTTTGGTTAGTAGTTAATGATGGTAAGCATGAAACTCCTGTGTAAAAACAGCAAAACCAGCCATTTTTCAAAGTTGTTATGGGCAGTTTTCTGCAGGGCTCTGTGGATAAAACATTGTACCATGCTGAATTTCAACTACCTCAACCCTTATATCAAGAAATCTTTCACATTACAACCAAATATCCGTCATCCATAAAAAGAGGGCCATTGTCTGCTACAATATATACTTTCTATGTAAATGTAAATATGTTTACTTGCAAAAAATAATTAGGCTCCCTCTTTTTCAAAGCTGTGTAGTGACAATATTGAAGTTTGGTGAATTTTTCTTTTGAGAGAACTTGAAGGATATTTCTCCTCAACCTCTGGAAATGGACTTTTGTGAGACAATGAACCTAAAAAGCCTGAGCCACACAAATCCAAATAAGGAGTATATAGTTGCAAAGTTAATGCTTCTCAACTAAACATGCTGAGCAAAGATAATGGAAAGATTAAAACTAAAATAACCTCACTTACCTGAAGCCTTCCACAACTGTGCCATTGTACTGTGGATTATTTTTATATATCACATCCATCTGTAAAAAAAAAAACAATTTTTTTTAAATGTGTGTGTTAATGGAAGACAATTTTCCCAATTAAGTGCCTAAAAACAAATTTTAACCAGACAAACAGCTTGACAGACAGATGTATAACTATGCAAGTAAAACACTACATGCCTGAACAACAATCCTGGTGTAGAATAAAAAGCACATCATTTAACAAGGAGAACTGGGATCAATGTTTTGCAGAACCTGTTGTCTCATCCCTTATCCATCCTACAAAAACTTCAACTATTACAACAGTGCCACTGCCAATGTTGCCAATGGAAAAGTGACATATACTGCATATCTCACTAAAGCAAGTGAGACAGTAACTTTTTATATGGGTGTAAATGTCTGTTAAAAGGAAACTCCATATTTAAAAACAGGCATTGTTAAAATATATCAGTAATACTGGCTGCATGATCTGCACCATTTCCATTTAGGACCAACTGGATATCATAAGAAGGCTTCAGGTGAAAACACCATGTTAATATGAACACCCATTCTGCAGGAGTAGGAAGGAAAAAAAAATCAAAAAGGCCACCTTGATGGCCATGATGGATGTTCAAAGGGTAACTACAGACAATGTAATAAGTTTTTTTTTTAATTAAAAACCCAATGCTGGTACAACCATCCATCCAGGACGAAATAGGAACAAGAAGATGTTCAAGCGGGCATTCATGAGGGCCATACTGGATGTCAGATCAGCATCAATTTCATTATAACCAATAATCATGTCTTTAGCAAAAACCCCAGGCTGATATGACCATCCATTTAGAAGTAACAACAACAGGATCTTCAAAGATGGCTACTATGGTGGCCATATTGGATTCTAGATTGGCACCATTTTCATTAATGACCAACAGACATCATAAGTGAAAACTCATGCCATGTAAATACAACATCTATAGCAGAGGCAACAGAGTGGATGTTTCAAAGGAACCATTTTATTTTGGATCAACTAGACCTTGAGATGAATGTGTCCATAAAGTTTTACTGCAATGTTCCCAACAGTTTAAGAGGTCAGTAGCAATAAGAAATGTGTACTAGCAGATGCCGAGTGGCCAAGTGGTCTAAAGCACTCACGATTACGGATCACTGCCATCTCACCTTGGTCTGCATGTGTTCAAGTCTTGGACTCAGCCAATGTGGGTACATGAGAAAGCTTGCCAGTAGCTTCTTGTAGGTCGGTTGTTCTTTGAAGGGTTTTCCTGGGCTCTTCTTCCAGCATTTATATTGGCCGCCATATATAGCCTATCTTGTTCCGAAAAAATGGCATTAAACCCTAAAACAACAACTAACAGATGCCACACAATGGACAATTGACCAGATGAGTAATAAATTTAGCCAATGTAATAGGACCCATGTTGATACCCATATTAAGTTTTCAACTATAAAAATGAGCAAATTTACAATAAGTATGAAAAACTAAACAATGAAACTTATTGTGCTTTTTTGTGGATTACTGGTGCATGAAAAATACTGAGGGTATAACAATATTAAAAGCAATATTAGATTTTTCATGGTGATTGGGAATGAGGCCTGAAATGGTGACAGGGAAAGAGACCTGACATATTGATTGAGGATGAGGCCTGAGACAGTGACTGCCAATAAGGCCTGGGAAATTGATATGGAATTAGGCCTCGAATAAATCATTTGGGGAAAATTTTGATCAATTAGGAACAGCATTTCCTGGTGTAAATTGCTGAAATTTGAATTCTGCACAAGTTCAAAAATATTACATCAAAACTGAGACAGGAGCTAATTGGTTTAGAGGTTAAGGGATGGACCAAAAATGTGCCGATTTTTTCACACCATTGGATCAATACATATGTAAATGGAGCTTTAGATTTTCAGTTCCAAAGGACAATCCACACCCCCTCACTGTAGCTATTTAAAGTTAATACTAGTCAGTGCAAATATAATTTTTGTGAGGAGGGAAGAATAAGGAATTCCATCTGTTATAACATTCCCTTCTCACTGCCTTTATTAACACATCCCATAAAGATCACTTTACTGTAAAATAATTATTTTCATTGTGATATAATTCTCAAGTTTTGTGTGTCACACTTTGATTTACAAAATTAAATCCTCAACAAATATTAAGCAGCTTTAAAAAGGGAAACAGGAATGGGAGGATAGTCAGCAATATCATCTGAGAAAGAAATTACACTCGAGTAAATTCTCTTCCAATTTTGAAATATGATAAATAAATCATAATATGTTAAACAAATTAAAGTAAATGAAATTATAAGCTTTAAATAATTTCATTAACACACTAAGCCCACACATGATAAGACAACTAGGAAAACAGACCCCAATAAAGATTACAAAACTTCATGGTGTATTTAATCAAAAGCTTTTTATTATCCTGATAGATGTTACAATTAGGACAAAATACAGTAAGCACATTTAATTTGGCACATCAAAAATGTGGTAATTTAAGACTTAAGCAGCCATTCCAAGAATGATAAATTCATCTACTTTTGCTTCACTGCTAAACTTTGTACTGAACAATAAATGGTATTCCAAATTTTAACCATGACTGACCTATGTACTGACCAATAAATGGTAAGCCAAAAGTAAACCATCACTGACCTATGTACTGAGCAATAAATGGCATGCCAAATGTAGGCAATGACTGGCCTATATGTACCCCTATGTACTGAGCAATAAATGGTATAATGTCAATTGTAAACTAAGACTTACCTATGTACTAAGCAATAAATGGTATGTCAAATTTTAATAATGACTGGCCCATGTACTGAGCAATAATAGGTATGCCAAATGTTATGCTGTTATTGTTATATGGTTTAATGCTATTTTTCAGCACAGGATAGGCTATACATGGTGGCCAGTATAAATGACGGAGGAAGAACCCAGGAAAACCCCAGAAAGAACCACCAACCCATGAGAAGCTACCGCCAAGCTTTCCCACATACCCACATTGGCTGAGCCAAAGACTCGAACCCAGGTAGACAGAGATAAGATGGTAGTGATCTGTAGCTGTGAGCACCTTAGACAACTTGGCCACTCATGGCCCCTGTACGCCAAATGTAAACTATGACTGACCTATGTAGCAATAAAGGGTATGCCAAATGTAGACCAATAATGTCTGACCTATGTGCTGAGCAATACATGATATGATAAATGTAAACTATGACTGACCTACCTATGTAGTGAACAGTAAATGGTATGCCAAATGTAAACCAATACTGACCTATGTAACAATAAATGGTATGCCAAATGTAAACCATGACTGACCTATGCATTGAGCAATAAACAGAAAATAAAAATTTTAATCAACATCATGAAATTCAAAACTTTTGCTACATTCTGTTTAAAACATACACTGTAAAGAAACATATATGATGGAATATATATTAATGCAAATGTTGGTAATATGTACCGGTGGCAATACTATAAGAAATAAATACATTAAATAAGTCATGTCAGCTGAAATTCGTATTTCAGTTTTATTTTTGAATTCTCTTTCAGTAGAATCATTATAAATGTGATATCCTCTCTTGCATTCAAATGGGACAAGTGTGAATTGATTGTCAAGGCAATGATCATTAGTGTTTCTGCAAGAACCTAATTAAGTGCAAACAGCTGTGATGTGTGACATACAGAAGTTTTTGTTGCTTTGTTACAATCAATTAAAAATACACCTGCTGTATATTATGACTTTCATTATGTCTTCTGTATCAAATCAAATACAAGAAGTAGAAAAATTTGTTTAAAAAGGCAGACAAACCATGAAAAGCTAGAAATCATGCCTGTGTGTCAATTTAACTCATTTTCAAAGAGCAATTAAACACGGTTTTAAATGTTTTCATTAAAGCAACATCACTGCAGTATCAAACATCAACTGGTGCTTTCTTGTAATCATTCACAAATGTGACCATGGATAGCAAGGGAACCTAGTGAAAGGTACAATTAGTGCATGAAAAGCTTAGGTTTATCAATATGTATAATTATGGAGAAGCAAGATCCAAACATTACAGAGAATTTAAATTTCACGATCTGGCACTCAGAAGGATGTGCAGATGTTTCATAATTACCTACAATGAAATTGCAGCATCAATATTTTACTGACAGAAATAAAACTTTAACAATGTTGATGCCACTGTCACCACTAAACACCACCATCACCGCTGTCACTTTTGTCATGTCGTCCCTCATGGATGGGAGACAGATTCAGAAAGGGTCCATCTTGTTACCAGCTTTTGGTTCACTTGAGGATATACTATCATATTCTAAGGGAATGATCTTATTCTAAGGGTGCAATTAATGAACAGAGGCATTATTTAATGACAGAAAAGATGAGCCAAGCAAATTAAATGACTTACATGAAATGTTTGTGAAATTATAGAGTGATTAACATTATGAAATGCAACATAGTGTGATCTAAAGCATTTTTAGCATAAGCTGAATCTGTTGTATAACACAAATTTGTTCATAAAGCTTGTTAACATAAGTTATGACTAACAGGAAGCAGCAAGTAATTACATATGCTTTCCTAACTGAAAGTACTTTTTAATGCAGATGTACAGAGCTGAAGCATGCAGGTGAATGAGAATGCAGTGTGTCAAGCAACTAATTAGCAATAAAGACTAAAATACTCATGTGTATCTTGTTATTTTTTATATGTAGGGTTAATATGGTTAGTACTGAGTAATGCAAGCTATTGGTTTTCAATATGTTCTCATTTATTCTTTATTCATTGATAACGGGGGGTGGAGGGTGACAGAAATAAAAGAACCGAATCTGGGTTCAAGGTTTACTTGTTGGTGCACCATAGTCTTTGGTGCTCAATGTTCCTAAGGTTTGGGTGCACATGCACCCAAAGCCTATGGTTCTGGTTCACAGTGTTGGGTTTGGGTGCATGAGTGCACCAAGCTATTATGTCTGGTTCACTGCCTCTGATTTATTACCAGTCTTGGTGCAATGGTTTGTTCACAAGCAGAAGACAAAGTTCTATTAACTGAATTTCACACAAAAAAATCTAAATTCTATAAAATAATAAAGTATCAATATAATGTTTGTGAATTGAGAACAATAAATTATAGGTACACTGAAAATAAATAGAGTTGTTATATGCAGATGTAGGTTATTCACCTTCTATTTAAATTCTAAAAGAAATAAGTTCAAAATATGTCATTTTACTAAGGTCACAAAATAACACTCTGCTAGTGCTATATTATGCAATGGAATTAGTTAGACACCTTTAACATTTTTTTTTTTACCATAGCCACATCTGATTTTAAGGTTGGTTGAGCCATTTTGTACTCAGCGCCTTCGACAACGACTGGACAGTGACAAAGGTCGTGAAATTCATGAATGCCCATCTCCTTCTATACTATTATTATTGACCAATCAGAATTTAGCACTTTTAATCACTGGGCAAGAAAGAATTACTGACCAATCAAAATAAAGCATCAAACATTCTATGCTGAAAGTGACATAATCGTATAAACATGAAGACCAAAGAACATGAGACATGGTAAAGAATTAATTCTACAGATTACCACACGAATGATTACAAATACAATGCAATTTCACAAGGTATCATATATTTAAGATGTAAGTAGACAAGCCATATGATCAAATGTCAAATCAGTTCAAAATACGTTTCTTCCAATATCCATTGACAACACATCGTAGCAGTAATACACAACATGTGCTCAACATGATGGGCATTCAAATCGCGTCTGCCAAAATAAGTCTACACATCTGTGAATTAAAACTGGGACATTTTAAGCATAATAGGGTCATTCCTCAGAAGTTGCATGAAATGGCTCAATTCATGAACAGGATATGTATTACGATGGCGCAGTGAACGAAAAATGCCATGCTGTAAACATGCTAAAGATGACGCTGTTGACTTAAACCAGATTTACTAGCATAACACTGTCATCACTGCTAGAAAAGTTGATGCCTAAGTCTCCCAATTACTAATGCAGGTGAGACAAAAATTAGAAAAAATAAATGAATATCAATAAAATCTTACAGCTGATGTAAAGTTGGAAGCTTGTTCTTTATACAAAGTTGAGTTTGAATCACTAAGGCTAACATCCCAGTCCTTTGCTAAACTAACTTCTCCTTGGAATGTCTTTAACCTGGAAACTGTTGAAGAGAACAGAAAATACATTATACTATGACATATACAATGAACAATCTTCAACAAATCACAAAATCTAAAATATATTAAAGGCATGTGTTCCATGGAACTTGATGTCTTATCTGTGGAAAGTGGAAAGCATTAAGATGACGCATTCTGCTTAAGCAGGCAAGACAAAGGCACCCAGTATATTATTCAACTCCAAACCTTTTGCATATATTAGTGAGACATTTCTAAAATGAAAATCTCTGAAACAAAATTAAATTTTGATTTTGATGGGGTCTTTTGTTTACAGTAAGCATCAATTTTGCCACAGAACGAAATGTTGTTATCTGGGTAAATATAACTTCAAGAAAATAAACACACCTACAGTATCATAAATAATCACCCTATCACATATATGTACCTACTGGAATATTTACACCCCTGTGTCTATTTTTGGTACACTTCAATTTGGAGTTGCATTGTCTCTCAACCCAATTTGGTGGCATTTAATCAAGCACATGCAAATTTGTTTCACACACTGATTTACCCCCATTATGTTAATTGGTAATAAGACACCATATATGTATAGCAATATGTTCAAAGAAAATCATTATGCCACTGGGCATATCAGCTCTTGATTAACTGAACTCAAAAGGTATGCAGGGATTTAAAATAAAACAAAACTGGGGTAAAAAAGAAACATTTATTTGTGAGTTCCAACCAATTAGAGCAGGATGTACTTAATCAATCATAAGTAGGCATTACGGCATTCATGTTATCCTTCTCCTAGTTTTACACTAAAAACATATTTAAGCCCATTTCGTTTTATTGAATATTAATATACTACATAAAGAAGACTTGTTTATATTAAATATTGATAGCCAGTCAATTTTTATAAAGATATCTGTGATTATTCGGATCTCTTTGTATGTATGTCTCCTCTGATCTGCTGTAGGTTTATTTTACATTGCAAGGAAATAAAATGGTTCCAGATCATTGACTAGCCACATTCTCAAATTAAGTTCTGGTTTATGGAGTTGATAACAGTGTACAATTTACCCATCATGGAACCAACGTTTTCTGAATTTTTCAGATTTCAGAGAAGGTGGGCCTTGGTTTACTGCCTTACAGCTGATCAAAATTTTAAATTTAAAGAATTCAGGACCAGAAAAAATGTTCATTTTTTGAGTATCTTTTGAATTTTTGAGGCTTCAGTGAATTAAGCCAAAGTTCTAGTTTACAGCTTATGTATATACAAGACATCTGCTTTTACAATAAGTTACTAATCTTAATGACAATGCTACTGCTGTTACAGATGAGACAGGAAATTAACCGATTAAATATAAATTTTAGGATTATGACACCAAATTCTGAACTGAATACATCTACTGAATTCTCCAACAAAATCTTAATTTTGACAATATTAAGATGAAAATTACTGAAGATACAATTCATTGTATCTGTATCATGGGACTGCCTGGCAAACATTTAAAAGGGGTTCTGGCTTATCATTCAAAAATGCTTTCTTACTAAAACAAAATGTTAAATCTTTGTAAACATACAGGATGTATTTGCTGTTAAAGATAGACCTATCAACAGTGAAGTACAGCATCCAGCAAGGGGTGGAACCATAACTTCCTGTCTAGTACCTGCTAGTCTGAATTTTCACAAATTCTGTACATTTAGCATACTTTAAATAAAATTTGATTGCTCAATATACATACACATGTTGTATAACTACAATTATATCTTGAATAATAAACACAGGGAACCTACATTAAAAAATGGTGATTAAATAATTTGAAGAACATTGTGCCTCAAAAAGGATAAAATCTGTTACAAGTTGAGGATGGTTAAGGAAAGGTCTGATAATATGCCCACGAAAGATTTATAATACTGTATGATGATATTAAAACAAGTCAAGTTTTTATTAAATAGGTTGTCACAGCTTAAATTCACAAAAATTGTATAATCACAAAAAAAAAACTTTGATTTACCACCAAAACATACCTTCAACTTCGATAATCACTTCAGATTTATTTTGTGGGGCAGCTGAAACAAAAAAAAGAATAGTACATTTTTTTGTTTAATAATTGATTGGATCATCACAGTGTAATAGGCTTTATGATCTTCAATCTCAAAACATCAAAGCCTAAATCAAAACTATGATATGACATACAAAAAAACCAATATTTGTTACTGGTTCAAGTTCATGTAAAAAACACAATTTTCTGAAGTTCTTTGGGAACAAAAAAAAAACAATGAGACAGAGACCTTTCTTGACACCACTACATATGCCCATTATCTCTATCCTACAAAACAGCAAACAGTAGTGTTCAAATACTATGGAAAATTATAACCTTTGGGCAGTTTAAACAAATGATTGTTATCAAAGTGAATTAAAGGTAAGGTGATCAAAGATAATCAACCTCCATTGCACAAATTACTTAAATGGCTTACTGGAGCTAGAGAGATGTTGCGTTAAGGGTCCTATATACTACACATGCCAGCAGTGGCACACAAGACTCTTTGGAAAGGTACACAGCATGAGATGTAGTTTTGCACTGCATTAAAAATGATCATTAAATTAAAGGAATGAATAAGATTTGGCACACAGCAGTTGTAAAACAGTGCCAATGCCTGCTTTAAACACTGCTGTTGGAGAGCCCATTAGGCTAATTTGCATAGGGAAAGTACACAAATTGGAACAATCCAATTCATTTTTAAGTTTGAAGTGAAAAATATTATCTTTGTTGCCTTGAAGTATAAAGCCATCTTTGTCCAAGATTAATGTGTACTCCATTGAAGTCAGAAATATAATTATTGAGGCAGGCTGGAATAACATGGAAGACTGATTCATTTTTTAAAGCAAACTGTCAAATCACAGTTGTGATTTAGGGAAGGTTGGGTCATTGGCAACATGACCAAAGCCTAGTAAATCAAACTTTTAGAATTTCTGGTTGACTAAGTTGAACTTTGTTATTTAAGCACATCAACAAAGGGAAGTATTTTAATCTCTGTGCATACTGCAAACACCACACTGACATTTGACATTCTGGAGAGTATGACATAGGTCAAGATTCCAACACTATACAGCAATGTGAGTTCAATCCCAAAGGGACCAACCATTTAACTTTCAGGGGTAAAGGGAGTTAGAGAGAGTGCCTGGGATTTTGTTCCCTACAACAATATTTGTTTTCTTTCATCACAAGATAACTTTTTACATCTACACTGACAGAAAGAAAAAGGTCTTTTACCCAATGATCAGAACATTTAAGAATCTTCTCTCAAGCTTTTATGGTGTTAGACATGTTTCTTGCTTACAATCCCAGGCCCCTGCCCCTGTCCTGAAAATAAAATCGCCAGTCCCAAAAGTAACACATTTAAACATCTACCGTAATTGGTGTGACTACTATATGTCAGGCACACCCACTACAACAAATCTGACATTTTTAAAAAATCATTTTCTATGCTGAGAAAAAGTCTATATCATCTTAGGGAAAAGAGTGCAAAGATGAAAACTCTAAGGGGTCGTCCATTTAGTATGAATGCATGAAGAGGGGTAACCCAAATGCATACGCTTACATATGAGGGAGTCTACTGATAATGTACATACACATAGGAAATGGGGGGGGGTAAAACCTCGATAGTAATTTGTCTAACATGTAACCTGTTCAACTGGGTTCAGTCAGGGTTTGAATTTTAGTGGACACTAGACAAACTGTTTAAAGTTACTCATCTTATTTCTTTAATGCAGCCACACATTCAACGTCGATGGACTGTTTTATTAAACACATTAATATTATTAGTCCTTTATGGTTTCTGCATTGATTAAATATAGACCATTCTATAGAATTTACGGGGGGTGCATCAAGAATCCGTACGCAGGTGGGGGGTGTAAAGAAGTGTGCATGTGTACGGGGGGGAGGGGTCAAGCTTTGCCAGATTTTTTGCATATGTACTAAATGGATGTCCCATAATAACACTTGCATCATCCTCAAAACCTCACCACCACCACCATCACAAAATACTGTGTATGTGTGTGATTTGGGTTTTTAATGTAGCTTTAAAAAAAATTCAGCCATATTGCTACAATGTCTGCAGTGTGACAGTTTATCATGATGTCTAGCCCTGAGGCATCATGCCACAGACATGCAGCATCATGTCCCACCCAGTCACATTATCCTGACACCAGGCCGGCCAGTCCTAACACTTACCTCTTAATGCAAAGCACCTAGCAAGGCAGCTGTTAGTACCATTTTTTTATAAGTCTTGGGTTAATGACTTGGCCAGGATTTGAACCTGCAACCTACCGCATCTGAGGCAGACGCTCTAACCACTATGCCACCACAGCAGTATGAAATACTAACATGAGCAAAAACTGTATCTAGTAAAGACTGTATTCCATTGGAAAATATAAAATGTAATGCTTGTGTGATTGTGATTATGTGTGTACATATATATGTGTATTATGTCTCCTGATGAAATTTGATAATGCCAGGTCTACCACCTATTTCTGACTTTTGTGTCCAATGCTTCAAAGAAAAACTTTTTATCTTCTTTAATTGAATTGAATTTTCAGTCATCTTCTATAGAGATCTGAATGAGCTGATAACTTATTTAAAATTGTACATCACTTCTTTGGATCACAAGCAATGACCGCATCACCACCCCCACTTTGGGACCTCAATTACATCTTCTGGGTCTCAAAAACCTCCAACACTACCTGCTGTGAAACATGCAACTATTTTCTTTCATTGCTAACCATTATGACCTCATCATGTACATATTTTCCTAACCTCTTTTTCAGATTATACACATATACTTTCAAAATTCAATCTAAAACCCTTGTACAAAAATACTGTTGCATTAGAAGTGTCTGCCACACATATTTCACACAGCCATAGTTTTATGCCAATACTTACTAATTCTACTACAGGTATTATCTAGTCATTGTAGTAGTAGTAGTAGTAGTAGTAGTAGTAGTAGTAGTAGTAGTAAAGATGGCATATTGGTTTGAAAGATACAAATGTCAAAATAATTTCAAGCTAATCTGGTTAAAATTTATGGTAATCAGCAATTTGGTTAACTGTTTCTACTATGAGTTAACTTTTACTGAGCTAGATAGTAGCTGCATCATTCATTCAAATATGAAAGGTATTCATTCTTTGGGACTCGACCAAACACATTTGGCCTGAAATGTCTGGCAGTTTTGGAAAGAAACTCATTTATGAAAGTTTTTAATATATTAGTACAGTAAAAACCTGTCTTGAAGACCTCTGTTATGTGAGACCACCTGTCTTGAGAAACCTATTCTCAGTGCACATATTTACTGATCATATCATGTTATGACCTGTTATGAGAGAACACCTGTCTTGAGACCATACATTTTTTGTCAGAAGGAGTGGTTTTTCAAGGCAGGTTTCACTATAACAACAGCAGTACTCGATAGGTGATGATCATGTGTATCAGTTATAGGTTTTCCACCTTTTGCTATGGAATCCACACCACACTATAAACCACCACAAAGTAGACATCTTATTGATATGACTTAAATTTATTAAAGCTACATTAAAAGTACAGATAACACACACACACTTTTATAAAGTTTTAAAAGATATGAAATGCAGTGTACTCTATTCAGTTCTTTTTTTTAAACCCTGAAGCCCTAAAAATCCATGTCTTCACTTCCAAGGTTTAATATTAATGGAGTTAAAGTACTCTTACTTAATGTGCTAATACTATTCTTATGGTAAGTACTCCAGAGAATATTTTAAATTTATGCTGTTCAAGTTGTGAGCAATTTTAAAATACAAAACATGTAAGTGATAAGTGTTCTTAATATACCTCAGAAAAGACTGACAATTTCAACATTCCAAATTCTCAGAAATAATTAACTTTTCTTCCTGAGTGACCTTTATTTGTGAACCTAAGAAGATTATTCAACAGATCTAATTAAATAAACCAAGTATGTTTAATCCCAGATCTCCTTGGGCAATCAGGTATGTATAAATATGGTATGGATTCACCCACCAAATTTACATTAATACTTCCATTTTCTCAGGTAAACACATACATCACTTGACTACCAGTACTATTCTTAGAAATAACTGAGAATCATAAATGCTGTTTTATCTTAGAAAATTAGGACAGAAAGTAAAGTTATTTATCTAACATTGTAACTCAATTTATGCACTGATGTGCCTGGGTACACTGTAGATGAAATTACACTTATGTACAAAATCATAAGTATTGCACCATTTCTCTGATACCTTTCTTATCAAGGTTGTAAATCATTAGTGCCAACACATTTTTCATTGGATTGAGATCAGGATGCAGTCTGGCAAATGTTTTCAGCAAACAAACTAAATTTCTGTCACAGGAGCTTGATATTAGGCAGTGTTTACATATTTGTTCTGGACTGTACATCATCGGCCTGCAGAACTCCACCAAAGGCAAGCAAAGATGTTGAATGTAGAAATATTATTTGCCAATAAATTCCAACAATTTAGAATGTCTAAATTATGCCTGTCAAGCTTTCACTGAACACACAAATGTGGATGGTTATCCAAAATGCAATGGTATCCAATTGTGACATGACAAAACAAAGGGCTATGAACATTGTGCATGCTGGTGTAGTGTTTTTTATAATCTTTCATCCAGATCATAACATTATGAAGCACTAACCATTTCATTTTCAGCTGTGCTTGGAAGGCCTTGGGAATTTTTGTTTTTGCATAAAAATTTTGAGTCCTCACACAATAATAAATACTTTATTTAATAAGGGTAACTTGGTTAGTAGAATTTACTATTCTCTGCTGAGGCTCTCAGAAAGAAGTACAGGAGGAAAGAAAAATTTAAATAGTAAGGCACAGGACCAGTTACCACCATTTTTTGAAGGTTAGTTAATGCCTTCTTAATAATACATGCCTAATAATACATACCATCTTAAACTCTGAACTCTAGCTTAAGAATCTAGACCTAAGACATGAATTTATCAAGCCGAAAAAAAATCTTTGTCAGGCCTTGCATAAACATCGTAAAGTATCCCTACTATAACAAGTCCCGTCTTTCTCAGTGACAATACCAGTTACTGCCACCACTATTCCTGATTAGAAGCTGATGTTTTATTTTTTGCACAATAACAATTAAAAAAACACATTCATAACTCATATCACAAAAGTCAGTGTACATGTATATATAAAAACATCGGGAACCACGCTAAGACAGTGTTAGATCCCAATTCGTGTTATAACAGAGCATGCTATAGCGGGGTCACACTGTACTTTGAAAAAAATAGTCTTGCTACAACATGGCTTGTAAAAACAAAAGAAGAATTGTATCCATTGTAAATTGGAACAAAATTACTTTTGGGGGTGCTCACCAGATAATATATACTTTTGAGAGAGTGACGTATGTAAGGTGAAGTAGTTCGCATTTAAAACATGCACAATGGAGAGAATGTTGGCATACCTCTATGCTACATTAATGTAATGTGGATGATATTTCTTTTGGATATTGTACTTCTGAAAATTTTACATGATTTAAGCACACTGCTAACTAAAATGACTTCTCCCTTGTGTTAAAAAATCAGAATGAATTAGTCTAAAGTACACTATACATAGCAGCTATTAAAATAGGGAAAATGAATTTTGCCAGACTAGACAATACCAGCTGCTGAAAGTGCAATGAATGAATTACCAAATATATAAAATGTAAAAAAGGTTATTGGCTCTTTTTAATACAATTTACCTCTGAAGTTCAGGAAGTGAAAATGACCAAGTAGAGCTAGCACTTTTTTGAAAGATGCACATCTGAAGTAAGGCCAAGCTGTATACTCTGTAACCCATAGTACACCCATCAGTCATACACCAAAATAAAGGGAATTAAAGGTTCTTTGCATTATACCTAACATATACAAGGTCTTTTTTAAATAACTAGTATAACCAGTGAGGAAAGCAGGGGAAATTCTTTTTCTTTAAAATCCTAACCCATGCAAAATACGAATCTGTAGAGCGCCACCTTTAGGTAAAAGAAGACACTGTAACCTGGTTGGTCACGCCGCCCTCCGCCCTCTACTCACCGCCCCCCCCCCCCCCCCCCCCCCGAAATGGTTGGTTCCGTGGGAAAATGAAACCAGGCAGAATTCTTATCCATGATGAATATATTTTCCATCATGTCATGCTAATGCTCTAAATCCCAGATGAAACGTTTTTCTTATTTCTGTCAGCACAAACGACGGATTTACCTCAATTATTATCGTTTCTCACAAACCGCAGGACTTGCTTAAAAGTTACCACAGGAACTTCATTCCGGGGTAAACTAATGTGTTCAGTTGGTGAGTGTACACATTAGTTTCCCCGGAATCAAGTGCTCTGTGCAAGTTACAGATGATTATCCTGTTCCTGCGGATTTCCCATTAAACTTTTTTCGTCTAAAGTTTTCAATATTTCCTACATTTCCACGACTTACAATTTGACTAAATTGACTGCAGTGTTAACTTGTAGAAGAAATGTGGCAGTTATTAATTTTCCATTTTACTAACAGAAACTGTACGTTTTTTCCCCGCACTTTGGTACAAAGTGTCGTCTGTTTATTGTCAGGAGAGGTAACTCCAACAATCACCAGCGTGAGTTCTTGCAACCGGAATAGGCTCGGACTTTTCCTTCAAGTTGGCGCTCTACAGATATTATGGACGTCCCGGAGAGTGACAGCTATATTGTGAAGTTGTTTACATTTGCATGAACAATTTAGAGAATGTTGGCACACCTCTACGTTATCTTAAAGTTCTGTGACTGAAATTTCTCTTGATATTGTACTTATGGAAATTGTACATGATCTAAACACACATATAACAAAAAGAGACTGCCCCCATGCGCTCAAAGAATTAGCTGGAATTAGTCTAAAATACACAATGTTTAGAAGTTATAACAACAGGGAAAATTAATTTTGACAGACTAGACAAATATCAGCTTCTGAAAGTGCAATGAATGAATTACTAACTAAAGAAAATGTAATTAAGGAAGTTATCGGCTCTATTTTTTTAAAAAATAATTTACCTCTAAGTCCAGGAAATGAAAATGACCAGTAGGAGCTTGCAGTTTTTTATGGGTACACATCTCAAGTAAGGCCAAGCTTTATGTTCTATAACCCATATTAGACCCATAACTCGTACATCAAAATAAAAGGAAAATAAAGTTCATTTAACAAGACCCAAAATTAAGATGGGCATGGTCATTTTAAATTGCCAGTTTAACCAGTCAGAAAACCGAGGAAATTATGTTTCTTCAAAAATCTCAAACCCTTTGTAAAATATGAAACTAAAGAGCTCCACCCAAGTTGAAAACTATATTCTGAATTAATTTTGTTCACGTGTAACTGTATGCCAGTGGAAGGTGACCAAGTCAAATCGGAAAGATCTCTGCCAAAATCACGAAACAACATCAGATTGATGTGTATTGCTACAAACACGTACGAGGTTATTTCCATACCTGACGAAATAGGACAAGCGATGTTCCAATATGATCTTGCAGCCGAGTTTGCTTTTCATGGTATTAGCAAAATTTTATCCATATTTCTCATTTTGTCTGATACAATATGTTTAAAATTCTCATTAATTTACTGAGAGAAAAAAAAAAAGTATTTTATTAATTGACCTGACCAGGCTCTTAATGCCGTCTTTGTCTTAGTCATCATTGTGTCAACACACCAGACGGGAACAATGAAGCATCCATGCCCAGTATTTTTAAAATGCTGTAAATCAACATTAAATCTGAAGTGTATCTTCTTCAGTTTTGTAGTATTCCATTTGTATTTTAGTATTAATGCATTTTCTTTTGTACAAGTCGATCTTCAAGTACATTCTTTATTTTTATTGTTCGCTAATGCTACTAATGTTCATGTATACGTGTTGATGTTGTTTATTTTGTAATAATTCCATTCCATTTGGAAATGCATATGTTTGTATATCTAGTTAAGACAGCTAAACAGGAAAAACATCAATAGATATGAAGTTGTTTAAACAATGCCCAATTACTCATTTAATATTTCTGTTTTTCAGAGTATTTTGCTTAAGTATAGTTAATAAAACAAATAAATTACATTAAGCATGGACTCCCGCATATAGGAATAAGGGTTTCTCTGATTTCACCTCTAAAAATAATTTGGCCTACATCGGTACAATTTAATAGCTGACCACTACATATCTGCATTAAGTTTAGCTTGCTCTTTGTAAAATAAACACGAATTGTGCAGCTTGAATTACGTGCTTATAAATGATGGCATCATCAACATTACGCCACCTTTTGCCCATGTGTACCGAGCCCATAATGGCCGAGTGGTCCAAAGCGCCCGCCTTTACTGATCACGCCCCCTTCACCGCTGTCTGCGTGGGTCTGAGTCTCCGATTTCAGACAAATAAAAAGTAACTTTACTCTCAAAAATGCCTTATACCTACAACCAACAAAAAATCTGATGCGTAGCGAAATTTTGTGTGTTGTTTTTGCTCTTAACTCCAAAAAATATAGTGGTAGAATTCTGAAATACGTGTAGTTGCCAATATCACTTTGTTTTGTATTCTTGATTAGCGATAGAAAATGACTCGTAACTATATTCCTAATTAGGAAAATCAGAAGTACTTTCAGCACCACTCTAAATTAGCGAAATAAAAGTACTGCATGTGATTTGGATTTTTAACGTAGCTTTAACAATTTTTCAGTCATCTAGCTACAATGTCTGTGGCAATTTATCGTGATGTCTAGCACTGGAGCATCATGCCGCAGACACGTGGCATCATGTCCCACCCAGTCACATTATCCTGACACCAGGCTGAGCACTCATAAGACTAAACTCTTAATAAGTCTCGGTCGGGGTTTAACCCGTATCCGAGGCGGACGCTCTAACCACTTAGGCCATCGAAGCGGTCCACGGGTGTGGCGGGGGTGTGGCTATTAGGATGGATGGAAATTTTGGTGAAAGGTGCACATATCATCCATGTACAATATAAGTACATTAATTTGTATGTACCACTCTCTTAGTTAATTCAGGTGAAGGAAAAGTATTGTCAAAAACAACATTTGTACCCATAAGGCATTGCGGCTAAAAGATTTGAATTTATGTTTGCCCACTACAGTTCTCAAACCCTGAATGTTACGTGCAGGAAACCTACAGACTGTATCGAAATGAACTAAACACTATATTTATAGTAAATGGTACACGAATGTGTAATTTAAGTTCAGCATTTCCTTGCTGAATGACATGTACAACAGCTATTGAAAAGAACCGAAATCATAAACCCTTATATTGTTATAATGTATTCCTTTCGGAACTCGTTTGAGATACGTGACGCTCAAGCATTCTTCCCGTTTCTTCCATGTGCATTTTTGGTTCAAATTAAGGAATAGGTAAATGAACATGCACAGAATCAAGAATGGGGTAGTAATTATGAGGGAAAATTATTACCAACTCCATTACATTTTAGACCCAGTAATAACGTGAACGTTTATGATGTACTAACCTGAATTTTGCATTAATTAGTATTCGTTTCACACAACTCTGGTTATAAAAGGGGTGGATTTAGTATGTGCAGGTAAAAATAAGAATTACATTTTATTGATTTAATAGCCCTCTTTCAACGACTGGAGTCGTGATCGGCAAATCAGTGTTACTTATAGATACTTGTAAATTGTAATAAGTAGAAGTAGTAGTTCGTATGATCGAATTATCCGCATAATCGACGTAGTACAGTATATGGTAATTTTGACAAAAATATCCATTTCTAAAACTACTATCATCCATGTTATCACATTTGTTTTCACGTGTTACTTATGATATAACATGAGGTGATTTCCTCTGTTTCCCCCTTGAATTTTTAACTTCTTCGTTGCCGGTTATTATCTTATTATTTTCTTTAAAGATGACCAACTGTAACAGGTTATATATGCAGCAAATGCCTACTTTTCATCATGTACAATTTTATTGGAGAAAAAGAAACAGAAGAATCAAAAAGTGTTCTTTTTTACGAGTCCATTTACGTATATTATCACTGAGTAAATAAGATTGTTCATTTTTCTTGTTGTTATTTGTTTAATGTTGATATGACCATTTAACTAGGATGTAAAACATTGGCTGTCAAAACATACTTTTTCAAAAACAAAATCAAAACATATTTTACCAATGTGGATATTTGTGCAGAGATTATAGAAATAAACGGGAATGGATCATTTAGTATCAGTGTATATAGAAATATACGGGAATGGATCAGTTATAGTCAGTGCATATAGAAATCAACGGGAATGGATCAGATATAATCATTGTATATAGAAATCAACGGGAATGAATCAGGTATGGTAGGTTTATATAGAAATCAACCGGAGTAGATCATTTATGATCTGTTTATACAGAAATCAGCGGGAATTAATAAGTTTTAGTCAATGTATATATAAATAAGAGGGAATGGATCAGTTATAGTCAGTGTATATAGAAATCAACGGAAATGGATACGTTATAGTTAGTGTATATATAAATTTAGGGGAATGGATCAGTTATAGTCAATGTATATAAAAGCCAACTGGAATAGATCAGTTATAGTCAGTGTATAAAGAAATCAACGGGAATGAATAGGTCAGAGTCAGTGTACACAGAAATCAACGGGAATAGATAGATTAGAGCCAGTGTGTATATAAATCAACGGGAATGGATCATTTATGATCAGTAGATATAGAAAGCAACAAGAATGGATCAGTTATTGTCACTATATATATATATATATATATATATATATATATATATATATATATATATATATATATATATAACTCAACGGGAATAAATCAGTTATAGTCAGTGCATATAGAAATCAACTGTAATGGATACGTTATAGTCACTGTATATAGAAGTCAGCGGGAAGTGATCAGTTATAGTCAGTGTGTATAGAACTTAACAGGAATTGGTCAGTTATAGTCACAGTAAAAAGAAATCAACGGGAATGGATCAGGTGTAACCAGCGTATAATAGAAATCAACGGGAATAGATCAGTTATGGTCAGTATATATAAAAAAACAATGGGAATGGATCATTTATAGTCAGTGTATATATAAATCAACGGGAATGGATCATTTATAGTCAGTGTATATATAAATCAACGGGAATGGATCATTTATAGTCAGTGTATATATAAATCAACGGGAATGGATCAGGTGTAACCAACGTATAATAGAAATCAACGGGAATAGATCAGTTATGGTCAGTATATATTAAAAAAAACAATGGGAATGGATCATTTATAGTCAGTGTATATATAAATCAACAGGAATGGACCAATTATAGTCAATGTATGCAAAAACCAACTGGAATAAATTAGTTATAGTCAGTGTATATAGCAATCAACAGGAATCAATAGGTTAGAGTCAGTGTATATAGAAATCAGCGTTAATGGATCAGTTATAGTCAGTGTATAAAAAATCAACGGGAATGAATAGTATAGAGTCAGTGTGTATAGAACTCAATGGGAATGGATTATCTATAGTCAGTATATATACAATCAACGGGATTGGATCAGTTATAGTCATTGCATGTATAAATTAACGGGAATATATCAGTTATAGTCACTGTGTATAGTAATCAACGGGAATTTATAAATAGGAAGCACACGCTAAACACCTCGACTAGTAATACCATAATAACCTTGAAAATCTCTCCTCGTACATGATTTCTACTAACAACCTCTATAAACAGCATAGAACACCTACCCCCCTTTTTAAAACATTTTGAAAAAAATAAAAATAAAAATAATTTTAAAAAAAGTCGCAAGAAACACCAGGCAAATGCAACAATAAACTAGTGATGTAAAGTAACCAGGACCGTTCCCGAGCTCTCCTTCCCACTAATGACAGCCAACCATTCAGATGTAAGGGACCTTTATGGACCCACAGATTGGGGCCAAACTATCAGGGTTCCTTGAACCCATAAAAGCATGGGGGAGGTGGCACCATTCCCTTCCCCAGGAACAACTAGCAGGCTGCGGTGCAGTCAGAAAAAAGTGGCACATGCACAATTGTGCGCACGCCACTATAATTAAACTCAACAGCAACAAAAATTGATCAGTTATACTAAGTATGCAAAGAAAAAAATGGGAGTGAACAAGTTAGATACAGTGTATATGGAATTCAACGGGAATGGATAATTTAGAGTCACTGTATATAGAAATCAACGGGAATGAATCATTTAGTCAGTGTATAAAAAAATCAACCGGAATGAATAGCTTAGAATCAGTGTGTATGGAAATCAAGGTAAATGGATCATCTCAGAGGCATAGCTATGATATTTTGCGCCCGGGGACGAAGTATAAAATTGGCGCCCCAGCCCCCTCCCCGTTTAATCACATTTTTGAATATTACCCTTGATTACCCTTGTTTACTTATTATAATGTAACGTTGTAAGCCTCATTTTGGCGCCCCTGTACCTTGGCGCCCTGGGACATATGTACCCCCCTGCCCCCCCCCCCCCCCCCTCCAGCTACGCCTCTGGATCATCTATAGTCAGTATATATAAAATCAACGGGAATGGATAAGTTCTAGTCAGTGCATATATAAATGAAAAGGAATGGATCAGTTATAGTCAGTGTATATAGAACTAAAAGGGAATATATCAGTTATAGTCATTGTATATAGTAATCAACGGGAATTGATCAGTTATACTAAGTAAATAAAGAGAAAAAAAAAACAGAACGGACAAGTAAAAGACAGTGTATATATAAATCAACGGGAATGGATCAGTTTTATTCAGTGTATACAAAAATCAACGGGAATGAAAAGGTTAGCGCCACTATATATAGAAAGCAACGGGAATGGATCAGCTATAGGCAGTATATATAGAAATCAACGGGAATATATAAGTTATAGTCACTGTGTATAGTAATCAACGGGAATTGATCAGTTATAGTCATTGTGTATTGAAATCAACGGGAATTGATCAGTTATACTAAGTATATAAAGAAAAAAAACGGGAATGGACAAGTTAAAGACAGTGTATATAGAAATCAACGGGAATGAATAAGATATAGTCATTGTATATAGAAATCAACGGGAATGAATAAGATATAGTCATTGTATATAGAAATCAACGGGAATGAATAAGATATAGTCATTGTATATAGAAATCAACGGGAATGAGTAGGTTAAAGACAGTGTATATAGAAATCAACGGGAATGAGTAGGTTAAAGACAGTGTATATAGAAATCAACGGGAATGAGTAAGATATAGTCATTGTATATAGAAATCAACGGGAATGGATCAGTTATTGCCAGTATACATATAAATCAATGGGAATAGATAGGTTAGAGTCAGTATATATAGAAAGCAACGGGAATGGATTATTTATAGTCAGTGTGTATAGAAAGCAATGGGAATGGATCATTTATAGTCAAAATCAACGGGAATATATCAGTTACAACCATTGTGTATAGTATGAATTGATCAGTTGCACTAAGTATTTGTTTGTAAAAAGGGAATGGAAAAGTTAGAGACAGTGCATATAGAAATCAACGGGAATGAATCAGATATTGTCAGTGTATACAGAAATGTAAGGGACTGGACCAGTTATTGTCAGTGTACATATAAATCGACGGGAATGGATAAGTTATAGTAAATGTATATAAGAACCAACTGGAATATATCAGTTATAGTCAATATATATATATATATATATATATATATATATATATATATATACGATTTATTAACAAATAGAGATAAACAGTTTTAGTAATATATATATATATATATATCAACGAGAATGAATAGGCTAGAGTCAATTTACATAGAAATGAACGGGAATGGATCAGTTATAGTCAGAATCTATAGAAACCAACGGGAATAGATCGATTAGAGCCAGTGTGTATAGAAATCAACGGGAATGGATCATTTATAGTCAACATATATAGAAAGCAACAAGAATGGATCACTTATAGTCAGTGTATATATAACACAACGGGAATAAATCAGTTATAGTCAGTGCATATAGAAATCACCTGGAATGGATACGTTATAGTCACTGGATATATCAACGGGATGGGATCAGTTATAGTCAGTATATATAGAAATCAACGGGAATGGATCAGTTATGTTCAGCGTATAAATCAACGGGAATGGATCAGTTATAGTCAGTGCATATAGAAATCACCTGGAATGGATACGTTATAGTCACTGGATATATCAACGGGATGGGATCAGTTATAGTCAGTGTATATAGAAATCAACGGGAATGGATCAGTTATGTTCAGCGTATAAATCAACGGGAATGGATCAGTTATAGTCAGTGTATCTATAAATCAACGGGAATGGATCACATATGGTCAGTGTATATAAAGACAAACTGGAATTGATCAGTTAAAGTCAGTGTATATAGAAATCAACGGGAATGAATAGGTTAAAGTCAGTGTATAGGCTATAGAAATAAACAGCAATATATCAGCTCTAGTCATTGTGTATTGAAATCAACGGGAATTGATAAGCTATAATAAGTATATAAAGAAATCAACGGGAAGGGACAAGTTAGAGACAGTGTATATAGAAATCAACGAGAATGAATCTGATATAGTCAGTGTATATATAAATCAAGGGGAATGGATCAGTTATAGTCAGTGTACATAGCAGTCAAGGGGAATGGATAGGTTAGAGTCAGTGTAAATATAAATCAACGGGAATGGATCGGTTATAGTCAGTATATATAGTAATCAGCGGGAAAGGATGGGTTAGAGTCTTGTGTATTTAAATCAGCGGGAATGAGTAATTTATAGTCAATATATATAGAAATCAACAGGAATGGATTAGTTATAATCAGTGTATATAGAATTCGACGGGAATAAATCAGTTATAGTCAATGCATACATAAATCAACGGGAATGGATACGTTATAGTCACTGGATATATAAATCAATGGGAAGGGATCATTTATAGTCAGTGTATATAGAAATTAACGGGAATTGATCAGTTATATTCATTGTATATAGGAATCAACGGGAATGGACCAATTAGAGTCACTGTATATAGAAATCAACGGGAATGAATCAGTTATAGCCCGTGTATATAGAAATCAGCGGGAATGATCAGTTATGGTATGTGTATGTATAAATCACCGGTAATAGATCAGTTATGGTCTGTGCATAGAGAAAAAAATGGGAATAAATAAGTTTTAGACAGTGTATATATAAATCAATAGGAATAGATCAGTTGTAGTCAGAATATATCAACATCAGTGGGAATGGATCAGTTATAGTCAGTATATATAAATCAACGGGAATGGATCAGTTATAGTCAGTGTATGCAAAACTCAACGGGGAATAAATCAGTTATAGTCAGTGCGTATAGTAATTAACGGGAATGGATACGTTATAGTCAGTGTATATAGAAATCAACGGGATGGGATCAGTTATAGTCAGTGTATACATAAATCAACGGGAATGAATAAGTTAGAGTCACTCTGTAATATAAATCAACTGGAAATGATTAGTTATAATCAGTATATATAGAAATCAACGATAATGGATCAATTATAGTAGGTGTATATAGGAATAAACGGAAATGGATCATTAATCGTCAGTGTATATATAAATCAACGGGGCTGGATTAGTTATAGTCATTGTATATATAAGTGAAAGGGAATGGATCAGTTATGGTCAGTGTATATATAAATCAACCGGAATATATCAGTTATAGTAGGTGTATTGTTACGTATATTTGATTTAAATCATAATTGTTTGTCACTTTTAAATTTTTATTATATTATATGTTATTATAATGTAAATTTATTTACTGGAGATGATATTTTTCCAGACAATTGGTTGGCCTGAATCATTATTTTCGTAAACTCCAAGTGTTGGCCTGGATGCTGACCTTGATTCAAAATTAGTAAACAAAGTCCTCTTTTTATTTTAAATCGATTTGGTTGTTGTCAAGGTCATGATGGGGCTTTGGGTTTAAGATGTAAACAACTTTTTTATTTTTTATTTCTTACAGAAAATTATTGGTATAATCAAGGCCATATTCTGTGTACGTGATATAAACATGGTCACGTGACCCCCCTTTCGGATTTCGCAACTTGGGGGAATTTCGAAACTGCGTAGTATAATACAATATAACCTTTATTTGAGAGAGAGAGAGAGAGAGAGAGAGAGAGAGATCAGTTAGGGGCTTTTTATACTGATGTCATGTTATTTTATTGTAGCCAGATTTTGAGTTACAATGTTCTTCAAATCACTTGGATTTCAAAAGTATTTATTCTTTTTGCTGAAAAAAATATTTTGAGGAATGCTCACACAGAAATTTTGGAAAGACATTGCTTACAAATTTAATTTCGGTTTCCAACACCGGGGTGCTATTATTTGCATTTCTACAAGGAATTGTAGATAAGCACAGTACTGACTACAGCATACGTCATCGTGATCCATCTCGGATTTTCCATCAGGATTCGAACTTGAAATTATTATTTGTTACTAGGACCTTTGCAAAATAATTCGTGGATTATTCTTAGATTATTTTTGGATTTGATTCTTGAGACCGTAAGTTCTTCTCCTTCTTTCATTTTTACAGAATTTTTCCAGGAAAATAAATTATTTGTTAAGCTTTAAAAAGCTTGTTGTTTTCACTCTTTCTGTGTTACTATTTATTCGAGCCTAAACACGTAACAGTTTATATAAATCAGCGTGAATGGATCATTAATAGTCAGTGTACATAGAAATCAACGGCAATGGATCATATATAATCAGTGTATATAGAAATCAACGGGAATGGATCGATTATATTCAGTGTATATAGAAATCAACGTGAATTGATCAGTTATATTCAGAAGTAGATGAGAGACACGATGCCATGTTCGGTATCAAAATAATTCGATGCATTTAATACTGTAAATCTAATTTTATCTAAACAATAATTATGATACGGGAAAAGAATTTAATTAGTTGAGTCGCACATAGATCGAGCCCCTTTTTCATTACTTTTTATTATTTCCCCCCAAATTCAGATGTATCTTCTTTTGTTACATCTGACTGGTTTTTTTTTTTAATTTTTCACAGGCAAAGTTAAAATATAAGACAAAAAGAAACCCGGGCTATAAATTTGTACACATTGAAATTAATTTTGTTTTAAAAATGTGAAATTTGAAACTTGACGAAAGTTTCAAAATTCCGCAGAGATAAATAACGACTTTTTAGATGACTGCAAGGTATTCTAACGCAGTGCTTTCTGTCCTTGAAAAGTGATTAATGTTAAGTAAAATTTAATTGGTGTGGGTGCTATATAATAACGATATAAAAAAAAAGAATAAATCCTTTGAATAAAGTTTGAGATGTTTGTTGAAAATGGAATCTGGAAACTAACACGACTACAGAATAGCAACGGTAATTTTCAAGATTATGGAAAAGGCCTCCGACAGAGTGAATGTTGTACAAACATTTTTTCTTTACATTTGTTTTCTTTTAAAAATTATTTGACGACAAGAAATCATTTTATACGAATATTTATTGTACGAAAAGCGAGAACACAGACAGGAATCAAAAGTAACAGAAGAAGCATTTTTATATATTATTAAATATTTTTATTGTTTTGAAATACAATATTTAAAAACTACAATATTTTTTACAATACAATATTTTTCAAATGCTACAATATTTTAAATATAATATTTTACAAATATGATAGTTTTCTATATTGCCAGAATATTTAAATCATTTCAGTGGTGAAATATTTCGTGTATCGGCTGAAGTAAACACGCTATTCATGATATCACAAATGCTACAGTTAGAGTATGTAAAAGACAAAGAAGCACTACAAAAAGAAGCACATTAATATCAGTTAAGATTGATAGACAGAACAACTGAAATATTACCATTAGTTTAATCAATTAGAGACTAAATCAGAAATTACATCTGCTGTATGAATAAAAGGATTTATTTACAGAACTATTCTCCGGGGGAAAAAAAGAGTTTCTTATGTTAATTATTTTTTTTTCTCTTTTACATTTTCCCATTGTAGCCATTTCTGGTCATACTTTTAGCTACATAAAATAATAAATAGATACACTCAAGGGCACAAAAACAGATAAAATGAAAGACACATTTAAACTAAGAATTTTACTTACGTATGCTTGTAAAATATACTGCTACAACAATTCCTGCAATTAATGCACATGCCACGAGAACAATAGCAACAATTATGGCTATCCTGCTATTGCTGGTAGAGGTACGCCTTTTCCGGTCAGGCCGGTCCAGGTCGCTGGATGATAAGTCATAACTTCGTCTTCCCATTGCTGGATATCGAAGGCCAAGATCCGGTGGGGTATGGTAGTAGTCTGGGTTATCGTAGTATCTCGCCCCGTACAACTGATTTTTGTACGGGTCCTCGTTGAAGTCGTTCTGTTAAAATCAATTAAAATTTGAACTTCATGTACTGTAAGTTGATTGAACAAGAAATTTTCACACCTTTTACAAAATACTTTAAGTGGTTCAGATGTTGATGTATGTTATTTCACTGACATTGGATAAAGGACCACGTATTCTTGTATGTAGTGGTGTTGGAAATTGAACAAGGGATGAACACGAGCATCACTATATACCTATTTTGACATAAAACAATGTTTTATTGCACTATCCGCCAGCCACTATGAACCAATTAAAATCGTTACAAATTCATCGTAAATACAGGTAATATTCTTGCAGTGTCTTCTATTTCTATAAACGTGGACACATGGACTTAAAGTGAGTATTTGTCATTGTTTAAAATTCGTAACAGTGAGCCCAACCCAACCCAACCCCAACCCCCAAATAAATAAAAAATCAAGAACAAACAAAAAACCATTAGAAGAAGCAATGCAGCCACTAGAAGAGGACATTACCCACCGAAGAAACATGGACATGTGCAGTTTTTTGTTTTGATCCTCACCGTTAGTTCAGTATCTAAATACGTCTCCTTAGAAGACAAACTCGGTACAGCTGATTAATTTGTATGCATTATCTGCTGGTTGATGACATCTATAAGGGTGATCAGAGCACGATCCTGGTATTTTTCTTCAACGAACTAAAACATTTCTGAAAGTAGTTTCGCTATATTTCCAGCGTAATGTGCACAACAGGTGGAACCTCTTCCTGGTTAAATCATAACGGTTCATGTACAATAGTGAGGATGTTCTTTTTTGTATATATCTTGGTTCGTCATGAGCCGAGGAGTGCATCATAAATCTACCGTCATAATGTACCAAAATGTGAAACAAGAAAAGGAAAGGCGCAACGACCGGGGTATCCGAATGCATTTCACTTCGATGCATGCGGATGCCTTTCAGTCATTTCACTGTATTATTTTGCATTTAGGCCCAATAAAATCACTATATTCAGTCAAGCGAAGCTAACATTTTTGTTTATTATTTCAGATTAAATTTATGAACCTCGTCAAATAATTTTAATCTTCCGGTATGTTTTATGCGGCGCCGTAGCGGACAAAAGCCGGTCCAATCAGAACGTTGCCGTTGAAATTTTAATGTTATATGTCCAGAATTACAATTTCACGTGTTGTATCAAAAATGCTTGTCTTTAAAGTTCCATTTTCTAGGTCGAGATTTTAGATTGTATCTGTTGAAATAAACAGTAGTGGTTGAAAGTTATATTTGCTATGTCGAGGATTTCGACTGTGTCGTTTGAATTGCACTGTGGTGGTTGAAACTTCAATGTCATACGTCGAAAGTTCTTAATTTACGTATTGATTCAAAAAGCCTATGTTCAAAGTTCCATTTGATATGTTGAGTATTTAGATTTCATCTGTTGCATTACATAGCGCTGGTTGAAAATTCGATGTCCAATGTCGAGGTTTTAGATTGTATCTTCTGAATTACACGGCGATTGTTGAAATTTTAATGTCATATGTCGAGAGTTTCAATTTTACATGTTGAATCACATTGATTGTGCTGAAAGTTCCATTTTATATATTGAGTTTTTAGATCGTTGAATTACGCAGGGTGGGTGGACATTTTATTGAGCTTGTCGGAATTGTTATTTTAATATAGTGCAATGATCTGTTGTTGTTAAAAGTAACATTACACAATGTGCACTTTAACAATTCAAAATAATATCGAGTATTAAGATGCATCATTCGTGTATTCAATTATAAGGCGCCATTACATTTCATGAGTTTACAGTTTAAAAGTTACCATTCACAGGTCAATAATTACTATTAATTTCATCGCTAGACGTCGCTCTTGTGAACGGACCGCGTTATTTTTAAACAAGGAGGCTGCTTCTCGTTGCTGTGAAATTAAACAGCTGAAAAATACTCCTCATATGCAATGGAACTTTTCATCACAAACAGTTACATACAACGAGTAAAACGTCGAGGTAGGTACTGAAACTTTAAACCACCACTGTATAATTCAGCATTAAAAATCTAAAGTCTTGATCTAGAAAATGGAACCTTAAGGACATGCAATTTGATCCCACACGTGAGATTGGATTTCTCGACATCGACATTTCATCTGCAACTTTTGGACCAGCTTTTGCCCGCTTCGGTGCCTCATAATGTTTCGCTGTAATTGCAATTCATGTAAAGGGCGTTTGTACACGCGATTAATGTCTAAATACTGAATTTCACTCTTTTTATTTTTTTCGAAAAAGGTGATAAAACAGAAAATCTTCATTTATTCTGTTGATTATTTAGTTGTGATAAATATATCGTTTACTTCTAAAAGTGTAAGGTGATGTGTGTGTGATGTGTGTGTGTATGCGTGTGTGTGTGTGCATGCGTACGTACGTGTGTATGTGAGACAGAGAAAGAGAGATAGAAAGAAAAAAATATGTGTGCGTGTGTATGACAGAAAGAAAGTATGTGTGTGTGTACGTGTGTATGTGTAAGAGAGAGAGAAAATATGTGTAGCAGGTTATGGGTTTGTCGGTTCTGCAAACTTAAAACTTTACAGTAGACCATTAATACAATAAAAAGAATACAGTGTCTCAAGTTGGAAAAATAAACTTCAGTTGGATATCTTGCTCCATATTTGGACCCATTTTCACTAAACAGTTCGTTTCCTTCAACACTTTTTTTTTTTGCGTAACTCATTATGAGGTTGGCAACAAGGAATTTTTCGATCATCCGTAATGTCTAGAAAATAGTTTGTTTCATCTTTGGAAATTTAGCAAAGCCTTGACGTGAGACGTATTCCGTATATGTGTATATTAACAATATAGTAGTTAAGGAGAAAACGATATATATCTTTAATGAGCAAGTCACGAACAAGCGCACGCGCGCGCGCCAGAGAGAGAGAGAGAGAGAGAGAGAGAGAGAGAGAGAGAGAGAGAGAGAGAGAAAGAGATTTAATAATTGGAAAATATAAATATGGTAATATGTGGCCAGGAACAAATTCACGACGTAGTTCAGTGTAAATAGGTGATTTGGTTTCCTCATGCGTGCTCAAAATACTATGTTTATCCCTGTCACCTCGAAGTGTGTCTATCCGCTTTCAAAAATACAACATGGTATTTAAAGCACAGAAGAGTTATTTGTATTATTATTGTTATTATTATTCATTTTGGGTAGGTTTTTAGGGCATTTTTAACAGATCAATGGCTTATATCTTGCCTAAACATTGAGAGCTATGTGCCTTTCCCAAAGACACACCCCAGGCAGCCTAGTGGGGCTGACCTTCCTGAGTCAAATATTCGCCTAGTTTACGTCATGCAATTTGGCGTAGACAGTTGAAGAATAGAATGATTGGGACACTTGCTAAAGAAACTAAGACAAGCTTAAAGGTCACTTACAGAAGTTATAGCTTAAACATATTTTTATATCTTCCATTTTTGAAAACCATTAATTCTTAGTAATATTATGTCAATTGAATACTTAGTAGACGTGCACAATACACAGCTTTACCGGGCTAGTTTTATCCTAGTGGTACATATCGTGATAGTTTTTCATTCATACGGTACTTCGGTAGTTTCCGTGAGTAATGAATATATGGAAATTTCCAAGCAATCTTGTTTCGATTTTAGTGGTATGAACATGCTTTCATTTTTTATGACAAACACTTTTAAACATTTTCTTCCAATACAAAACAGTTGAATTTGTAACAAATTAATTTCGACTATTACAGCTCTTGTCACGTATGCTATTGTGGTGGCCAAAAAAAATTTGTGCAAGATATTCGGACCAAATTGAATTGTTGGACAAAGATTTTCTGGAGAGCACTTGTTTACGTAATTTTTCAATTCCTCTTAAGTATTTTCCCATTTGTTGAATAACTGTTTTATATTTTTTGGCCCTTTCTGATAAATATCTTGCCCGGGTGTATTTTACAATGTGTCATCTACAGTGTACTTATTCCACTTTAGTTACGGTTTTTAGACTAGAGCTTATTCAACAATTAACACACACACACACACACACACATAGCAATTTCATCAGGCATTAGCCATTCATTTTCGGACGGCAAATGTCGGTTGGGGCTTATGTGGTGTGTGGGATAGGGGTGTTTGCTACTGAGATTTTGCTTTGAGTTGAGATAGCCTTTGGCAGACGGAAATTTAAAAACGAAAATGTCAAGATATATGTACCATATCATTTTTGTTTACAATATTCTTCATTTTCTTTCATGTTGGCTCAATGATTGCATAAATAATTTGCCCAATGACTGCATAAATGATTTGCCCAATGACTGCATAAATGATTTGCCCAATGACTGCATAAATAATTGTCCCAGTTACTGGCCCAATGATCCATCATGATTGTCCCAATGATTGGTCCAGTAATTGTCCAAATGACTGCCAAATGAGTTTTTCAGTGATAGTGTAAATGATTACCCAATGATTGGTCCAATGGTTGTCTAAACGATTGCTCTATTAATTGTCACAGCGATTGCCTAAATGATTACCCCAAGGATTGGCTAATTATTGCCAAAATTACTGACACAAGGATTGGCTGATGATTGCCAAAATGATTGGTCTAATGACAGCCTAAATGATTGCCACTTTGACTGGCACAAGGATTGCCTAAAAGATGATTGGTTTTAATGGGGGGGGGAGGAATAAGGACTAGTGCCTATTCGGAAGTTTCTTCATGATATTTCCTGATTTGACACAAAATAATTAGTAGATCCATATTTCCTTTCTCTTTTTCATTTATATTTGTTTATGTATTTATTTATTTATTTATTTATTTTGATAGAAGGAATTCAGCAACCCTTTTTACTGAAAATGACCGTGAAACCAGTGCATTTCTATAATGTTGGCTGGACGGATGACGCACGTTTAAAACACAAAATGAGTCCAAATCGGTAATTTGTTTTTACTCGAACTCTTTATTAATTTTATCGGTGATTTCTTGACATTAGTAGGAGCAACTTTACCGAGAAACGAAGTTTTAACCTAAATGCAATGTTCTTCGAAACGCATTAATAGTTTACATGTTGAAAATGTTCTCCAATATTTGTGTTTGCTCAACATGGCAACATTCCGAGCATGCACTGCTTTCCTTGTTTCAATTTCGTTTATACCATGTGTCCGTTCGTACTTTTGCTTGCTTTCTGTTTTTGGTGCTAACAGTTCTTGTTGATGTGCCCGTTCGTTCGCCTGCATGTCTTCTGTCTATGTGCTTAGACAATGGTAGCACTATCTCATCCTCCTACAGGTTCTAAAGGTTGCACCTCTGATATTAGGATCTCTGGTTTTAAGTTTTCTTCCCTTTGTTTTTATTTATCTCTCTCTAATGTTACAGATAAATAAAAGTATGAGAGAGAGAGAGAGAGAGAGAGAGAGAGAGAGAGAGAGAGAGAGAGAATATTAGGTAATGTTTTGTTTTAAACATGTTCTCACCATCACCCGCCCCTAAAGTGGTCAATATATGACACCTATGTGTATGTGTGTGTGTTGAATTTATAACGCAACTTTAACAATTGCTCAGCTATATCGCTACGATGTCAACAGCGTGACACTTTATAGTGATGTCTAGCACTGGGGCATCATGCCCTAGACATGTAGCATGAAGTCCCAACCAGTCACATTATCATGACACCAGACTAAGGCTAAGCTCCAAGCATGGCAACTGCAATACCATTTTTGTGTCTTTGGTACGACACGGCTGGAGTTCGAACCCGTGACCTTCCATATCCGAGGCGGACGCAACAACCACTAGGTCTCAGACAGCTTATATACTACGGTATAAAGACAGCTTATATAATACGGTATAACTGACCTGGTTAGTCTGGTGACAAACCTGTTGTTTTATAATGAGTCAAATAGATTGTAGCTTGTACAAAGACACTACTTGATATGTATTATAAGTTAAGAAACAAAATCAGCCGCTAAATTTGAATTTTAAAAACAATTTGTTTGTTTTAACCCGTTGCAATTTACTCGGAAGATGAAATTCATATTTTTGGCTTAGCTGTTTCGATGATATATTCTAGCAGACGGTTTCTATAATCGATTTGTCAACTAAATGTCATCTGAACACACATAAAACTGCTGTTCAAATCGCTGTATGTTTTTGTCCACTTTGTATTGATTTTAAAACCTGCCATATTATAAAATATTCGAGACTAGCAAAACGGACCAGTGTAATCAAGTAATGTAATTCTTTTCACACACACACACACATACACACACACACACACACACAAAAAAAACATGCGAAAAAGTGGTCCAATGTACTTTTAATTTCAATATCACACTGATTCTGGTATAAAAGGTAATTTAAATCAAATAAACGATACAAAGAATCTACAGAGTAAGTACCACATACCTCATTCAAACGTCGTCCATTGTTATATTTCGACATTGATTATCCAGAAACTGTCTTCCTGTTCAGTGCTGTTCGTAGATAGATATGATACAGTATGTCCGAAATTGATGCAGAAACTCACTGTAAACAATAACAAAGTTTGATTCTCCTCTCAAAGACGCTACTTATATACTCTTGTAAGAAAGGCCCAGCCTTTATTTGCACACTGTCTTAACGACACGTTCTTTGTTACGGGTGAGCGCACAGAAGTTGTAACCCCAATAAATCATGTTGCCGTTTGCTGACACGGATTGGTACAGTTATAGTAAACTATTGAATTGAACTGAGCAAGACCTAAGGGCTTGATTTGTCTCATATATTATTCTCAAGCTAAAAAATGCCTGGTGTCATTAAACTAAGTATGTCATATACTTGACGATTGAAATCGGCGAAATAAATTGTGTATGGTTTAATGTCATTTTTAGCACATGACAGGCGAAGCATGGTGCCAGTATTATTTGTTGAAGGAAGAACCCGGAAGGAAACATCGACCCACGAGAAACTACTGGCAAGCTTTCTCACGTTGGTCGAGACGAGACTTGAATTCACTGTGGCAGATATGAGTTGTGTCAGTCATCTGAAATGGCGAGCGCATTTGACCACTTGGTCACCTTGAGCCCCGGGAGCAGTGGTAATTACCGTGAGCTGATATACTTTTTTAAATAAATTAATGACGATGACTATGTTAAGCAATATGCGATACGAGTGAATTACACAAAATTATACCTCCCCTGTGCTCAGGTGGGAATGGCGGGTAGATTGGATATGGTGGAGATTTAAACCAGTCAAGGAAGACACCAGCTTCAGCATAAGAGAGTATCACCTTAATCTGTCTACTCCGCTTATATAACTGGACGGATGTGACATATTGTGAGAGAATTCAAGTGTATGCCACCCACCCGTCCCACCTTCACCGAGGTATATTACGGGAGGCATGACGTTTCCAACAGCTGTATATCTTTTTAATATGCACTAAATACACGATCTTTGTAAGTTACTACAGTATTAATAGGAGTATTCCGCGTCATCGCATATCTTAAGAAATACAGATTCTATTTTCATATTTGTTAGTGTCATAAAGTCATTTGATAAATACTGCACATGGAAACGTGGAATATGTATCAGCGACTTCACGGTGCAATTCGCTTCACATTATTATTTCGCAATTAAATTAAATGTTATTTGGTCACGTGATCAGAATTGCCAAATGCTATCTGTACAACATTTAATAAGTTCATACAGAAAAACTGAATTATTCTAAATATATATGCCAGCGACTAAACGCGGCGAGGTGGGAATTTTAGTTTTGAGTAAATTTCTTTGATTTCCACTACGATAACCAATGTGTTTATTGTATTTATTACAAAACGTTGCATTGCTCTCTAACATACGATGTATATCATGGAATACAATAACTTATGTACAACGGGAGGAGTGGGTTGGGCTCTATAAGTCAATAAGTTATACAGGATAGCAATACACGTCAGTTGATGCAAATTCCGTCTTCTGTGTTCGATCGATCGATCGAGAGAGAGAGAGAGAGAGTATAATTTGCTGGTTAAGAAGGAAGAATATTAATGGATGCTTACAAGTTATGTTGTTATTAAGTTGTTAAAACATTGGTTCCAAGTATATATTGGAGAATAGAGCTATGATGAGGTTATTGTTCCACTGAACGAGCTTATGTTTAAATATACAACATATTTCAAACAGAGAAAATAGTCTTCTCTGTTAAGCATACATGCTTTATATTCCGGGATCGCGAATTTGAGACTGGGTATAGTCAAGCAATTGTTCACGAGATCATATCAAGACCTGCGATAACATATCACGAGTTAACTTGGAATGCAGTTAAACCTTTCTGGCTTAAACAAGGTCGAGAAAGAGATAAATGATCTCAAACGATACTTGTAATCGTTTCATGCCTATTTATCTGACCAAAGGTGGCGGTTTCATTTGGTTCAACATCATTGTTGATGTGGAACAAAGTGAATCGGCGACCCTTGATTAGCGAAAATGTTTTCATACTTGCTATCACGGTTTCGCTGATATAAAAATATACTGTTTAGCTTTAGAAATGATAGCATAATATCCAACGTGTTTAAATTAATGGTGAGTTCTGAAACTGGACCCGATTTATGCTAGTAAATATGTTTACAATCCATATCCAAAAGTGTGTGTGTGTGTGTGTGCATGTGTGTGTGTGTGTGTGTGTGTGTGTGTGTGATTTGGATTTTTAACGTAGCTTTAACAATGTTTCAGTTGTATCGCTACGATGTCTTCATTGTGGCAGTGTGGTAGTTTGTAGTGATGTATAGGACAGGGGGCATCATGCCGATGCCATGCAGCATGATCCCCTACCCAGTCACATTATCCTGACACCAGGTCAACCACTTCTTACACTAACCTCTTAATTACCCAAACGTTTGATTTGATTTGTCTAAACGAGATTTGAAAATAATAGTTCAATTATTGTTTCTTGATAAAAAATTTAACTTGCATATTCTTTTGATATGCATATGTAACTCTTCTTGATCCAGACATAGGGCCTAATAATCTTTTACTTCTGCAGTGTCTGAGTGTCACGTTGCTGTACCCCCTGGAATGTATCATGGTTTCCAACAGATGGTTCTGAATTGTCAGATGTACGGCATATTTATTGCTTATACATGGTACACTGCTGCGTTGTTGTGTCCTACACAATACGATTGCTTGTTCTTCAGAATTGGACACAGAGCCTATGTTGCGCACGCTCACTGCAAAGTACATTGCGGTGTCACGTTGTCTTATACAGACGCATCTGCTGGTTCTGCATAGTCAGAAATATATCGCACACTTCCTGTACCATACCTTGTTACCCACACAAAATAGTATCCTCGTTCAGCATCGTCGAAATATCTCATTCAGACCAAGTTTCGCAACAAGGGACACCTAAAGATTAAAATTCTCAGCGAAGTGACAGTTTTCAGCACTTGCACGCTGCCTCGGACTGTTCGTTTAAACTTCCAAGGCTTATATTCTAACTGGAACTATTCTTGATCAACTTCAAGATGCCCAGTGACGAAAGCTTCACATACTTAGTAACGAGCTATTACGACGACGCTAAAACAATATACAGATTTTGCAGTGACATGTTTTGGAACAGAGCTGAGCCCTACCATCACCAACTGTTTGTTTAGCCGCTTTATTACAGAAATGCATTCCCTTGCTTTTACAACATTTAAAAAAAAATATAATTGGCAAAGAAAAAAGTAACGGAAAATGGAAATTATAATCCTCACTCAAGAAACTGTAGCACTGTCATTGGTAACGTTTCATCACATTTAGCCAAAGGTCGACATTACAAATGACTGAAATAACAACTGAAATTGAGGCTGACCCTTGGGTCACACCTTCTGTATAGGCAGTGGCATTATTTTGGCTACGTCATCGATGTGCAGTCTGAGTTGAGCGTTGAAAAAGTCTCAGATAAATGAGAATTATTTCAAAATATTTCTGTACCCGATGGAAGTGCGGTCAAATAGCTGGGAATAAAGAGTTTTCTCAAAATAATTGCAAGAAAATAATATTAAAAATATGTGCCTATTCATTGTAGCTTAACTTCCATCGGGAGTACGTGGTACTACTGGGACAACGGTATGTTGTTTCCGGCGATACGTATTACGGACTTTTTAATTGTACCAGTACTTCCATTGTTTTCGTCAGTAAAATTCCAGAATATGCTTGATACGATATTAATGATACTAAAATCATGTTTTTGCTTTTCTAGACACAATAACTCCCAATCCTACTTTAGTTACAGTTTTTAGATAATAACGTATATGACAATTAACACACACATAGCAAATGCATCTACTATAAAGAAATGACCATTTAATTTTCAACTTTGTGGGTGAGATTTTCTTTTGAGCCGATTTTTTACGGAAATAATTGTTTTGTTTTCTTCAAATAATGCAATGGATATAGCATGATGTTAATTTGCTATAAATCAGAGTTAGATAGTTCTTTTCCAGCGACTCGAGAGCCTGAAATAAAATAAATACTGGGCCTCTGCCCTAGAAAATTAAATTGTTAGTCCCTAATATATTTACGGTATACCGTGGTACGTATTTCGGTATGTTCAGAAATATCGCGGTACTAAAATTTTCCTTGTACCCAACTCTTTGTTTCCATTGCCAGAGCTTACAACACTTGCGTGTAACTTTGTGACACAACTTCATAGTAGACCTATCACTTGCAATCCTAGTTATTGAAAATCGCGAGTAGTTGAGCTGCTGCCATAAATTGCTATAAAGAACGCATATTTTCTTTTTATTATAGTTGTAATCGCAAATACAGTTCATTTTCATGTAGTTTCTTCTCCAATATGTGCTACTGCGATTAACGGCTCCATTACTTTAACGACAAAACAAGTTTCGAAACTTTGCAATACCTCTACACGGAAATACCCGGCCCGGCCATATCCTAAGATAAAGGTTTGATCTTGCCGGATCTGGTCCCCACACAATGGTAGTAATAAAAGGTTGTTTATGGTTGACCAAACCGGAGATGAGAGGTTGGGTGGGGAAACCGGACAAAATGAGAGTGGAGAAACCGGAATCGGCCGGGTTGAAATTCGGTACCCGGCAAAATTTTTCTACATGTCTATCCCTACTTTTTGAAATTTAGCATGTACATATAATGCTTCAGACTGTGTAGTTTGTGAAATTAACGACTCGTTAAGACACTTTTTGCAAACTGTCACAGCCCGAATGTTTCAGAAACCAGAATGTCTTTAGGAATAACATTTATACATGCAGATCCCTGGCATGTCGCCCGGTTCTTTAGTCACTGTCCTATTTAAGATGTTGGAAAATAAGAAAACGAGAAACAAAAACTTACTGTGAAATCATGTGGCGGCTATCACGTATTATGACGTAATACACCAGCCGTGAACAGGTCATGTGATTTCATTAACTATCTCCAGGATTCATGTTAAAACTAATTATAAACAAGGCAATACATGAACCTTATATTTTGTTGTTTGCAATTCGTTTTTAGGCATTATTTGATGGCGCTTCCTTATTTGATTACATAAATGTATACTAGAGGGTCGACAGCTTTGACACATTTTAAGATTTAGTGAAAATACTCGTGTTTTCGTCCAGGGGATAAAATATATCCATTATTTACTGGGAACAAGCCAATTTTGTTCATATTTAATTCTTAAGCGTATTGGCTGGCTATATGTATAACATATTGAAGTTGCAGATATTTTGATATACTGCGCGATAATGTCAGCTGTTCACCGATTTTGTTACGCTGTGCATATTCGCACGGAAGCTTTCAATAGCAGTAGTGAAGTGGGCCACCCTAGCGACAATGGGAATTAGCATTACAGAACCTCTTGGGCCACTCTAGCGACAAGGGAAATTTAACATGGAGAAAAACCCTGGGCCACTCTAGCGACAAGGGGAATTTAACATGGAGAAAACCAATGGGCCACTTTAGCGACAATGGGAAATTAACATGGGAATATATTCTGAGCCTGTTGAGCGACAAGGGAAATTTAACATGGGAGATAAAAAGCAATTCTAGGGACAAGGGGAATTTAACATGGGAATAGAGTTTGGGCCTGTCTAGGGACTAGGGGAAATGGAACAGGGTCGGGATCCTATTTTAATACGGTCCCGACCTGATGGGTCTCAATTTTTTGATTTTTTTTTAAAAATAAAAAAAAATTAAAAAATGGGGTAGGCAATTGAAAGTCGATCTCTTTTCGAGAAATGTGGGTGGCCCTGAAAAGGGCCTTTGGGTTTATATATGCCCTTAACATGAAGGGCATCTGTGACTTCTTCTTGTCCTTAGGCTTCGTCTCACTGTAGGACCGTAAATCAGGACTCTTTTGAGGCATCCTTGCCTCTCCAAGTAAATCCTACGTATCCATAGGTTGCTGGCGGTCCTATGGACAACTGTCCTTTCGTACCGGACATACATCGGTATGTCCATCCTGAACATCATCGTTGACACAAGGGTGGAAGATTCAACGTCAGTCCACATGCTGAGGCGACGAGAACAGGTAAATCAATGCAGTGAACTGCGCTTATTTATAGGTAGAGGAAGGATCGAAACGGATTGAGTTCATTGACCAATCCAAACACGCGTTACAAAATTCAGTCAGCTCGCATCCAATCTGAAGAGAACAGTCTGTGACGTCACGTGGTCTATATAGATTCGCTAGTGCCTGTGCGCTGTCAATCCATACGACAGTGATTCAACATGACGGAAACTCAGAAAACGATCCATTGGGGTGTACCAGCAGTGGAGACCACACAAGGGAACCCGGACTTTCTTTCAGAAGAGGTGAATTGGGATTTTGTGGATTTTCTTACCTCCAAGAATTTGTTCCGGAACCTTCGTCACCTTCATTACCATACGTGGAGAATTTTAGACAGAGACAGAAAGAAGAATTGGAGAAATTTATACAACGACAAAAAGAAGCGGAACAATCTTTTCTTTAACAGCAACAACAGCAAGAAGAGGTAAGAAAAAAACAAGAAGAAGAAGAAGAAGCAGCAGCAAAGAAACAAGAGGGTGAAAATCAAACGGCCACGGTACTGTTAGACATTTTAGCGGAGTTAAGAAGTCTGAAACAAATGTATCAGATTTCTTTATCACGACCGAAGAGAATACGACCTTCCCGAGCTAAACACGCCAACCCTGTGACTAAGCCTACCGTACCACCCTTAGTGATTTCAACCCAATCATCATCATCAGAAGTAGGCCTCGGCCGTGGCAAAGGATTAAGGCAGTTAAAGTTGATTGCTTAAACTCACCAATACACCAAAAACCAAAGGCCCTTTTCAGGGCCACCCACTTCTCTCGAAAAGAGATAGACTTTCAATTGCCAATAACTCAACAAAAAAAAAACAAACCAAAAACAAAAACAAGCCATTTTACCCCTATAGTACGTGTATATGAGTGCGTGAGTGTAGCTTCTTATTTAAAATCAAAACTCAAAGACACTTACCTTTTCATACCTAATTTATTCTTTTATAAATAGTTACAATCCAATTCACAATTCACAACAGAGCACTTTAAAAAGTACCTTCACTTCTTCTGTCTCACTGTTTAGTCTCTCTGTTTTTTAAATTTCTTCACCGTCACAGTCTTTTCCTCCTCTTCCTCCTCACTTTCTTCCCTTCTTCTTTTCTTCTCCTGTTTCTTTTTCTTCACCTGTCTGCTATCTTCCTCCTCTTCTTCCTCTGAAGAATCCCTCTCTTCTTCTGACTCCTCTTGTTTCTTTTTTGGGCAATCTGGAGACCAATGTCCTTTTCCTTGACAATAATAACAGGTATCTTGACTTTTGTCTCTTTTAAACCCTGTTTTTCTTTTTTGACGGTCTGGACACTCTGAAGACCAATGCACTTTCTTTTGACAGATAGAGCAAGTATCTTCACTTTTATCTCGAAAAGAAGGAGAGTAGTCCGAAGGCTGGTCTGAAGAAAAATTTCTAATGACCCCTCGCAAAGCTCTGATGAAACGTTCGATTTGGCTAGTCTCTTCCATCGTTGTGCTCCGTTTGAGAGTGAAATGAATAGTGAAAGGACAAGACACACACCCTTTTATATACGCTGGTCTGCCATGACTATAAATTAGTCTACGGTATTTAAGCTTGAGTCATTTGACGTTTTGCACTCAAGATGAAACGATCCAATTCATTCGAGAAGAAAGAAGAAGAAAGTAAGAGGCAGAAACGTGATCTATCGCCTCGTACCGGGGCTGAAGTCTTGGCACAAATTCATGCCAGTGATTTTGAAGAGGACATGAGTGAACCAGAATCAGAACCCTCTAAACCAAGTTCACCACCCTTAGTCAACCCTGAAAAGTACTATTCCATTCGAGAGACGGAAAAGCGCTCCTCTAGAAAATTTAGAACCACGGCTTACAAATACACGGTGAAGTTTAAAGATTTCAAGGCTGAAGTACCGTTAGAGAAAGCAGAAGGGTTCATCACCGGGGTGTGGGATTCTTTGCTCACCACACTCAAGCGACAATGTCAACCCAAAGAAGACGATCGCTTGAAACTTTCCATACAACACGACGGTTTGAAATCCCCTGTTTCGATCGAGTTTAGCAGCCCTGCAGAATTGACTGCTTCCAAAGTCATGGACAAGATTCAACACGTACAATAATCCAATGACCAGTTTGACATCACCGATGGAAAAGCCACACTGGACATGACCCACGTCTCTCCTCCTCAAAGGACTGGCCGCAAAAAAGGTCTTATTGGTGAACGACCTTCGCAACACCAAAACGAGTCTCGTCCGAATTCACAACCCTCAAGATCAGATGTGTTTAGCCAGGGCCACCGTGGTGGAACGAACCTATGCTAACAAGAATGACACGGTAGAATGGAAAAGAGCATGGAAAACTATTCAACGATCCGACCGAACCAAACAACGAAGTGAGGCAGAACTCCTGTTGCAACAAGCCGGCCTGTCCACAAACACACCCTGTGGAATTCCTGAAATGCAAACATTGCAAGATGTCCTAGCTCCACGCTACATCTTGAAAGTGCACCCTCAAGAAATGCGCGGACCTCTGTTGTTTCGAGGGAAAGACTTTAAGGATGGAAAATACATTCATGTCTATTATCACGATGACCATTTCGATACCATTACCACTATCACCGGATTCCTGGGATACAGATATTACTGTGAGAAATGTGACTATGGCTATAACAATCGAAAGCAACACAAGCATTTTGGATTGAAATGCTTAGGATGTTTGGCCTCTCCACCCTGTCTGAGCGAAGGACCAGTGCATTGTTCAACTTGTCCGCGCACGTTTGTCAGCCCTACCTGTTACCAACAACATTTGAAGACGCAAGGTTCACAGCAGAAATATGCTTGTCAACTGCTGAGATTGTGCCCTACGTGTGGACAAGGCATACGTACCAATAATGCCAAGGCACACGTATCTTCAGGAAAGAAAAAATGTCACATTTGTCACCACATCGTGGACTTGGAACATGAATGCTACGTGCAAAAATACCAACCCCCACCAGAGAAAGAGGACGGTCACAAAAAGAAAGGCAATTTCATCTTTTTCGATTTCGAATGCATGCAAGAGACTGGCATTCACGTTCCTAATTTCTGCGTGGCTCATCGAGCGTGCGAAAAGTGCATTCAGGAACCTATCTTCAGTCATTGCCCTCAATGCAGCAAGATTCCTGGAGGACGTGAAAAAATCTTTCGGGGACCGAACACGCTAGCCGATTTTGCCCAATGGGTCTTAGACCCCATCGACAAGACGTGGAACCAAGAGGACATCGAACGTTACGGAGATTGCCATCGTCATGCCACGGTCATGGCTCACAATTTCTCCGGATACGATGGACAGTTTCTTTTGAGATACTATACGGAACAAGGCACCGAACGTCCTAAAGTCACTTTGAACGGAGCCAAAATCATTTTCATGCAAGTGGGACAAGTACAATTTAAAGATTCGATGAGTTACTTGGCCATGCCTTTGAGCCGAATGCCTAAAACGTTTGGAATGACAGAAATGGCTAAAGGGTACTTTCCGCACTTTTTCAATACGGAAGCCAATCAACATGCCGTTCTACCCCATTTGCCTGAGGCTCACTATTACGACCCTGACAACATGCGTACCGAACAACGAGAAGCTTTCTACGCTTGGTACCAGGCTCACGTCTCCGACCCTTTCGACTTTCAGGAAGAAATGTTAAAGTATTGTCGTTCCGACGTGGACATTTTATGACGTTCCTGTGGAAAATTTCGAGAACTGTTCATGGAACACGGAGGGGTCGATCCTTTGAAAGAAGCTTGCACCATTGCCAAAGCGTGTTCCTTAGTGTACCGGCAACGATTCATGCCTGAAAACACCGTGGCTGTCATCAGTCCTCAAACGACCAACTATGTCAAACGTCAGTACTCGGTCAAAGCCCTACACTGGTTACATTACTTGTGCGACAAGGAAGACAAGTGGATTCAGCATGCCCGCAACGGAGGGGGCCAAAAGACCATCGGAACGCATTCGGTCGATGGCTGGGACTTAGAAAACCCCAAGATCGTGTACGAGTTTAACGGTTGCTTATTTCACGGATGTCCCGTCTGTTATCCTGACCGTGGCACTAAAAATCAGTTTTTACAACGAACCATGGAAGACTTGTACCAGGCCTCTTGTCAGCGACGCCTAAAGTTAGAACAGGAAGGATACCAAGTGGTGGTAATGTGGGAACACGAATACGATCACCGTTTGAAAACCGATCCCGGGTATTAAATGCCTCGTGAAAAGTTACCAGATCTTAGACCCCCTGATCCCGAGGGATAGTTTGTACGAATGAAGGACCAATGCCACCTGTTTGCTGTACCAAGCCGACGAAGAGAAAGGAGAAAAAATCAAATACTTGGACGTGTTTTCGTTGTATCCCTACGTGTGCAAATATTGTCGCTTTCCTGCAGGACACCCACAATTGTTCACGGAACACATCGACCTGAAAAACATTCGACAATACGAAGGCTTGATCAAGTGCAAAGTTTTGCCTCCCACGGACTTGTACCATCCCGTGTTACCTCACCATTGTCAAGGCAAACTGATGTTTCGTTTGTGCCGTACTTGTGCCGAAACGTGCAACCAAGATCAACCTTGCCAGCACACCCAGGAAGAACGCGCCTTGACGGGGACGTGGGTCAGCGTAGAATTGTTCAAAGCTCTGGACATGAGATATCAACTGTTAGAAGTGTACGAAATTTGTCACTTTCCCAAGACACAACAATACCACAAGGGTGACCCCACGCAGAAAGGCATTTTCGCAGACTACGTGGATGCCTTTTTGAAACTGAAACAAGAAGCCAGTGGCTGTCCTTCCTGGTGTCACACTCCCGAAGACCAAAAGACATTCAAAGAGAAATACTGGGCACAAGAAGGCATTACTTTAGATCACATCGAGAAAAACGAAGGCAGGCGATCGTTTGCCAAAGTGATGTTAAATTGCTTGTGGGGTAAAATGGCACAACGTCCGTTTTTACCCAAGACGGAGTATTTGACAGAACCTTCCCGCTACTTTCAGATGATTCACGACAAAACCAAATTCATGAAACACGTGGACGTCGTTCGCGAGGATTTGATCTTGGTCAATTTCGAAGAAGATCTGGACTTTATACAAGACGACCCTTTTGGAAATGTCATCATTGCGGCTTACGTGACAGCTCATGCTCGCTTAAAATTGTACGAAGCTTTATAACTGTTAGGGGAACGCGTCCTGTACTTTGACACGGACAGTTGCATTTACATCCATCACCCGAGTCAACAGCACCCTGACATCGAAGGAGACCGTTTAGGAGCCTGGACAGACAAGCATCCCGACGACAAGATTCTAAGTTTCGTCAGTGGCGGTCCAAAAAATTACGGCTACGAATACCGTGACCCACAAGGAGAAGTGCACACGAAGTGTAAAGTGAAAGGATTGACTCTGAATTATCGTACCAGTCGTGTGGTCAACTTTGGGGTATTGAAGGAAGCCTTGCAATCTGGAGAAGATGAACACTTTAAAGTGACCACCTATCAACCCAACAAGATTGTACGTTTACCCACTCACCACATCGTCAGTCGACCCTTGGAAAAAGTCTATCAAATCGTGTACCAGAAGCGAGTGCGACTTCCCACTCATTTCACCTTACCGTATGGACACGTCGGTATTGGTCTGTATATAAAAAGGAACCCTAGGCAAGATCGATAGTTCATTGTGACTACCAAGACCAAGTGAACAAGATGAATACTTTCAGAGAAACACAAAACAAGTTTAGAAAGGCACAATTCAAGTTTGGGGCTTCTGAAGTGGAATGCGATTGTGAGCCTTGCGACTTTTCAACCTGTGTTAGTGACAGTACCAGAAGAACCCGTCACCCAGGACAGGACTGTCGTGGACATCCCTGAAAGACCCTTTCGGGAGGACACTTGTGTGACCTTACCCCCTATAGAACTGGTCAGAACATTACCCAAAACATGTTGTACAGACACTTGTTTTTATTCCACGTTGATGGTTATCATGTGCCTTTTATCGTTGTACTTAAGCCTTTGGCTTTTATGTATTTTTGTCATTCGTATTCATGTTTAGAACATTCAATAAACGTGTCCTGAAAAAAGTATATAAACTCTCGTCTTGTTTGTTTTCGTGTCACAAGTGACATTCCTCACACTATGGCTACCTCTGCTGTCTCTGCTCCCTCTTCCTCCACTGTCAAAGTCATCGACGAACACTTAGATCGTGCCAGTTGGGAGGCTTTGTATCTTCGCCATCCTTTAACATGCTCATTGCTGGACCTAGCGGTTCAGGCAAAACCGAAGTCGTCAAACGCTTGATCGAACATAAACATCATTTGATCGATCGCCCACCTCAACGCATCGTGAGGTGTTACAAAGAGTGGCAATCGGCGTACAGCCTCTTGCGAGAAAGTCAAGGCGATTCCATCGTGTTTGTGGAAGGCATTCCTAAAGAAGACGACGGCATCGTCTCTGACTCCCGTCAAACCCATTTGGTCATTTTTGACGACATGTTAGGAGAAGACGAAGAAGAAATTAAACTGTGGTTCACGCGCAAAGGGCATCATCGTAATGCCAGTGTCGTTTACATCACTCAAAATTTGTTTCAACAAAGTAAAGCCCATCGCACCATCAGTCTCAATGCGCATTACGTGGTCTTGTTTAAAAGCCCTCGAGATAAATCGCGAGTGCAAGTCTTAGCCAAACAGTTAGGGACACCTTGGCTGACTCAGGCGTACGACGATGCCACTCAAACTCCACACGCCTATTCACTTGTCGATTTGAAACCTACGACCCCCGATGATTTGCGATTTCGTACCCACTTGTTTCACCACCGGTGCCAAGACGGAGGGCCTGTCCTGTACACGTCTCCGCCCTCGACTTAACTTCATTCCACAAAAAAATCTATAAAAACCTCAGACCCTTTTCGTCTGTCTCACACACATTTTGAACATGACGTCTCTTCAGTCGCATCTTCCCGTCAAACTGATTCGTGCCTTGTATGGCATCAGTCGAGAAAAAAATCCACAAACACGAGCTCGTGTCTTAGAAGCTAGTCTCAAAGAAGTCTTACGATGGTTCACGGTGACGGCACGTCAATTACTACAAGGGATCATTCAGATTCCTCATCAAACCAAACGCTTTTTTGATCGAAACAAGTCGCTTTGACCCAACTGGCCGATCCCCGCATCGACACTCAAACCAAAAAACAAATCATTTTGAAACCTGGAGGGAGCGGTACTCTAGGAGGGGTCATCATTCGCTCTCTCTTAAGATGGGATCCTAATGCCCCCAAAGTTCTCCCCAAGAAAAAAGTCAAACGAAGCTCCAAGAAGAAGAAAAAGACCAGGTCCCCAAGGAGAACCGTGTCTGCAAGAACTTCTCCAGTGGCGGGACCCTCCTCTTACCAGACACCACCCCGGAAAAAGAAAAGAAGCCCCCAGAAAAAGAAACAGAGAAAAAGACCCCAGAAAAAGAAAAGTCCACAGAAGTAAACTTGTCGCAAGAGAGGCACTTCGGCCAGGACGCAACCTTACACTCGCAAACCACGACCTGCCACGGCGGTGACTGCGTCTTCGGCAGCCTCAAGTTCATCCACTTCTCCGTTGATGACACCAAGAACTGAAGAGTACTTGGAGACATTGATCACACCAGGAACTTCTCCGTTGATGACCCCAAGAACTTCCCCAGTGGCAGGACCCTCCAATTTAGTGGCAGTAGCTGATGCTCACAAAGTACCTTCTTCCAAAGTCCAAGAAAGATCGGGCATGTTACAAAGTTTATTGGATTTGTCCAAGCAAGAACTGGCTCGATTTAGTCCGTTGCTTACCCCTGCACGACGTGTCATGCCTGTCCTGAAGTTGATACGACGTAAAGACAATCAGTGGCGCCGCGTTCCAGTATAAAAAAGGCGTGTGACCAAGTCGGGGTATCGGTGTTTTGGTGCTCCTGAAGATTCAAAGATGTCACCTTCCATAAAACATCCCTCTTCTAAACAACCCCAAGGAAAGAATAGGAAAGGACTGCCACCACGTTTAGTCAAACATGGGGACATGTTATCTGTCCTGTCCGAAGCTTCTCCACCCCTACGAAAAAAACTCATTCAATCAGCTTCCAAAGAGGTCATCGATACCGTGTGCGAATGTTGTTTGAACGTCTTGAAAGGCACGATCCCTTTGTCCAAACACCAGAAACAATGCTTAGGCAAACATCGTCACGTTCTTCGCCAAATGGTTCAAAAGAAAATTCCCCTTCGTCAAAAGAAGAAGATGTTGGTCCAACGTGGAGGCAATTTACCCCTCTTATTAGGCCCCTTGCTGAAAGGAGTCTTGGGAACCATGTTGGGAGGACTGGTGGGAGCAAGATAAAAAGGCCCTCGGAAGTCCCAAGATCTCAGAATCGACCCTTGACAACCCCATGGAAGGACGAAAACTAGCTTTAGTACCTTACAAACGATGGATGGAATACCATCGTTGGCAAGAACAACACACCCCGCATTTACCTCCCAATCCCCATTTGAGCGAGATGTGCCAGTTACAACACGAATTGCAGTCCTTGATGGATCGCCAAGATTTGTCCGAAACAGAAAAATCGCAAAAGTACGGTCAACTCTTGCAACGACTGCAACTCTTTCACCAGAAAGCTTTAGACGAAACAGCTCTACCCACTCTGAAAGATTTTAAGACCTTGATGAAAAGTTCAGCACCATCACCAGTACCACCACCACTACCAGTGGCCAAGACAGAAAAAGAAGAAGAAGAAGAAGAAGGGTTTCAAACTCCACCAGAAAAAGTACGCAAGTTAACAACACCACCTACCTCCAGAATTGGATGGATTAAAAAGATGATGACCACCCCTTCTTCATCACAAGAGCAATAGAAAGTGAAGACAGAAGTGAAACAAGAACCGATATCCCCTGTTCCGACATCCTCCTCTGCGACACCTCGCACACGCAAAGCATTGCAACCCAAGAAAGTACCCCAAGAGAAAAAGAGTAGCATCTTCCAAGAGTGGGTGCCTTATTAACACACAAACACAAAATGGAAAAAGTGTTAGCCAGCATTTACTACGATCCCTCGCATCCTGCAGGTTACGCAGGAGTTCAAAAATTGTATCGTGCTGCCAAAATGCGACTGAAAAGTCTCCGTTTACCTCAAGTGCAACGATGGTTACAAGAACAAGCTACCTACACTTTACACAAACCCATTCGACGCAAGTTTTCCAGAAGTCGCACCCAAGTGGAAGGCATCGATCATCAATGGCAAGCCGATTTAGCCGATGTCTCTTATTTGGCCAGCTACAATCGTGGCTACAAATATTTGTTTTGTGTCATCGACGTCTTTTCCAAATTTGCCTGGGTCGTACCCTTGACTTCCAAATCGAGCAGCGAGTTAGTTGGAGCCCTGCAACGGGTGTTGAAACAAAGCGGTCGTCACCCTCTTCGATGGCAAACGGACAAAGGCACCGAATTTCTGAACCAAGCTTTCCAAAAAGAATTAAAGAAACGTGACATTCATTTTTTTACCACCGAGAATCCCGAAACCAAAGCCACCATCGTGGAACGTTTTCAACGCACTTTGAAAGAACGTATGTGGAAATATTTTACGCATCACCACACTCTGAAGTACATCGACATCTTACCGCACCTGCTGCAAGCGTACAATCAATCTTACCATCGAAGCATCGGACGTGCCCCGGAAGAAGTGACTCCCGAAAACGAAGTGCTGGTGTTTGAGCGCCTGTTTGGTACGTCCCGGACGAGGGCTGTCCCCAAGAAGAGTGGAGTGTTGACCGTAGGAGATTGGGTACGCATTGGCAAAACCAAACGCACTTTCGACAAAGGTTACTTACCTAACTGGACGACCGAATTATTTCGTGTCACTGGACGAGTGCATGGCCGTCATCCTGCCGTCTATAAATTGGAAGACATGAACGGAGAAGTGCACAAAGGAACGTTTTACTTACCTGAGTTACAACGTGTCACCAAAAAAGAAGACGACGTGTACGACATCGAAAGCATTCTCGAACGCAGAACCTGTAAAGTGGGTAAACGACGTGTCAAAGAAGTCAAAGTACGTTGGAAAGGATATCCACCCAGTTTTGATTCTTGGATCGACGCTTCGCAGGTCATCGACTATAAAAAGAAATGACCATCATGCCCTTTCACACAGACGCAGCTACGTCGGCCACTCCTTCACCCAGTTCTTCTCTGCAAGATTTACAGAAACAACCCTTGTGGGTGTGGTGTGGAGAACGTGTGCCTAAAACGCAAATCGTCTTTTTCTGCCAAATCTTCGTGGTGTATTGTGTCATCGGGGCAGCCATCGCCAATTTAAGTTTGCAACAAGGAGACAAACAATTGTGGACCATTTTATTGAGCAGTTGCATCGGTTACCTGCTTTTCAATCCCTCCCTGAAATTCTCTTCCAACGGGAACCAGGGGATCCTTGTGTCCAGTGCCAGTGTCAGTCACCACTCCAATAACAACAACAACCCTATTTTGGGCTGAGACACGCCTCTGACGTCCAGGAAGACCCCTCGGACAGCCACAGAACTCTGGAATTATGAGTCACCAAAACCAATTTTACTTAACCTTACCCAGTGACAGTTCCATGGAGGTTTTCCCAAGAGCACGTTGTGCTGTTACACGGCCAAATTACCTCAGACCATCCCATTAGATCACGAAGCCCATTGGGAAGTGGCTTTAGCAGAAATCATTCACCCGACCCAAGTCCTCAATGTCCTTCCTAATCAAAATTCTTTTGATGTGGAAGTTCATGACGAGCAATTGGAACAGTACTTGGATACCCATGGCAAATATGACAAGAAAACCCCTAGCACAAAAAATCAAAAGTACACCACCTCTCACTTGTTCGTTCCCCCAGGCTATTATTTTAGTGGTCAACATTTGGTGAGCACCATAACCTCCAGGTTTAATGTCGTGTTTCTGAAAGCTTTGGAAAGTGTCAAAACAAGTGTCACCATGGAATACCACAAAGCAGCTCGTCGCTTCTTGATGAAATTTGACGGGGATAAAATCGTGTCCATTTTATTTTGTCCTGAATTGTTTGACATGTTGGGCGGAGACATAGACATGAGAAAGGCCATGCTCAAGAAAAACGAATTACCAATCATTTACGACAACGAGTCTTTTAGCAAGTTATTTCGTGCCCCGGTAGAACTGAACCAAGGACTGAATTTGATTTTGTGTACTCCGATGTGGTGGAGTACAACGTGGTGGGACACACCTCTGTGCCGTTACTGCGTGTCATTCCTTTCAAAGTGGATTCTGCCACGGTCACTGACGAGGAAGATGGAAACACTTACCACGTTCACCGCGAATTTGTACATCCTCACTATTTGCCTGTCAGCAAGTCGTATTTGGACACGTCAACATTGCTATAAAAGGAGATCTGGGACAAGATATTCCATTCACCAAAGGAAAAGTCACTGTGAAACTCCGTTTTCGAAAACGGTTCTCTCACGATTCGTAAGTCATGTATCCAGTGTACCAAGGGGTTGCTCGACAGCGAGGACACGGTTTAGGAGATATGTTAAAATCAGCCTTTCGTTCGGTGGCCCCGGTGTTGAAACCGATGGTGACACGAGGATTGCACGCCTTGAAAGATGCGGCACTGACACAAGGCAAAGAATTTCTCCAAAATGCCATCATCGACAAACAAAACCCTAAAGAAGCCTTCATGAGGGCAGGCAAAAATGTCTTGCTGCAAACGGGCAAAGACCTTTTGGGCCGACGAGACACACCTATAAATGCCCTGCACGCTACCGAGTCAAGCATTCAGCAAGGACAAGGCAGAAAGAGACGACGAAGAAAACACCCTTTCACCAGACTTCAAGCGAGAAAGGCCAAGAAAAGAAGAACCGTTCGAGACGTTTTCGATTATTGAGAAAGAGAAAAGTGATGCACCGAGAGTCTTGCGCCTGTTCCAAGTCGGAACTGGATCTGTTTGCCATGCCCCCCATGATGATGACGATGCAAGAATCCCAGTGGGTGGAATTTCATCCCGTCTCCTCTTTGACGGATTCCGCTCCCATCGAGTTTGAAATCAAAGGACAACCCGAAGATTACATCATCTGAATAGCAGTTACCTGTATTTGAAAGTGAAAGTGATCAAAACGGACAACACCAATCCAGGAGGCGATGCTAGAGTAGCTCCTGTCAACAATTTCATGCATTCCTTGTTCAGCGAAGTGGACTTGTACTTGAATAACAAACTGGTCAGCAGCAGCATGGATACTTACCCATATCGTGCCTACCTGGAAAATCTCTTGACGTACGGAAAAGAAGCCAAGAATACTCATCTGGATGCTTGCGTGGTATGGAAACCTGACACGGCAGGTGTAGGCACGTTTAGCGACACAGTCCTGACAGAAGATGACAATCCTCACAATGTGGGGTTTAACGACCGTCGTAAGAAAATTCTGCAAGGGCGAAGTTTAGAACTGATGGATCGTTTGCATTTGGACATGTGGTTACAAGAAAAGTATTTGCTAAACGGGATGGATATCCGTCTGAGACTGAATCGTAGCAGTGCCGCTTTCCATTTGATGGCCCATGCCAATGAATACAAAACTATCATTCAAGAAGCCCGACTTTACGTGCGTCGTGCGGATGTGTTACCTAAAGTGGGAAACGACGTCAGTTAGACGTTGAGCAGAACGACCGCCAAGTATCCGATACGACGCGTGGAAGTGAAAACGTTCACCATTCCCGCTGGACAGCGATCTATGATCGAAGATCATCTGTTCCAAGGACGGCTATCCAAGCGTTTGATTGTTGGTATCGTCAGGAATTCAGCCTTCAACGGAACCCACGATCAAAATCCTTTTGAGTTTCAACATTACAATGTGTCCAAGATCGAAGTCAGTCGCGACGGCAAGACCTTGTGTACCCGACCCTTTGAGCCCAACTTTGGTGTCGCGAAGAATTATTTGAGATCGTACTTGTCTCTGTACGAAGCCACGGGACAGTTAGGAACCAACACCAGTCACGGTATTTCGTACGACGATTATGCAGGAGGCTATGCTTTGTGGGGTTTTGATTTCACTCCAGACCGAGGCAGCAACGAAGGACATTTCCACCATATAAAATCGGGTCAGATTCGTGTGGAACTTCAGTTTGCAAATCCACCTCCAGATCACACAGTGAACGTCCTCCTGTATGCAGAATTTGACAATACCATAGAAATCAACAGTTTGAGAGAAGTCATTCTAGATTATTAGAAGCCATGGAAGACTGTTATCCCTCTTTACCTAGTGGAGAAACGTTGGAGATGGAATGTGAGGAGACCGTTCAAGAAGAAGAAGAATCCCAAGACGAAGAAGTTAACATGATGAAGTCAAGATGGCCAGAACAAGAGGCCCATTTCGTCTCCTGTTTTGCTACAGTCATGGCAGATTTAATGAAAGAACTGATCAAGGAAGAGTGATATGGATGTCACAACGATCATCCCAGTCAAATTCAACACGACACATGTCTGACGTTAAGTCAAGAAGAAAAATTGGACGAATATCTGGACAAATCTTGGGATCACATCGAGATGGAATTCGTGTTGAACGAGTGGTATAAAGGCTTGGATAAACATTCTTCTCCTCCATTAACGTCTCTGGAGTGCCGTCGCATCGAATCTCTCTTGGACCAGAGTAACAAGTCGGATCTAAACGGCTTTTACTTGTCAGACATTTTCAAGCAAAAAGTCAGGATCGAATTGATCACTTATCGTTACCTGTGAAGAAGAAAATCACACAAATCAATGGATACCTGGGAACTTTATTACCTTTTGAACCACAGCTCGTACACGGCTTCTTGGAATCCTGTCGTCTGTGCTAAAGATGAACTCCCTCATCGTACACCTCAAGACCATCTAGCTTATGTGATCAACACGGACGACAGTCATCTCCCAGGAACCCACTGGGTAGCCGTCTACTTTCCTCAAGAAGGATGTGTGGAATATTTCAATTCGTATGCATTGCCCCCTTTGGAAGACGATATCATTGACTTTATGAGAAGAAATGCTCAGACCACCCGATTCAATAATGTGAAATTACAAGGCACAGATTCCTTGGTGTGTGGACAGTACTGTGTGTATTTTCTGCATCATCGCAGCCTGGGCTATTCCTTAGAACATTTAGTGACTCATTTTGATCCTCATTCTTCTTCTAGAAACGATGTGAAAGTCGATCAATGATTTTGTGACCATTATGCTTATCTTTTGTCTCAAGCTAGGAAATGTAGTGTCCATCAATGGCCTAATGACTTCCAAAAAGCGGAAATCACAATTTCATTCACAACGTTGTCAGCCTTGTCCAAAATAATGTGTGAGTTGGAGAAAAAAAAATGTTTGTCATTTGAAACAAAATGTTTGATGTTATATTGTTGGATTATTGTTAAAAATGTTAGAGTTGTTTGTTAGTGTTAAGTGATTTTGAATAAAAAATGGTGTGTTTTGAAAAAAATGCCTTTGTGGTTTGTTTGACTATAGAAATCATGATTCATGCTCTTTGACTTCTTACTATCCCTCTCATGGCACTCATTGAACGTTTTGGCTCGAAAACCGTGGAGCGATGTTTTCCTTCACGTCCGCGCTTTGACTTTAAAGCCGGGGTAGCCTCCAGTCTAACCATCCATTGTCGACTCATCCTCCTACGAAGATGTGCTCCAAACTAGCTAAGCTAAACGAAGCCTACGTAAATTTGCACAGGGTCAGACACAGTCTGATACCGAAGCCAGAAGAGATAGAGAACTGAAGACCTGATAGAAGAGCTCTTCAGAGAAGAAGTGAACAGGGAGAAAGAAGAATGGACAGAGAAGTACAGACTTCAGAAACAGCAGAGAGAGCAGCAACAGCATCAACAGCAGCAGCAGCAACCTGAACCTGACAGAGGCTTTGTCGATTGTCGTATCGACACCAAAGAGTTCTTCTTCTCTTTCCGAAGAAGCAGACCTATCGTCAGAAAGTCTATCGTCAGAGGACATCGCATTCTTAGAAACTAAAAGATTGCCATAGCAAACAAAAAACAGCCCTTTTCAGGGCTACCCAATACTCTAGAAAAGAAATAGTAATCCATTTGCCAATGTGTGTAGGTAGAGTAGTGTGAATATAAACACTGACTCTTTTTTATAGTGTGAGTGTATGTGTTTATGTATATGATTGTGTGTTTGTAAGTGCTCACGTACGTTTGTGTGGATAGTAGATTATGATGATGTTTTTTTTTGCTGTTTGACGTGTGGAGAGAGTAGATTTGGGGTTTGATTGGATTGCTTTGCGTATGTGGATAGTATATTATTTGTTTAATAAAATTTTTTAGAATAGTGATGGGTAGTATAAAAAGTGAGTAACTGTTTCTTTTAGGTCCGCATGTTGTTTGGTCATGATCTAGGTAATATAACTTTGGTCTTGGGGGATGTTTTCCTTCACGTCCGCGCTTTTGGTATAAATTGAAACTCGCTTGGCAGTCTAGCTACCCTGTTCATTCGTTAACAAGACAATGAATACCAGAATAAGCAAACTTCTTGAACTCCAGATACATCTGGAATATGTCAGGAACCTGTTAAATGAACTGGCAGCGGAGGCCCTAGTAGAAGAGGGAAGAATAAAGAAGGAAGAGGAGGAGAGAAGACAGAGGGAAGAGGAGGAAAAGAAAATAGGAGAGAGGATGGTTTACAAAATACCAGAGACAGAGGATTGGTGTGCTGAAGCCAATCATCCTCCCTCTTCGCTCCCAAGAAAAAAAGTTAAAGGAGACTGGGGAAGAAGATGTGTGTGTGGTGCCAGGCCTGGAAGGTGCCATCATTAACCAGGTGTCACTGGAGTTCAAAAACAAACAGCCCTTTTCAGGGCTACCCAATACTCTAGAAAAGAAATAGTAATCGATTTGCCAATGTTTGTATGTAGAGTAGTGTAAATAATAACACTGACTCTTTTTTCTTGTGTGTGTGTGTGTGTGTGTGTGTGTGTGTGTGTGTGTGTTTATTTGTAAGCGCTCAAGTACGTTTGTGTGAATAGTAGATTTGGGTTTCATTTTAATGCTTTGCGTGTGTGAATATTAGATTTTGGGTTTGTTAATTGCTGCTTCACGTATGTGGATAGTAGATCGTATGAAATGAGAAAAGTAGGGGGATGTTTTCCTTCACGTCCGCGCGTTTTAAGTGATAATCTAGGTAATATCAATTTTGTTTTAGGGAGATGTTTTCCATCACGTCCGCGCTTTAACTATAAAGCTAACAGTATTACCATTAAAACCCATTCCACGGAATAAAGACAAATAAAATGGTGGTAGCAACAGCGTTACTGAATCATTTGATAGGTATTTATTATTGGATAGTAGATGTTACGTTTGTCATGGAAAAGATAGAGAAAGAATTCAAGTTAGAAAAGTGTCTTGACTGTTTTAATACTCTGAAGGAAGCAAAGGAGATAGTAAAAGGAATGATGGAAGAACAGGAAAAGAGATTGAGAGGATTGATTGACCCACCTTATGTAAGAGTGGGATGTTTAAAGGAAGCATTTGAAAATGTCATCGAAGTCAGGTGCTTCTTAGAAAAGATATTGAATTGGACGGAGTGGCGATACGTAAAATGGGGGTTGGACCAGCTGACAGAAACGGAAGAAGTAATGAGGAAAGTGATGACGGAAGAGGTAAAGAACATCAAAGAAAAGTGGACTAAGGAAAGAAGAGAAGGAAAAAAATAGAAAGAGAAAAGAAAGCTTTGAGAAACTTAACAATAACTGGATACGGATACAGGAGAAATTTCGAGCTATAGGTCATCCTGACTGGATGCCTGAATCAGAAATAAAGAAGATAGGAATAATGGCAAAAGTTAGAAGATGGCTACAGAAGTGGAGGAAATAAAAGAAGATGATGATGAAACCAAAGGCCCTTTTCAGGGCCACCCATATTTCTCGAAAAGAGATCGACTTTCAATTGCCTACCCCATTTTTTATTTTTTTTATTTTTTATTTTTTAAAAAAAGCAAAAAACCAGAGACCCATCAGGTCGGGACCCTATTTTAATAGGGTCCCGACCCTGTTCCATTTCCCCCTAGTCCCTAGACAGGCCCAAACTCTATTCCCATGTTAAATTCCCCTTGTCCCTAGAATTGCTTTTTATCTCCCATGTTAAATTTCCCTTGTCGCTCAACAGGCTCAAAATATATTCCCATGTTAATTTCCCATTGTCGCTAAACTGGCCCATTGGTTTTCTCCATGTTAAATTCCCCTTGTCGCTAGAGTGGCCCAGGGTTTTTCTCCATGTTAAATTTCCCTTGTCGCTAGAGTGGCCCAAGGGGTTCTGTAATGCTAATTCCCATTGTCGCTAGGGTGGCCCACTTCAGTACTAATAGTAAAGTAATTCTCTTTCCTATCCCAATGCACACCCCTCCCGCAAACAAATTGAAGAAAACAAAATACGGTAAACATCTTATGATATTTTAACCTGTTACGTGACACATGACCAGTGTACCACTAGACAAAGCAAGTGAAGAAACAGCGGATTAAATTTCTTATCATAATGTTACCGGTGTCTGCTGAGCTCAGTAAAATATTCGTAATTCACACATGTTTATTATAAATATCATATCTGCTGGAAAATCTACTAGTTAACGGGACAGCAGTATCTCATTTAGAAATTTATAATAAAGAGAGGATATTTGTATGAAACAAATGAATAACAGATATATTTCATTGAGTAAAAGTGCTTAGGTGTTTACACGAACGAGAGGAAATATATCGTTATTCTCTCGTAGCAAACAATTTTTTAAAACAAATGCATTTGTATGATCAGAAGTATTGGCTAACAATACGCATAACAGACTAAAGTAGCAGATTTCTTACTGGATCCATCGTGATAATGTCAACTGTTTACCGTTGATGTTCTGCTGTGAATATTCACACGTAAGATGTCTGTAGTAACATAATTCTTTTTCCTAACTCAACGAAAAAATAAAAGAAAAACAAGACACGCTGAAGAACACAAAATAAACCTATTGTGAGATTTTATTTTGGTACGTCACCGAACGACCATGTTTATCACTAGACAAAGCACCCGACGAAACTGCGGATCAAATTTCTTGACCGCGATGTTGTCGGTGTCTACTGAATGCAGTGAAATGTTCTTAATTCACTCAATTTATTATCAAAATTTTTCCTGCAGGAAAATCTGCTAGTTCACCGGCTACCAGAAAATAAATATCAGTATAGAGTTATAAAATATATAATAAAGAGATGATAATTCCTTGAAACGAATGTAAAACGGATATATTTCATCGAGTCGGTGAAAATGCTTTTTCACCAAAAGGGACTAAATATATCCGTTATTCTCTCGTAGCAAACAGATTTTCTTTTTATTTTAAGCTCAAACTTATTAGCTCTCAATTTGTATAATAGACTCAAGCATCATATATTTTACTGGATCACGCGCGATGTCAGTGATTTATCGTTTATGTTCTGCTGTGTTTTGTAATTTTTCGCAAACAAAATAGAAACGGTAACATAATTATTCTTCCCAATTTAAAGTAAAATAACACATTAAGAAGAAGAAAAAAAATTATGACTTTGGTTTGATCTCTGTTTCAACGGGACTAGCTCTTACTTACCGCTCGACTATGGAATTACCTATAGTAAAAGTCAGACAGGTTCATGCGTTCAGTGCCGACTATTTCAGTAACAGGTGTAGTTTAATTTTAGAATTTGATTACACGTACTCTGAAATGGTGAATACTCACTTTATTTAAATAATCCTACATTCGTATTCCTTTGGAAGGTTATCATTTACACGAAAAGATAGACACATACGGAAAAACCAGGCCTCTGCACAAACATCAACAGTTGTGTTCACAGCCTCAGAAGGCATCAACTTCTGAGTGAACAACAGCACGGCTGTACCCGGTGTTATAGTAACCACCTGTTCTCACCTGGAGAATGCTTATGATACCACTTCAAAGTATGGCATAATGACTGACCCATTTGAGCTTGGTCTGAGAGGTTACCTACCTATCTTTATATGGAATGTGTCTAAATATATAATTTTCATAGTTAGGGTAGGTTTTACAAGTACTGAAATCTGTCCTAAGGATACGGGTCTACCACAGGGCCAGTCTGATTAAAATCAGATATCCATTGTCCTACGTGAAGATCTGACAGAGACCGACTAGAGTTCATGTTATGGTGACCTTTGAGTCAGCCAGTGGAAATGCAGTTTTAAAAAATTTGACAGTGAAACAAATCGTTCGGCACATATTGATGCTCTACAGCCACACCGCTCAGTCTCATAACGCAAAAGTATAATACTCCATCTAATCAGCTGATAAAATTAGTGATTATGGTAATAATATAGGTCACCAGAACATAGCCCCTAAGCGACTGCTGTCAGATCTTCACGTAGGACAGTGGAGATCTGCTTTTAACCAGATTACCGCAAGGCAGCATCTTTCAGTGACCCTTTTTAACATTAAAATTAATAGCATAGCCAGCTGTCTTAATCTAGTAAGGGACTGCTCAGTATACACCGACAGCTTTTTGATCTTGTAAAGATCTTGTCAAAATAAAATATTTCCTTTAATTAATTTAATGATATAAAGTCAAAGAGATGTCATTGATCTACATGTGTTTTCTATTTCCCCATTTTATGAGTTAAGCAGTTAAATTATATAATCTTGAGTTAGGCATTTGTATTAGTGGTTTAAGAAGGGTTATATAATCAGAAAATCGGAGGGCTATTGCTTCCAAGTTTGTCGGAGACATGGACCATGTTGTTTGCAATTACTTTAAGTTTTATTGTATAATTGTAAACTTTGTCGACGAATGCATTCCCTAGATTAAATTGCAAATTTGCACACATTCTAATTGCTAATTATCCTTCGAATAATTCGATTTCGCAAGTTCTTGTTACTTTTGTTTATGCCTTAAGATGATAACCATATAGTACAGTTGATCAAGACTTCTGATGAACATCAGCTTGATAAGAGTATATGTGATTTTCCATCTACATATTAATGAATGGTTTACTTCTCGTTTTGCTTAATTTATGAGATCTATTGAGTACTTGCAGACTTTGTAGATATGATATGAACTCACAAGACTGACTGTTTTTGAATATTTCCATTCACATTATTAAGGAAACACGGTCAATCATTCATTGACTTTACTGTAACAAGATCGGACACTTGTACTTGTGGCAGATACTCATATGTAAACACGTTATGCCATAATCATCATATCATAAAACGGCTATTGGTAATACAATCCATGACTTGTGTTGCCAGTAGAGAGACATTATTAATCTGTGGTATGTTTCGGTACGCTGACTAAAGGCATCTATTCTTGCCCAGAATTAATCAACCTAAAGAAATCATAAACTAAAGAATTCGCAATTTCGAGATCAGTCCTACTGATCATGCAAAGAATGTATGCTGATTGCTGACATTCGGACCACCTCGGCTTTATTCGAAAAAATGATTGACCGAGAAGTTGTTAATGCATTGAACTATTGTTCGTTCGCAACTGCTCGGTCAATCATTGTTTTCTACATAGCACAGGTGGTCTCAATAGATTGTGATTTCTCTTGATCGAAGAAATTTCAGGTAAACAAAGTGCATGATTTTTTGTGGAACTTACTGCACCGACATATACTTGAAGAATATTTTTGTCTCGCACCAATAGCAAAGGTGGTCTGAATGAATCTAAGGATGTTATGGTCGTCTCCTTTAACTGCCATCAATCCTATGCTGAATCAAGTAAAATCTTGGATTTCATTATGACTGCACCAGCTTAGGAGGGAAAGATAGGCGGGAGACCAATCCTGGTCTGTTTACACTAGTGTTACAGAAACAAAACCCCGAGGCCAGGAAACGGTGTGTACTAAAATTAAACTCAAAATCAAGATAAAAATACAGAGTCACATTAAATGTCCTTCAACAAATGTAGCTTTATCTAATTTCGAGCAATTAAGGCCAGTTGTTATTAAAAGGTAATTCTGTTCATAGAAGAGTGATATGCAATAAGAATTTTGAAAGTCTGGTATGAGTTCAAATTTTTGGCCCAATACTTTTAGTGCCCACGGAACCAGTGATCGGTATCACTAAACACATCTCATATTTTATTTCACAGGTTGAGATTGTGTGGATGTTCCATAATACTTCGTTGATTAGTAACACTGTTTCAGTAAAATTTCAGCAGGTATAAATGATTAAATTTTAGGCATAGTGCCCTTTTAAAGTTATGTCTAAATATGTAAAGATAAAAAAAATTAAAAACACGCTTTAGGAAGATAAATCCCTCCACAAACATAAACATCTAGTCCTGCAAGATGAAAGATAAATGTTAAAGATTTCACAATCTAAAAAGTAATATCAAATATGAAAGATAGAAGTAAAAAATTATAAAATATTTAAAATATAGACTTAAATCTTATCCCATTCAAAGTCGAATATTTTATATGGTACTGCAATATCCAAAAGCTTCATAATTGATTTCGCATTTAAAGCGTTTATGTTTCACAGCGTGAAGTCGAACAAGATGGGTTCCATTCTCATTGGGCAATGACAGGGAACGGACTCAAGAGGATTACCCTTCAGGCGGTGTGCATGGGTCAGATATTCGTCCCATATGCTAGAGACACAATACTCCACTATGCAATGATGGGTTCGATAGTTAGTTTGTTAAGTTAAATTAACGTCGATTTCGCTCGTTAGGGCATGTTCGACAGTTTATTCCAGCACCGCTGTATGTTTAATTACCCCTGGGGGAAGGAACTGGCGCCTCATGCCCCCAGGCTTTTATATGTTCAAAGAACACTGATTAATTTGGCCATCAGATCGTGGGACTAATTAGTCCCTAACGATCTGAATGTAGGCCCGTCATGGGTGGGAATGAATCCAACACGTACTCATGATTGAAAGTTGGAATTCAGTTGCGATTGAACGCACCAGGTGTAAACCCAAGCAGTATGTAACGTCCGCTACGATTGGTCAGCAGCGAACACGTCACAAAAGGACACCTGGTTTTTGATGGGTGGAAATGGTTCCACATCTCCGTCAGCGTACGATGTCCGAGAGAGGCAAGGAAGACAAGGAACTCGGCAAGCCGGCCATGGATATCGTGTACTCTCCAAAACGCCAGCCCGTACTTATTTCAAATTAAGTCCAGTTGTTACTAATGGACGATAAAGAATCCCAAAACTGTGTAAGCCACCTATGCAATTAGCCAAATCAATTGAGTCAAACAAATTTTCTATAATTATTAAGGGTTGGAATTTTATGTACAAAGTGTACTTTTTCCTCTAAATTTAATTAATACCAATCGGCGTAAGTCAAAATGACTTAATAAATTTGGTATCACGCAAAGGAATAAAACAAAATATACAGTATGCAATTTTTTATGGCGGTATCGCAATAATCAAATTAGGTTTGAGATAGAGTTGTTATCGAAAGAGGTTTTCTTAATTTCAAAATGAAAACCTCACGATAACAGGCAATTTGATAGCCTTTAAAATGACCTTTTTAATTGAACTCCACCCAAAGCCAAATACTCTGTTGGAGGCGAGTAGTGTCTCTGGAGACGAAAGCTAATAGAAGGCTCGTCCAGTCCATGATGCATTCTCACTAGGGTTGCAATCATGACGGACAGGTTGACTGGACATTCGTGTAGTATTTCCCGTCTCTTTTTGAATTTAGCTGCTGCTTTTTTTAATTTTGGATTTACTGGGTCTGGTGATGTTCTTTGGAGATTCTTCCCATTTGCTGAGTATGAGGGTGTTTAATTCGTCCATGAAAGTTTGGGCTTCTGCTATGTTGTGCCACAGGTTAGTCAAGCCATAGTCTTCTGAATATCCCCAGGCGACGTGCCTGTTTGCCTGGTACAGGTCATGTTTATACGCACTCAGTCCTGCCGGCTTGGTTGGTGAAGTTAATACAGGTTCCAGTTGGTATGACGGGGATAAAGTTGGCAGTGGTGGTGAGGGTGGTAGTGGTGGTGATGGAGTTAAAGTCAGCAATCTTCTAGTCACCGCTTCAAGTTGCTTTGGTGTTGTAATACGTTGATCGTGCACAGCCGTGGCCTCTTCGTGCAGTTGTGTGGGTTGTATCATTTGTTTTGTCTTTGTTGGTGCTGGTGGTCGTTGTTTATCGGACATTTCCAACTGCTGTTCGGCTCTTGTGTTTGCTTTGGCGGCAGTAGACGGTTTGATCGGAAGTTGTTTTGCCGTCTGCTCTCTAGGTTGCGGCACAGTAGTTTTACTATTTCGTAAGTTGTTTACGCCATTATATCTTCTTCTTGTTTTTTCCCATATCAGGAGTAAGGTTGTTCTTTTATCCTGGGCTATCAAGTACCATCCTGATGCTACAGAAAGTACCAGGCCTTTCAGTGCATTCATAGCTTGAGCGGGTATCATTTCCATCGCTAGCGTCATTCTTGCTGATAGGTGCTGCTTGTTGCTCTGTTAGCTGTCGACTATGGGTTTAATGTTTCGGAGCTTGTTTGTATAGTTTTATACCACATAATTTGCCAGTTGCACCGGGCATGCTGATTTGTATATTTGAAGTCTGTATATGGGTCAAATCATGATAAAATGTTCCAAATTCACGTGGAGCTAAGTAGTTGTATCTAAATGTAGAGGTATGGTTTGGCTGTGCCTTGATATGTGAAATATTCATGACAGTGATTGATTATTTACCATGAAATGATTGGGTGGAATTGTTCTTTACTTTAAGATGACTTTTATTGTGGTTGTTAAAGCAATGCTGTGGAAATGAACAAGTAAAATAAAAATAAAATATGGTTTGATTGACCCTGACATGGAATCATGACTCCAGCAAGTTTTGATCAACTGTAATTCAAAAAAGTGATTGTTAACTATGTGATATGAAACATTTGGTAACGTTAGGAAAATCAGTCTCCCGACTTTCTTCCGTCTTCTATTATGTCAGTTTCTCAAGGGTTACACTAATCGCCTCTTCGCTATTTCCATCTTCGGCAAAGTTCGTCATATTACGGGCAGACGATCCTTAGAGTTCTCTTCTCTTCGTTATGGATATGAAATTGTTTTAATCTTTGTAAATTTTAGACTTTGTCACCTTGTTCTTTGTCGTTTTAAATTTTTGTCTCGTGTGCTACGTCGGCTTAATTATATAACTGGATGAGAGCATTGTAGTTGTTGTGACATTCTCAATAATTTGTGAAATTCTCAATAATTGCAATTATGTTTTATTCTCATTATGAAAAAGTTTAAAATAAAATGCCGCACTATGTTCTAGCTTTGTTAGAAATTTAAATCTAGTAATTAGTGATAGGAATGGATTTTTAAAAAAAGTAATTTTGTCATTATTGTTTATGATCATAATTTTAGTTGTATAATTATGGTTGGAAATTAATTTTTCATATTTTCGAAAGTTACAAACTTTGAATTTTCCACATTTATAGTGTAACGCTAGACGTTTTATTTTTTGGAATTCATTCGCAACAAAATAAAATATTGGTTTTTACTACATCTCAAGTATATTTTGGCAACGTTTTTTTTAAGGTATTGTTTGATAATTTACAGAAGTCTATACGGTACTTAAATTAAGGAATGCCATAAAATATATGTTGATAATCTTCTCTTAAGTAGAATATTTTCATGTTTGTTTCATATGCAATGTTAGACATATAACTGGGCAGTATTGTACCTGCTACAGATATTAAAAAACCCGGACACAGCTCGAATCACAACAAAAACCTAACACCCGATTCTAAATTTCCGTCTTCTCAAGCCACTCTGACGAAGAGAAAATTTAAATTTTCTAACTCTTACCTTTCGGTCTTGAGAGTTTTCCATGTCCCCCACCCTGCCCAAAATCCTTTCTTTGGAATAGAGGTGACAATAAACTTTAATCCAAATTAGGCTTACATCATAAAGCGAAACATCACGATAGATGGAGATCCTATCAGCGGCAGAATGTCTGTGTGATTTGGATTTTTAACTTAGCTTTAAACTTCATCATTCATATCGCGGTGGCCACGAGTGGCCGAGTGGTCTAAAGCGCTCCCCGTTACGGATCACTGCCATTTCACCTCTGTCTGCGCCGGTTCGAGTCTCGGATTTAGCCAGTGTGGGTATGTGAGAAAGCTTGCCGGTAGCTTCTCGTGGGTTGATGGTTCTTTCCAGGGTTTTCCCGGGTCCTTCCTCCACCATTAATACTGGCCGCCATGTATAGCCTATCGTGTGCTGAAAAATGGCGTTAAACCCCACAACAACAAGAACAACAATCATATCGCTACGATGTCTGCAGTGTGACAGTTTATAGTAATGTCTAGCACTGGGGCGTCATGCCGCAGACATGTTGCATGATATCCCACCCAGTTTCATTGTCATGATGCCAGGTCGACCAGTTCCTAACACTAACCTCTTAATATTGAGCGTCTAGCGAGGCAGCTGTTAGTACAATTTGTATAAGTCTTTGATATGAATCTGCCGGGGTTCGAACCTATGATCTGTAACCACAAGGCCACCAGAGCGGTGCCTATCAACGACGGAACATTTTGCACTAATCCTGCCATACTAAATGCACGGCAGCTCTAGCTGCTTTATCTGTCATTTCATTACCCTTAATACCAATGTGACTCGCCAGCCAAGAGCACAGAGCACTTATTTCAGAAACCTAGCTTCTATACATTTAGTATTAAAAATTTGTCAGATAGAAGGTTTTTACAAGCATTATCTGTGTAAAGAATCTCCGAAAAAAATTGCATTGTTGGCGAGGTTTCGATGTAATTCAATTATTTCAGCATGGTTACGATTTCTGCGATAAAACTTGAAGATATATTCAGTAACCGGCTCAGTTAGTGCCACGGGATGTTGCAACGTCAGTTGTAGCAATGTCCCCATTGTTCGGTGTGTCTGTATACATGGACGTTGTTATATTAAGAGGTTCCGATTTCATTAAATTTATACTGAAAAACAAGATGATTTGCACATGACGTTTGTTAATGATAGCGGACAAATATTAATTGGGGCGGAGGGGTTATTACTGAAGGATGTCATTTAAGAATAGATTACCTTGCAGTACTTGCAAACTTGACATTGCTGCTTCTAAATAAGGATGAATTGATATGTCAAAAGGTGGAATGAGATTGTCATCATATTCAGAATAGATGGATTAGATGACATGGTTGTATACTAAAGAGCCCGTTTCGTTCTTCGGAGATAAGATGGTGGTGTAGATTTCAAGTAGAGATGGTGGTGTAGATTTCAAGTAGAGATGGTGGTGTAGATTTCAAGTAGAGATGAAGAGACTGCAGCTTGCAATTATGCCATGGACTATGCAGTTTTCAAAATGAAAAACATTACTGACAGGAACTGAAGAAACCATTTTTTAGAATTATTTGATAGCGAAGACAAACAAATTGCAATCCCATTTAAAAGAATCATAGGCAGCACATAAGAATCAATATAAATTCACTGTATGGCGATTATTAGAATACCGTCCCTCAAGTTTAGAACAACAGGGACATTTGTAGAACAATAAATTTGAAAATAAAATGGTCAGTGAAAATTTCTTAATTTTGATTATACAAAATCAGTACCTTTGCATTATCCGTATGCATATTCATAGCTAAGATAAAACAAATCTGTATAATACTGTGCTCGGCCTTGTGTAGAAGGGAAAGAAGAGTTGTGGTCAGCCTTGTGTAGTACGGTGAGAAAGCACTGTTTTTAGCCTCGTGTAGTAAGGGAAAGTAAGTTGTGGTCAGCATTGTATGCAGGGAGTGGAGGAAGAGGAGAATATACGGGAGAAGAAAACATTAGCAGTTATGACGTATTGACCATGGGTGCCCGCATATAGGTTCAATAGGGAGGGCACTTGCCCTTTTTCCCCAAATTCGCTTCTAAACATGTTTTGGCCTAAATATGTAAAACGTAATAACTGACCACTACATGTTGATAATAATTCTGCGGGCGGTGGTGTGTTACTATTCTGAAATAACCCAGTAGACGATAAGTGTTGTGGGTGTGGTTGTGGGTGTTATTTTCACTCTGAAAGATACTTTTACAAATATTGTTTGCTTGCATTTCACCTTTGAAATGTCGGTTAAAGCGCATTAGAGCTTATATTGAGTTGTTGTTTTAAATCAAGCCCACGTTATATAAATCTTATCTTAACTAACTGTTAAACCAGCAGGTCTCTCATGACATGTAAACATGTGATTTTATTTTACCTGCCACACCTGTGGAATGTTAGACTCAACCCTTACATCGTATATCTTAATACCTTCATTATTTCACATGACCAAAACGATAAGCCAATGAAAAACTGGCATTGATCAGTTGGGAATTACCCAACTCGGAATAAAAAAACAAAATCGAGTAGCTAACTGACCTGCCTATTTTGTTGTTTCGTCACACATCATTACGTTCATTATTAATGCTGCGCATAAAAACAACGCGTAGATTTTATCACTAGCATGGCATATTATACCTTAAGAACGTCGAGTGCACAAACAGCATATACTGGATAATATTATTTTCTATCTGGTGACTTACCGTAGACGTACACGTATAAATATCCAATCAGTTCTATGCAAAAGTCGATAAAAATATCATATATATTGTTGTTGTTGTTGTTGTGGGGTTTAACGCCATTTTTCAGCACACGATAGGCTATACATGGCGGCCAGTATTAATGGTGGAGGAAGAACCCGGAAAACCCCGGAAAGAACCACCGACCCACGAGAAGCTACTGGCAAGCTTTCTCACATGCCCACATTGGCTGAATCTTAGACTCGAACCGCCGCAGACAGAGGTGAGATGGCAGTGATCCGTAACGAAGAGCGCTTTAGACCACTCGGCCACTCGGGAGAGAGACTTATGGATAGTGCTGTCGCAAATTTATAACATTTTGTTTATATTAAAGGAAGTTCGCTTGCGTTTGTATCTTTCAAACTTGCATTAAAATCGAGCGACTTATTGACATTACCCGACAGGACTTTAAAATAATTATTAATTGTATTTCGGTCCCTTTTATATAGATGAAATGAAGCTATACTAAAAGTAAGAAAAGTATCAAACATCAATAGATATTGTATTTGACTTAAGTAGTGGCCAGTGTTTTACTCTTGGTTTGGAAAAGCTCATTCTGCAATATTTTAACTTAATTACAGCGCTATTCTTGATACAGAATGGATGTACCTGATTGCTTTCAATTATTAGAAAACCCGCAATGTGGAGTCAGCATATATGTAGAAAAACTTCACAAAGACAAGATAATCCATGAAAAAAGCAGAGTATATAATTACATTGTCTTTCTTTATAACATTATTTGTTTCTTCTAAATTTGCGGACTTAGAATATTAGAATAAATATGTTATGCAATGCAAGTGAAATTACAATTCCTACAAAATGCACAGTCATTATTGAAATAATGCATTATGCGTTAAAAGAATAACAAATTGCTTTTAATACAATTTGCTGAAATTTTTAATCACGACAGAATGAACCTTTTTGTTGTGTTCTGTTATAATTTAAGAAGAATTGCTCATTGACTTTTGGACTAAATAAATACTTTGGGGTTATTGAGAATTCATTCAATGATATTGTCGATTATATCTTTCAAATGCGTCAAGATTGTTGACACATTAGCATATTCAAGGTTACTAACACATCAACACATTCGATATTAACATTTATTCGGAATACACTATACGTTTGGACTAATATGATCATTTGAGATTTAATTCACAATACTCAAAATTACTTTTAAATGTTCGCTTTGTATTCTTGTGAAATAGATTATTTATCGAAATTTACAAAAACTTATTGTATCGCTAATTTTCTGTCACTAAGTTTAAGACCATATAGTCTTAACACAGCCCTTGACACACATTCTAGATATGATCCGTATGATTGACCTCAAATTTGCGAATGTGGTTAACGAGAAGATACAATGGAGCACTTGTTTGTTTCAAGTCATCATTTGGTGTTATACCGCCTAAATGAAAGTGTTTCCCCTTTTGTTTCGTACATAATTTTTATATATCGAATTTATTTGATGGCTACATAATAAATTATACTGGCCTCGGTTTGTACTTTTCGGTTTCTTTTTTTCATATTGAGTACAATTATCTCAATAGTTTCCCCGTATTTCAAATAATAAATGAAAATTAAAGAACTCGAGTAATCTTCATTTAGTTTCATTTTTTAAAAGCCAATATATATCTATTTTTTTCCATGCTTAGGAAGTAATTTTTTGAATTTTGTTTAATCAAGACTTAAGTTCATTCTTTTTGTGGAAGTTATATCCTTGATGGAAGATTTATTCACTAAATCTGAATATAAACTAGCATAATGTAAATAACAAAAGTCTGTTGCAAGATTTTATGATACCTTCAGATTAACGAACACTCTTGTCTCAAGGGAAGTCCAACGGACATAGCAAATAAACATCAGTTAATGATACAGACAACTGGAAATTTGATCTTAAAAAATGCAGCGACTGATGACTTAACTGTTACAATGACCTGCCTGTTATTGTATACTAAATTCTGAAATATTTTAGAAGCAGTCTGTAATATATAATTATGGCATTTTGGTTGGCATTATTCAAAGTTTTCTCTCTTTGTTCATTACGTCGTCGTTTTCGTCTCTCGTGTCTTTAAAGAGTAATGTTTTAAGTATAAGGTATTAAGAACCAAATAGGTTGTAAAAGTGTGTAGAAGAAAATTATTTAGGCCATACTTTCAGGAGAAACGTTTCTTTATTCTACAGTATTCATATTCGTCTCCACAGGTACACTGTCTGCATATACAATTCGTGTTCATCGATTAACACGGAAGAAATATATTGAATGAAATGTCTTGCGGTAACAACTAATGATGTTGTACCCATCTATTTTGACTTTGAGTAAGGTTATCAAACTATATGGAAGCATCGTCTAAAAACTGAATTAATCAACATGGATCTAACCGTTTCACTGTCATTGTATCTTCGAATGTATGGAAGTGGTTTCGTGTTACAACCTCTTGTAACAATTTTCTCAAAGCCCTTGAAGACGCTAAAGCCGCTCAGCTAAGGAAGCAAGTACATATCAATATCTTCTACTTCAATGGGCTTTGTGTGTAACATCCTTTCGCTTATTGTAATATTACGGTCAAATACTTGCGTCTAATCGGAAGCTACCATCTTGAACAATATACTAAACTATATGCATGTTGTTGCCGCATATTGTTCAAAATCACAATAATGCAGTTGCCACATACTTTAGTTAGTTTTCTTGTCTTTCATTTTAAAAGATTTAAGCCAGTTTTCGTTTTAACCAACTCAGATGAATGGAGATTTAAGACTACTGCACAAAAGCCCTAACTGATCCAAAGGCAGATGATGGTAAAATTCTATGAGAGACGTTCTGACCACCTTTATATTGAACTTTTTCTAAAGATTGAAATTTTAGAGTTAAGGTAGTTTCCACATTTATTGAACGTTATCCCTACTATATAGGTGTAACTCAGGGCAGCATAGTGTCTCTCACCCTTTTCAGCATCGAAATTAACAGCATAATCAAATGTCGTAGTTGAAGATCTGGCTTTCTGATTTGCTAAAGATGAAAATTATGTTTGCTTATTGAAGCCAACTACAGATAATCCACGACGGATTCGAAAATCTAATTCTAACATTACTTGTGTATGATTCGGCCTGTTATATAAAATCTAATTCTAACATTACTTGTATTTGATTCGGTCTGTTATATAAAATCTAATTCTAACATTACTTGTATATGATTCGGTCTGTTATATAAAATCTAATTCTAACATTACTTGTATATGATTCGGTCTGTTAAATAAAATCATGATAATCCCAAACACAGCTTACGGACCAGACAGGAAGTTTTTTTAAATCTCTAAATATGTATATGATTTGAGTTTGTATCCGTCAGCTTGAATGTTTTCCTTATAAATTTGTTGATGCTCCTTACTAATCAAGGACTTAAACTTTGTCTATAAGCATTTAGCATCTAATCTTCAAAAAGCCTCTCTGTTGAAGTAAATGAATCAAATTAATATCTTCGAGAAACGAAACTGTCCCTTAATCGTGTTACCAAACGACAGTCTCACCATCTGATCCTGCAGAGGCCCAAATACCAAACACTGTACGCCCGTGGTACAATTGTACCTTTTCCATACGAAGGTGTCTTAACTAGCAGGAAAATTCTGTCTTTACAGCTAAATTCTCTAATGTCATATTACAGTTATATATATATATATATATATATATATATATATATATATATATATATATATATATATATATCCGAACCTTCTATTATAACCAATGTTCCGGTATTCACATGGTTCATAAAGTGTAAACAACCTGCCTTTACGACAATCCTCAGCAATATCTAGAGCTGGTTACCGAAAAAAGCTTCCATTTTTCATGTAGAAATTTTGGATAATACTAGAATATTTTGAATAACATCCAAGCCTGCATATTTGATCATATATGGTACGACCATATATGGAGGGTGTCTCTTTCCGCACAGAAAACCTGAAAGAAACTTAAATTGGACAGCCGTTTAATATTCCGTTTAATATTACAGATAAGTTGTGGCATTGTGCCACTCACTTGCAGGACACATATACACATACATATCTTCTGAAGGGTGAACCAAAACCAGGGTGAATACCTTGTTTCAACTGACAGCTGAACACATTTGTGTCTAGCGTATGGACTTCTGCCGTGTACGATTAAGTTAATTCTTTATGTAACTGAATTAGGAAGCAATTAGTCGAAACACCACATACTATGATATTAAATACGATAGGTTTTAAGAGATTTAAATGTCTTAACCTTTATCTTTACTTTTTAAAACAGAAAAAGATCATTTAAAATCTTTTACAGCTTTGCATTCTATATTTTAACAGGTAAGACTATTTGTTTACGTTTATTTTGAAGGGTTTTATTGTCTGCCTTTTATGTATACCTTTTCATCTGTTGTTTGGGTACAACTGACATGATTGTGGTATCTTGCCGTTGAACCCTATTCATACCATGCACATTTGAAAAAGACAAGATTTGAGGAAGTTAGTCCGATCTGAGTAAATTCTGAAGCTTTTTCTCAACAAAATAAAACTAGACACTATTTTGCTGTATTCAAGATATTATGGCTAAATTTTATTCCCTCTGAATGTTTAGTAGACTGATCATTGTGTCCTATAGTGTAAAAATAATGTATGCACAAATGTCGTCTTGAAAAAACAAAAATGGTATGTTTATTAAAGGTAAGTTTTGGTCAAATTACGTTTTGGGCATCAAAGTTGAACTCATATTAAAATGTACAAAACGATAGAAGATAATATTACTGTGGATAGAATTAATGTTTTGTTTAGAATTGTTTTGATTTGTGTTACATGAAATTTAAATTTACATTTGACTGAGTCTGGTTATAGTACAGGCATTGACTCCTGACTTCGGGACCTGCTGTATTTTTTAGTGTCGGATCTCTTCCAGAGTGACTTGGGGTGGGTGGGTGTACACTCAATCGCATCCCATGATCAACCTCCACCCCGTAGATAATTTTGCTGCAGTATCGACTAAAACTAATCAAGAAATGATGTAGCTTCAGAGAAAAACTTGGATTATTTTAATGTATGCTTTTAATATACAAAACAAAATTAGTCACACGTTTGATAAAAAATTGTTTCGTACCATTTTGTTTTGTCTTAAATTCCTTTGAGGATTTTTAAAAGTCGTTATTTACAGTTAGTTGTCTTTTAGGACTCGATCTTAACGTCTGTCTGGCAGGCTTTATGATTTTGCATCTTTGTATTTACATATGTGGAACGTAAGTTTCAATTTGTCACCATATCGCTTGGATTGTGTTATCGTGCCCTTATACCCCCCACTTATTATACATTCTATGAAAAGAAGATAGAAGCTTACTAGATTCGAGGAAATCTTTCAATTTTTCCTCAAACATAAAAGCATACACTGGACGAATGAATTCGATATATAATTGATGTTTAATCACATATGTATGCTGAAAGCTTAGTGAAACATTCATTGTTACTAACGAAGTAAAAACATGCATATACACAAATCTCAAACTTGTGGAATTAAGTTTGATATATTTATTGTGTTGCTGATTTTTAATCCCATAGGCACGAACTATATTGGGCAAAAATGTGTACTTGACTATGAAAAATACTGAGTATATCACATTCCGATGGTTAGCTTTCAAGTCAATCGTTCAATATCATTCAGTACGCTTCAGGTCAACACAAGTCAGTCAACTGCATTCACTATATTTAAGTACTGCTTATTACATATTATCAGATTCTTTTCAATACTGACGTATAGAGTGGGTTGCAATTTGGTAGTACTATGAGACTTTCTTCATTGATCGGTCATTTTGGCGACATGTTTATAGTTATCTGCTGTCATTGGTGTGACCGGAGTGTAACACAGGCTTGTATTCTATTCAACAATAGCATGATGGTGAACACAGGAGACCACCGTGTTAGCCTTAAAGCAAGATGGTGGATAGGAATTAGACATCGTTGTTCCTATTACTTCCGTTTTCGCAAGTTAAGAAGACCACATTTTCTGTTTTCTATTTATGAGTGATAAACTATGGCCGAGAACATCCACTTTTTTGGTCAGAAAACTCGAACTCATTCCATATTAAAACTGCTTCTCCAGTGATACCAAGCGATTATGTTCACGATCAATAATCGTTTGCCAGGAGTCAGAAAGGATATTAATGCAGCCAGAAACGTATTCTATTGTTTTATATTATCTAAAATTATGCACTGTTTGTTAAGGTAATCATATGATATTATGTCACTAGACTTATTAACCAAGTTCTGAATATTAATTCTCTTGTGAGCCGGGCGTTATACAAAATAGGCGAAAACAACACCTTCGGGTCGTGGGATTTATTTAGCGTCAACGATGCAAGACAGAAAAGAAAAAAAAAACAACAGAAAAATACATCACGAAGACCCAAAACATTCATATACTACAATTCTCACGAATTGTATTAGCCACCATAGGCACAGTGAATAGAATGTCGTTCGCCCAGAGACGAAACCATGAGTGCCTAAGGCCATTATTACATGCATGACACTCGACGGTATCGTCCCCTTCATGCGCCTCGTGCACTAATCGATCACTCACTCACTCACTCACGCGCTCACTCTTGGTCAACATGGACTGGATCACATACTCCCTCCTTAAATGTAAAGATCTACCGACGTTAAACAGATTTGTGCCTTCAACGTTTTTTGTTTACAGGAACAAATAATCGGTGCTATACATCATGTCTTCAGAAATAAATAAAAGATATTAATTCATGACCTTTATTCACATATATCAAAATGTAAAAACAACCATGAATAAAATATGAAAGTTTATCCTCTTTAGTTAAAAAATGAAAACTATGCAAGATCGGTTTTCTATTATTACATATTCCTTTTTCTTTTTCTTCCGTAGTGGTACTAACGTGACTGACCTAGTGGGTCAGCCACAGTGGGATGCGAACCCACCCGATTCTTCCAAGAAGACTACTACCCACAAATGTATCCATCATTCGGCAGCAATATTGGTTCATAACATGGAGGACAAGTAAAACAATAAACGGATCTACAGAGCTTAATTAGCTAAATTGCCCAGCAAAAGATTAAATTTATAAAACCACTAAAATTGAAACTAAACTTACTTATATAATGATGTCAAATTATCTCCTTATATTTATATTTTTGTTTTAGAGTGATAATAAATGAGATATTCAGAATCACACCTACCTACTAAATAAAAACAAAGAGCGACAGTAAGATACGGATACATCTTAGAAACTCACACGTAGTAAATCGTCTGCGAATACACCCACTGGCCTAGCCGGTCGAGTGGTTTTCCGTCTCGGGTAGAACGCCTTACCGGTTTCTGGCCTGAGTCTTCCCGCGATACATGTTGTGCTGCTGGTCTCTGGACTAATATCAAGGACTGACGATCTGTGTCTCCATCTAATACGGTCGGGTTTCGAACGGATCTTTCGGTAGGCACCTTTGGGTACCGAACTGAGTGCTCTCATATGGGAGGGTAAAACATGAGTTGTTGGTTCATTTAAACTACTTTCACATTGCCTAGACCCACTGTTTTGAAAGGTTACGCTTTCATGAGGCTGGATTAAATGATGGTCGATAATAGACCGAGATATACTATCAGAGTCCGTCCATGTGGAGTGTTCAAGGGGTTGAACAATCTTTCTCCGGACCCATCCCGGGTCGTCTGTGTGGTATAATATACCTGTCGCTGTCTGAATCAGAAATCAGAGATGCAGAGGCTGATTCTGAAAGGTTTACCTTTTGTACACCCGGGTTCTTCCGAACCGAATACATTGGGGCTGAATCACAAGGAAGTTAGTCAAAGGGCAAAAGCATATTGCGATGCAATGTGCGTACAGAGTTTGGACCCGCGACCATTATCACCTTGTACACTGGCATATCTAAATGGGGTATCGATATTACCTGCTATACGTCGTTGGGTCACTTGTCGGCTAATTTTTATTTCCCCGTTGGTCAAACATTGCGCACTAGGACCCGGTTCCCTGCTTCTAGTTTGGACTCTCGGACCTTCTTATCTTATTGGACATTGTTTTTAGCATGGCTATTGCTCGACTCCCTCACTGCGTCTGTGTAAGCGATTTGGAGGCGGTCTTTTCTTTTGTCCGCTTTTGTGTGAAGCTTTGCAGTAGCCTCGCCACAGTCTGGTGTGGTACATCGATAGGCGCCAACAGAAAGCCGGGGGTGCCACCCAAACATAAGAAAATGGGGTTAGAATCCAGTAGAATCATGCTTAGTAGCATTAAATGCATGGACATTTGGAGCAATGTACGACTTCCAATCTTGTTTTGCCCTTCCTCCAATGTCCCTAGCATTTATAAGAAAGTTCCATTGAAGCGTTCGCAGGCACCATTTACGTGTGGGTGAAATGGGGGAGGATTGAGACTTCTGTATATTCGCTAATTGGCATAGCTCCTTTATATCCCTGCTCTTGAAATTACGTACCTGATTGCTGTGAAGCTTTTCCGGAAAACTGTAATATCGAAAAAAGTGCACATCAAGGGCTCTAGCGGTAATCTGAGCCGTTTGGTTGTGGCAAGAAATGGCCTGAGCATATCTGGTGAAATGATCGGTTATCACCAAGATACTTCCAAACCCTCCCTTAGACCACTTTGGCGACAAAAGGTCCATGAAGACGAGCTCCACAGGGCGAGTGGTGTGAATTGGATTTAATTCAGCCATTGCATTAACTGGAGTCTTTCTGCATGTATATCGTTCGCAAGACTCCATCTTGCGATTTACGTCCTTCTCCAGACCAGGCCAATAAAACCTTTGCCTAACTAACCAGTGTGTCTTCTCCCTGCCCTGATGGCCCATATCGTTGTGGATACCTTTCGAGGCTAGGCGCCGGTATGACTCTGGGATCACGAGCTGTCTGATCGATTGACCATCAAGAGAAGTGGTTCTGTAAAGTCTGCCGTTTTCAACTACAAGGCGGTTCCACTCAAGGAGATATTTCTGCACAGACGAAATGTTTCTCAGGATACTTTCATCCTGGGGTCGAAAAACGTTACTCTGGAAGTCAATATCTTTTGCTATTGTTTGATCGGTCAACTATTCCATGTCCCACTTAATGTTGTTACAACGTTCAGACGAGAATAACCCATCAGGCGAATGAGGTGCCGAATCATCCGAAACACATACAATCAAGGGTACAGAGACGACTGCTGCGTGGCAAATGGCTTCCTCCGTGTCGAGGAACATTTGTGGTAAACGCGTGAGAATGTCGGCGTCAACATTATTTTGCCAACTCTATATATGATGCAGAAATCGCAGTTTGCTGCAACCCATATTTGCCATGTAGCGTCCAGCTTTGTCCTTGAAAGTACGTATGTCAATGGGTTGCTGTCCGTGACTACCTTGAAGGAGGTACCTACGAGATAGACATTGAATTAATCCTTCAAGGCACAATTTAAGTCCAAAAACTATAGGTTATGGCAGTGGTTCCCAAGCTTTTCAAGTAGAGGGCCATATCTACTATTTTCGGTAATTAAGCGGGCCACAACGTTATAAAATTATAAATGTTTATTAATGTTTATAAAATGATAAAAGTCGTGTAATATCATTCTTATATTTATTAACTTTCAGCAACCAATTCTAAAACTTTAAAAGCAGTCAGTGTCAGTCCTACACTACAATCATTTTCGGTTTTAAATCAAATGTTCATTTCACAATTTTAAATCAGTTTCTAAAATCAATATTAATATAATTAATTTACAATTGTAACTGTTCTTCACAACCAGTTACTGAAGTTCAAATGACAGTTTATCAATGTCTGGGCACAAAGCTGTCGTGCCCAAAGTCATTAGCGCAGCTAGGTTACTGTCAGTGAGTCTGGAACGTTGCTTGTTTTTTTTTTATTTATAATTATCATTGAGGAAAATGACTGCTCGCATCTATAAGTCGAACCAAAACGACAAATATATCTCTTTGCGAATGAACGCAAGTGTTCAAATTGTTCGACAGGCAATAGTCGCCAGAATGAGATCATATGATCAGCTGAGGGTGAAGCATGAAGCTCCAGGAATTCGCATCTCAGGAAATACGAAAGGATTTATGAAGAGGGCAACATTATCATTTTCTGTTGTGAACTCTTGAAATCTCGACTGAAAGATATCCAGAAGACTTTCCACTTTAACTTTGTACTGTAACAGGTCAAATTTCTTTTCCACCGCAAGTGTCTTCAGAGTTGGAAAGGCATTTAAAGTCCCTTCTGTCAGTTGTCTGATAAACAGGTGCAGTTTCATTTTAAATGCAGAAATGTCATCGCACAAATTTGTGAACAGTTTGTCTTTTCCCTGAAGCCTCGCATTTAAAGAGTTTAAATGAGACGTGATGTCCACCAAAAATGCCAGGTTATTAAGCCAGTCATCATTCTGCAGACATTCTCTTTCTGTAGGCAACTCATCTGTTTCAGACAAAAACAGATAGATACTATTTTTCAGTGCCCAGAAACGTTACATTACTTTCCCTTTAGACAGCCATCTGACTTCGCAGTGTATCAGTAGCTCACTGTATTCCTCGTTCAGGTCTGATAGAAACTGTCTGAACTCACGCCTGTTCAGCGTCTTGCTTCGAATTTTGTTTATACATCTCAGAACAACATCCATGATATGTTTCAGATTTAATGTCTTTCCACACAGTGCTTCCTGGTGAATGATACAATGATATTTTAATATAGTGCGGTCAAGAAACTGTTCCAATAATGCTAGACATCCAGATCTTTTACCCGTCAAAACCGGAGCACCGTCGGTGCATAAACTATCCAATTTTGTCCATTCTATATTGTTTTTCTTTACACACAACTTCAGAGTTTCAAACAGATCAATTCCTTTGGTAGTCGCATGCATTGATTCAAGTCCTAGAAGTTCTTCAATGACTTCAAAATTATCGTTTATTGCTCGAACAAAAACTGCGACCTGAGCTGTGTCAGAAATGTCGGTGGATTCGTCCATTGCCAATTAATTTTTTTATACAAATTTTGACACGTGTAGCTACTGGACAATGAACATCGCTGGCCAACTCTTCAACTCGTCTAGCCGTAGTATTATTAGACAATGGAATCTGATCAAATTTTGTCTCACTTTTTATCGCCAAGCATTCTAGCAGCAATTTTAAGCGAAGGCTTTATTATTTCTTCCGCATCGGGGAACGGCTTATTTTTGCAAGCCAACAGAAGATCGTCTTCGTACGATGCAACAACAGCACTCATGCTCTGTTCTTTAGCCTTGGTGAAAAATGACTGCTGACTGGTCAGAGAACCTGCTTTCTTAGCTATGAAATATTTTCTTAACTCCGAACCGACGGGATATTGAGCATTTATGTCTGAATGTGTGGTCGTGTAGTGTCATTCCAGATTGTGTTTTTTCGTAACAGAAACACAAAATCCGCAGATTAAGCAAACCGGTTTACCACTATGACTAGGCACAAACATAAATTTCTCCGTCCAATCTGCTTTGAATTCACGACAAGCAACGTCCTCACATTTTCGCTTATTAACATTGTTTGATTCTACGTTATCCACGTTCATGCTTATCGGCTCTAATGGTAAATGTTTATTTGAAAAATCTAATTTCAACACCAAATTGCAGACTAATAAACAGTTGTAACAGATGACATCATGGCGTCTTGCGCACTCTGATTGGTCGACAAGGCTGAGAAAAAGGAATTTCCAAACGTTTCGTTCGCTAACTCAACTTGCACATTCAACCAAAATGACAGATTTCTTAGAAATAACATTCTAGACTCTAGACTACTGTAGATCGTGCATTATTGCAACTTTCGTTTTGTTATTATTTATTTATTTGAACGTCAATAAATTTTTGAAATTATGAAAATACATTATAGTAAATATAGAGGCCTCGCGGGCCACTTACTGAGAGCTGACGGGCCACAAGTTGTCCGTTGGAAAGTGGTTTCAGAACCTCTGGGTTATGAGCTGGATAACACTGTTTACTGGGTCTCAAACCGCGACTCGCGTAAGCAATGGCCCTTTTTTACACCATCTTGGTTTCGATATAGGACTGCGCCTAAACCAGAGATGTTAGCTTCAGTATGCACTATAACTGGTTTAGCATAGTCGGCAAATGCTACGATCGGGGTAGAGGTCAACTTGTCTATAAGGGTCGCGAAGGCGGCTTCTCATGCAGTGCCCCAAGTCCACGAGGCTACTTGTTTCCTTTTAGATTTATTCTTTCCAGACGCCTTGTTCGTTCCATGACCTTCTAATAGAGTGTTTAACGGTTGTGCTATGTGCGGCATGTTCTCGTCAAAGCGACGATAATAATCCGCGAACCCCAAAAATTTGTGCAGCTCCTTAATGCTGTTTTAGATTAGATTTTCTCCCAGTCTTAATAGCAGATGCTTTCTTTGGGTCAGTATTGATACCCTCCTCAGAAATAACATGACTCAGATAAACTAATGAAGACATGAGCAACTCACATTTAGAGGGTTTCAGTTTAAGACCATGTTGGGGTAAGCGTGAGAACGTTGCCTCCAAACGGTCCATGTGCTCATCCAGCGTCTTCGAAAAAATGAGGATATCGTACATGAAAATAAGACACTCATTGAGGTACATTTCGCCCATGCATTTCTCCATAATACGTTGAAATGTAGCTCCAGCGTTGCACAAACCAAACCTCTTGCTGTTCGTCTTATGAAAGCCGAGTGGACCTACCGAGAAGGCTGTGTATTGCTTGTATTCTTCATCCATCTCGACTTGCCACTATCCTGGTCTTAGGTCCAGCTTGGAAAAGAACATGGCCCGTCGCATTATATCGACGGTATCATCAAATCGCCAAAGCATGAAGGCATCCTTCTGGGTCTTAACATTGAGGGTTCTGTAGTCAATGAAAAAACGTCGGCTGCTATCTCGTTTCCGGACAAACATAAGACTAGAGGAGTAACGACTATCATATTCGCTGATTGTACCAGTATCAAGCATTTGCTTAATATGTCGACGCACCTCATCGTACATCCCCAGGGTATTCTTCTGTATGGTTGTTTGAAAGGTTTATTATAGCTGAGTACTATCTTATGCTTGACGAGGTCAGTCTTTATTAGTCTAAATACGCAGTCCCATTTGCCCAATACTTGTCCGAGTCTTTCGACTTTCTCTGGGACCAGATTTTCCATGTCAATTTTAACCTTTAGATCTCCCGGAGTAGAATTAAAACTATTTTCTGACCTCCTGGGGGAAAATTTGAAGCTAAGTGGTCAAACCCTTTTCTTCACTTATGTGACATATATGAGACTTAGGTCTTATCGTAGCACATTTGGCAAACATATTGCAAAGTTTGACCCGAACTTAGGAATGTGAGTTTTCCAAGTTCTCTGTAATTCTGCTATATGAGCATTAACATTGCGGGCAATGCCTTTGATAGTAATAGTTTCATACGGCGCACTATTGACAGTATGCGCATTTGTAGATCTGACTGTAAACGACTTAAACTCAATGCTATCCAAAGCGATTATCCATGCATCTGGAATTCTATCCGTAGGTGGATTATCAAGCATGTAATCCCTCCCTACACAAACGAATGATATTTATCCCTATAACTACATGGCAGGTACCACTAAAATAGGGACACTAAACTTAATATCATACAAAAGTGGCATTAAAATCTGATGCTGAATATATTCTAGATAAGCTAGAAGAGAACCATCTGAACTAGTGACTTTGAGACCCAGTGACACGAGAGAGCGAAGCACTTGCTTATCACGAAGTGACAAATGAAACAGAATTACTAAAGGTACTAAATGAGTCAAAAAAAAAAAAAATGAAAAATTTAACTTACGGTATCAAGAATCCTTCCTTCCTAACATGTATAACCTTAACACAAAATACATAACACTAAACACACTATAACGAGTTCTATACACACAAGTGTTCATGTCCATTAACTGCGAAGATAATGACGTCCTCACGAGAAACGCTATGAAAACAAAATGTCGGCGGGCTTCTTTTTCTGTTCGGGTCGGAAAAAACATAAAATCAGGAAAAGTTTTAACTTCCACATCTTAACTTCCACTCTTCAGTCTGCATTGGTATCGGTACTTCGGTCCGGTTTAATTGTTTATCTGACATCTTCCGTCCTGTCATGACTGCACGGTGGGCGCCATTGTGAGCTGAGCGTTGTACAAAACTGGGGAACACAACACACTCGGGCAGTGGGCTCGGGTAGTGGGATTTATTTAGGCGTCAACGATGCAAAACAAAAGAGAAAACAGAGCAAAAAAGACACGAAGACCCAAAACATTCGGATACTACAATTCTTACGAATTGTATTCGCCACCATAGGCACAGTGAATAAGATGTCGTTCGCCCAGAGACGATACCATGAGTACCTAGGACCTTTGGAATATCGATCACTCACTCACTCTCTCACGTGCTCACGCTCGTGGGTTACACTCTGTACAATAAAATTATTTTAGATTCGCACAACATAGCATCTTCTCAACGTACCTCCCATGTACCTCTGCACACGTTGACGTCTAATTATCTAATTTATCTAATTATTAAATACAATTTCTATTCATGTTCGGGGGCCCCGAGTGGTCGATTGTTCTAAAGCGCTCTCCGTTACGGATCATTACCATCTTATCTCTGTCTAGTGTTGTTTGAGTCTCGGGCTCGGCCAATGTGGGTATGTGGGAAAGCTTGCCCGTAACTTCTCGTGGGTCGGTGATTCTTTCAGGGTTTTCCCGGGTTCTTCAGCCTCCATTTATAATGGCCGCTATATATAGCCTTTCTTGTGCTGAAAATGGCGTTAAACCGCGTAACAACAACAACTATTAAAGTTCTGGTATCTATCTTCTTCATACACTGGAAAACTATGCTTCCTAATTGAGGTTGGCTTTCGATTTGAGAATCTTTGAAAACGGGATTTAGCCAAATATCACCTTGAGCTCAGTCAGAGCCACAAGGGGGATGAGACACAGTTTGCTTGCTGTTTTCTTTCATGAAGTCTGTTGTCATCAAGTAGATGGATATCTCTGGAACTGGTGCAAGGATGGTTATTTTGGCAGTATCCCATAGATTTTGGCAAACCTTTCGCGGCATAAAATGTGCAGTGACACCAAAAGAGTCAGGCACACCAACTGTTTCCATATATTTGTTTTGTGTTCTTTCATCGAGAAATGATGGGTTAAGAAATTCTCTTTACAGTCCGACATCCTAGAGCTAAGTCGTGGTCATTGCTCGTTTTCTTTTATCCAAAGTATATTATTTTCTTTCAGGTTCTGAAAGTTAAATCCATGTTTCATCGTCTGGGAAAAGTGCATTCAAACCTATCTGGTCACTGTTTGCATGTTTTGACGCATTATTGCCCACGATAATACAATTATCTTCCACTGTGTCGCGTACATCTTCCTCAATTGTCCTATCACAGCAGCCATTTCCCGCTTAACAGTCGCAGACAGGGGTCTTACTGATAGTATTTAAAATTCCAGGGATTCGCCTACATCTTTAAAACGATAAAACCAATTCAAAAATGTAGGACGTAACAGAAGTAAATCCGTAAACTTTATACAGGTCATCACCTCAGTTAGAGAGTGCAATTTATTTTAGGGTCGCTCTACTCACGATTGGAGAAATGTTCGCCTTCTCGGACAATGTAGGTCACTGTCATTTCCATTTGCTATGTCAGATGTATATCTCTGCAAATGAACGACATTCGGCGCGTGCAGCTGCAAATAATTGTATATAACGCTATTCGGTATATTGACACGTTCAAAGAAGCTCGCCCATATCATATCAAATTATTCAAACTTTTCGCCCCTTCTACTTATTTAAACTTTCTATGTCTCGGTTACACATTAGTACTGCAAAGAACACATGCATTCAGACTGAGTATACTTATATAATTGTACATCTAGATAGTTTAAAAGGATAGAGACGGCGCGTACTTATTCCCATTCAATTCGAACTATAAATAATTAAATATCAGTTGCACACGATTTACTACCCTGACGGTTTGAATGGGTTTATGAGTTCACGCGCTATCTAAAATGTTATGCTCCATCTCCACTAATTGCGTTAAGACGAAATAATAAAACACAAATCCATGAGAGACTTACCTATAACATTATAAATCTTGATGGAGAATTGACGAATTCATAGTGAAAGCTGTAAAATGTTAATATTTCAAAACAGTGAAGTACGATGAACTAGTATATGAATCATTCATGCAGTTTATAGATTCAAGATTGCTCTGCAGTTAGAAAGCAACTGTCAATCATCCAGTTAATGAATGGTTCATAGGCATTCAAATCTGATGCACAAAGACATAGACCATTGTGGTTACAAATGTATGAATATGTTCACATACAGGCAGACAAGTATACATATAGATACATGTAGTTGTATAACCGAGAAAAAGAAAGATGTAACGCACGAATGAATGGATGTATATTATTTATTTCACTGAGAGAGAGAGAGAGAGAGAGAGAGAGTACAAGATATCCGGGTTGGATTTCGGATTTACAACAGGACACTTTTGATGGTGATACAAATACAATGTGTAATGATGAATGACTTGAATGAAAAAAGAATTATGATTAATAAGTGCGTATTTAAGATAGATCCAAATATTGGATAAAAACATAATCCGCACGAACCTAAAAATGCAACAGATGAAAATACAAATAAATGACCTTAAGGACAAAGGTGAATGATTCACGGTAATTTCACACGACAAAAAGAATGATGTGTTTTACTCAAATGGTAAAAAAACAAATATTAAAAAATGGGGGCCTCGAGTGGCCGAGTGGTCTAAAGCGCTCTCTGTTACGGATCACTCCAATGTCACCTCTGTCTGCATGGGTTCGAGTCTCGGATTCGGCCAATGTGGGTATGTGAGAAAGCTTGCCAGTAACTTCTTGAGGGTCAATGGTTCTTTCCGGGCAATTCCCGGTTCTTCCTCCACCATTAATTATGGTCGCCATGTATAGCCTATCGTGTGCTGAAAAATAGCGTTAAACCCTACAACAACAACAACAACAACAACACAATGTAAAACAAATGTGGTACTCTATTCATATAGTAAAATGTATTCACTTAAATTGTGCAAAATGAGATATTTTACTCGAATAGTAAAATGATAAAAACAGAGGGAAAGATATACAAAATATCTCTACAATACCAAAACACTGAGCATTACAAACCTCAAAATCAGTCCACGGCTAAACGATTTCGTGAATGGAGTTACACACTCCGTTACCAGCACTCTTGGCTACCAGTTACACTGATCAATGAAGCAGTCAGTATTCCAGATAGTCACCGACCACCATTCAGTTCATTGGTCAATCAAGCAATCAACGCCCACTAATCGGACAGAAACGCCCGATCACCTGCTATTCGACCAGCAACACTGTTCTCTTAGCTCTACAGCTGCTATGGTTCAGCTTTACAGCTGATATGGTCAACTTTCATGGTTAGCCCTACAGCTGGTAATACGTCGAGTCCGATCAACTCTACAGCTCTGACTCTGATCAGCTGAAAATACATCTAACACCGCGTACTATGCATGACACGGATATATACGATAAAACGTAATGATGGTAATCTATACAGATTACATTATCGGCACAATAATTACAAAACAATCAACACGTTCAGAAGTGAACCTACCCGTGCCCGATAAGAATGCTACGGTACTAGATGTTTCTTTAAAATGCAAATTTATATTGGCAATATAAATCTCTTGCTAAGTCACAAGCAAGAATAGAATATATTTGTATTATACTACGTAAGCCAGAGCTACATTGAAAATTATACGAAAATAAACGATAGAAAGTTAATATATAACTCACATATGTCTACAGATGAAGATGTGCAAGTCCTTAAAGTAGAAGTTCAAAGACAAGACGTTCCCTAATGTGTAGATTTAGTCTTACGGTGAGGCAGTTATACACAGACGATGTCACCATACATCGCATGTGCACTTGAAGTATTAGGTTCTTTCCATTGTAAGCACTTCGCACGTGCAGTATAGGATGAAATAACTCACTGTTTTGAAATAATAATGTACAATATACATAAATCACCCTCGGGTAACGAAGCCTGAGTAGATGTATTTAATAAATAGAAGGATTTATACAATTCCTTGACAGAGAGGTGGATGGATATTATGAAAAGAAAGACGAATCTATGAATGGATATTGATCAGGAAGATACGATGGTGAGCAGATAGCACCAAATCACTAGCAAGCAACAGGACGTATAGATTTCGAAAAGGATGAAAAATCACGTAGTTTGCTATTAAATCATAAATTAAGCAATTTTCGATATGTAAAACATCACCGACAGCAGTTTGCTGTTACACCACTGACTTTACAATTTCTATATGTATAACATGAGAGTGAAAAACTGACATTTCGTATTTGATGAAAAATAAAATTAAGGATGACAAGATCGTATTGCTTTTATTCGTAGTTAAGGAGTACAGATCGGGTTTAAAGGTAAGCGAACGAGGTAGCACACAAATATTGTTTTTTTAATATATTTTTAAAATTATCTTTATCTATAATCCATCTCTCAAGCAGATATAATTTTTAAATACCAGAGATATTTTTGAAGATAACAATGAGCAGTGGAAACAAGGCAAATTTTATTATTATTTTTTTTACTATGAAAATCGTAGGATGATATGGTCAGCCTGGTATATATAAGAGGAGGAGGATCTGTGGTCAATCATTTGCAATGGGGGGGGGTAATTGTGGAACGAAATATGTGTTGTTAGTCTTGTATAAATATTGGTAGTATGAGCTGTGGTCATATAACATAAATACTGGACGAGGAGCTGTGGTCAACCTTGTGTAAGAGGTGCGGTCAACCTCGTAGGAGCGGTTTTCAGACTTGTATAAATAGAAGTTATACGTATCGACATGGTAAAGAAATAATAAAAGAAGTTTCAGAAAACAAGCTGGCAGTTACATTGTCTTGATAATTAATGTTCGGAACTTATTCGATACATGACAATTGCCATGAATGTTTTCACGTAAAGTGATAGAGTTTCAAATATTATTTACTTGGTGGTGTTTTTAAAAATTTTTTTAAACGGATTCCCTGAATGATTGCGAAGCATCACATTTCTTCCAATGCTATCTGTAAGCATGACGTTTTAAAACTACCCCTCCTGTAAATAAAAAACCCTTTCATTTTGAATTTATGTATAATTTACAAGGTGATTAAATGACGTGATCATGTAACAAGCCAATAGAAAACAGCGCTGATCATAGGTAAGTTCCCCATTTCAGTTAGACTGTCTTTTGTCACGCTTCGGCGTCTCTATAGAAAAGCTGCGATTTAGAAAACGCCCTAGATTCTATCAAGAAACATAATGACATGTTCATTAAGAATGTTGAGTGCATAAATGATATACACTAGCTGGCAAAAACTTGTGTAAATCCATTTAGAATACCTATACACAACTTAAATATATTCATACGCAATACCTATACACAGATGAACTCATTTACAAGACTGAAATGTCTTGAAATAAGCACCGCAGTCCGATATCAAACAAGATGAAATAATTAAAGTGAATATTAAAGTCGATCACAGAAGATCACTTCGAACTTGTTAAATCGAACACATCACAGAAATTCGCTCAGTCTATGACGATAACAGTGTACATTTTAACTTCTAACTGTAATCCTATCCCGAGATATATAAGTAAACAGACCTCCATATGCTAGAGGAGATGTACTGTTGCAAACGGGGGCTAGATGCTTTGCAACCTGTCTATAAAGAATTTTCAAAGTAACATACATTATGCCCTTATTGGACAGGTAAATTTAATATTGAACTTAAATACCTAAAGAAAATCAGGAAAACTCCAGCAAAAAGATTTTTTTGTGTGAACGTATCCTTTATATGAAGGTGACCGCTAAAGATATTTTTATTGCATTATTTCATTTGTCCAAGAGTGAGTGAAAAACCGGATTAACTGGTCTTTCTTAAAGTTTTAATATAAGGAATTTAAAAAGGAAAAAAAGAAAAGAAGAAAGAAAGGACGAATGAAAACTGGTACATTACATGTGTTTGTAAACACACCTGCTAGTATTGAGATTGGGTCATCTTGTACCAGAGTTTCTTTTGCAATTTGTCCTATTTAAAATTCCAAATATTTTGACAAAACCATAAATTTGGGTGATCATAAATCTTTTCGTTGACTGAGTCATAAATGTTGGCTGTAGGTTATACAACTTCATTTGCTCCAGGTATTTTGAAATGGCGTAACTTTCCTTATCATTTTCAAACGCAGAACCACACATATTTAGCATTTTGTGTTGAGCATCATTGAAAAAATGGCGAGCCAGACCCATTTCCTTTTATCCTGCCATTTACCTTTTATTGGAAGGATTTCTCGTCCTAATGTTGATCTCTTTGTATTGTTTTTGGAGTTGTCTCTTCACTTTTTCACATGCCATTGTTGATTAACACAACAAGATCGCCATGATTGTGCTGACCTGCCGTTAAACTATATACGAATATTTGAGACAGTTTAGTGTTCAGTATAATTTGATCTATATAGCATAACAAGAAATCTGCCCCAGGGTAATATATCTACACGCTGTTCGCGTTATTCATTTATTTCTACCATAGCACGCACGTACCCATTGTTCGAGTCAAACATTTTATAGTACTTATATTCATCCTTTACATACACAGATAGTATCAGCATGTTTTATATTTCTTTTGCGAAATATTTAGGAGGAAATGCTCAATTCACATTCTCGCCATTGAAGGGACGCATTGGTTGCATTTCATATAATTCGTAAATTTTCGTCGAAGGAAAAATGGAAACGAACGTTTTATTTAAAAAAAAAACAATTGGAAATAGTTTGTCTTTTCTGTCGCAACACAGGAAGTGCACTCCACCAGAAGCGCATTACTCAAATTGCATCCGAATTGTTTTCCCGGGTTTAACGGAAGAAGCTGAATGATGTTTCGATTGATAAGGACATCTACACTTTAGTATGATGTTTATTCCCATTGTACCTGGTCTCATCCAGCAGGCAGAAGCAAATCCGCTTGTTACACTGAAGCAGCCCGGAAGAATGAAATAAACGTCACTGTTGGACACTGTCTATACTGTGCAGTCCATTGTTGGGTGGAGGTGGGGGTATATCCATCTATTAACTTTATTTACAATAATAATAAGAATCGATTAAAGCTACATTTGCATAATTACACTCCCTTGCCTTCATGTGGATACAAACCTGGGGTTTTAATGATAATATTTCCCTGGCTTCATTTTAATTCTATGATAAAAATACGCAAAGTTAAGATTGTATTGGGGTATATGAAGTTACATTTGAAGGTTAGTAAATAGTTGTATGAGCGTGTATTGATGAGTATCAATGCGTCTGCTGCGTAACTTCCGGGTTTTAGTAGATATTTAGCTTACAGTCACCTGGAACTACACCCGACGGATGGTCAAGGCGTGTAAATACTCTCATTAGTAGATATGGTTGTTGTTGTTGTTGTTAGTTTAAAAAGCAATTTTAACACGTTATTGCCATATAAAATGCCGACGACATGGAAACTAATTTTTTTTTTTTATTATTTCGAAGTTACCTCGGCTCCTTCCAGTAGATGAGTTGCCAGTATATTTCTCGTATTGATTTGTATGGAATCAGAACACAATTAATTTTACTATATATCCTCGACATAATAAATAATATCTAAATCTAACTCTTGTATCATCAAAAGGAGACAGGAAATAATGCTTAAAAATAGACTGAGATTACATTCGTACTCAACCGGAACTGATAATTTGTGATCAGAGTCATCAGAAATCTCCGATATCTATTACCTGTCAACTTTGTCGTATACTCGTGTTATAATGCCTCCCAGTGAATGAGATAAGGTCTGGGCCCTTCAACAGGTTGCAGGTATGCACGAAGCAAAGTGTGTAAATGCAACACATTGTTTTGGAAACTGTAGCCGAAGGATAAAATTTGAAGCATGAAATACGTCCAGAAACGAAATTAAATTACATTATCAATATACTTGATTAACAGTAAAGAGATATTATGGTCTTTGGAAGTGTTTAGATATTTATTCAATATTGTTTTTGGTTCAATTTCAATCTCTCTTTCAAATTTCAATTTCATACACTTTTGTGAAAATTCGTTAATTTCCCTTTACTTTTTGCTGTCTTAATTTAACGTTAATTTTCGCAATTTCGGAACAGCGTCTGAAGTTCAGCAACTGTTCTCATTAGTTCGTTTTGAATTAGATTATGTATTTAATGGTGATAATTGTATTTAACATAACAAACAAAACAATGATTTGGAGTGAAAAGTCAACATAAAATGAGCAAAACGAATAGAGAACTTGTCTATAGTTTACCATCTTCCTTCAGCATCGTTGAGCGACCCTGTTTTACAAAAAATAATGAATTTCGTATGTGTTGCTTTGGGTAGGGAGTACAACGATTTTAATGTTGAAGGCCTAATTGATAATATTCGAAGTACGAACATAAACAGTATTCCTGTTAAATTGAGTTTTAATTATTACATGGAGCTGTAGTTAGTTAAGTGGTAACATTATGTAGGCAAAATTAAAAATGATTTTTTGTAAACATTTCTTTTAAATGTACGTTTTATGACCCAGACCTAGACATGCAACCGATCTTGCAAAGTGCCATTGATTTATTCGTGCTATCACTTGGGTCTGTGTAGTCACTATGTTTGAAGTGTAACAAGTTGTTCAAGGTGTCTATATTGACTCAGGTCAGAGGTATGTTGTTCCTGGTTCATAATTAGACATTACCGGATTCTCACCTTACAGTACATGAAGTATATGTACATTTCTGCTAACTGCGCCATGATATCAAAACGGCTGTATCGGGTCTGTGTCATAAAATAACAAGTATTGGGTGCATTATTCTAAAAGCACATACTCATTTACACATAAAATTAAAACCATTACATATATAAACATTCATATTTTGCAGGTAGGAAGCTTTAACAGTTACAATCTATTGTATATTTAATTATATCGGATAGTAAAAATGCCATTATTATTATTATTATTATTATTATTATAATTATCAATTGGAAATATATTCATTTTTTAAGTAATTTCAGAAATGACCATTGCGCGGCAAGATGTGCGCTATCGAATGTTGACAGTTTTCAGTTAGTCAAAATGACAATAAGTACTTAACTCTTAATACTGAATTAAGTTGTATCTGCTTTGTGTAAACGAATCTCAAAACAGTCTTCATACTTTTAAAAAAAATGTTAAAAATAATATTTAAATGAATTACATTTCACTGAAAAATAAATGAATTACACACAGTATATTACAATCTGCTGACCTTTGAATATATAAATCTGAGAGAACACATTGGTCTTGTAGGTCAGCCAACCATTACATCTCAGGGATCCGGATTTCGTTTGTACTTCGCTCCGCGGAGGGGTGGATAGGGATTACCCGTTCACCAATGTTTCACCTATCTCTATGTTTAGCACAAAAACGAATCCCTGGTCTACACTTGTTAATATGCATGCACCTAAACGGCTCATCTTGAGAAATTGCACTAAACAATATAAATCGTCTATAAAAATTGGGTCAAAATTGCAGTTGTCTTTGTTGGTGTCATAGCAACAGTCATCATAATAACAAGGGGCACAAAGTTACTCCCTTGGCTGACATCTGCCTAACAGACAAATCAGAGAGCAATTGGACAAGAAATATTGGTCCGTAGGATGCTTTTTATAGATATGTATGCCAATGCTTTTGTTGCAAATGTGGTTAATACAACTGGTACACCTACAATACTTATGTTTTTTATGAATGTTCTTGGCATCAACATTTCGCATGAGATTAACCTGATTTGCCGTGAATTGAAAGCCCACAGTGTTAGGATCATTTCTGTCAAATTAAATTCAGGAAATATTTGTTTAGATACAGTTGATTGATTTTCAACTATCGTAAACGGCCGCAAGCAGTGTTTGATGATTGATCAGTCATTGTTTGTGCACATTTGAAAGCTTTTCAGACTTGGAGTCTTGTCAAATCGGATCAAATTATGTTCAGTGATTTGAGAAAATATCTTAAAATATTTGTAGTGGTGGTCTCATTTGATGCATGGCTCTCAGAGATTCATATAAATGTGTAGTTTTCACAGAATTCTTTTTTTTTCTCTTATCTCTCGTCCCCATGACAAGACACTCCCACAATTTCCCCATGACACACCACTTTGATCATGTGCATTTCCCAGAGTGCATAATAAATAAATATTTAGATAGATAAATATTAAATAATAAATAAATGAAGGGTCATGTTTAGCTCGAGGAAACGGTGACAATATAGGGACAAATTAGTGTGTACTATTTTAGTGGAATCCAGCACATAAGTCCATCCCACTTATTCCATACCTAAATGATTCGGCTGAATGGTAAAAATAATGTCGACCGTTCTAGGGACAACATGTTATGATCATGTGAGAACACATCTAAGACAGAGCATAATTTACCTAAGGTCTTTTTAAAAAGCATCAATTTTACCTTTGTGATTTTCCATATGTTACTTGTGTGATGGTGGTGGTGGTGGGTCTTGTATTGGGTTGACGTGCGCAGTACATACTTTTTACCAATTTGTACACTCCAAAAGGGCTTATATGCAGTGCATGTTACTTACGACTCCGGCAGATGTCACTTAGGCTCTATTCCGAAATCTATAAGTCTTACATATTATGGTTCATTGAGGGATTAAATTCGCAGAATATACATGAAAACGTTATTGCCAGTAACGTTAATTGGGAGGCGTTGGTCACACATAATATTACAGCAAACGTTTTTGTCAATAAATTTAATTTTGAATCGATAACTTCAATTGAAAGACAATGGGTACGTTGAGTTTACATGCTTGTTCAATAAATGTGTAAGGAATGGACTTTTTACTAGTAGGAACCTGTCCACCTTACTGAACAAATGCACATATTACTACTAGATTATAAAAGGTGGGTCTCTGTCTTCTCCTCATGACCGCAATCAGTAGTCTGGGAATAGAACCATATACCACTGCATAGTCCAACACTCTAGTCAATGAACCACAGCGTCTCTTATTTCACGTTTCAAAATACGATTCTAAAAGAAAAACATTTTTATTTTGTTAATTTTCAAAAATAATTTATTATACTTAGATATTGCCATATTATGAAATCTTAAATAATATAGCTGTTGGCGGCCTGGAATTTTGGTACTATTTAAACTTAATATTTTCGGATATGCATGAAACAGTTATGCAAATTTAGTCCACGTTGTTTGATCACCGAAACTTTCATTAAGATTTTATAATAAAAGTGTACTGCATGTCCATTTTATTAATCGAAATCGTCTTGTGAGCAAATTTATAAAACAAGTAAAAGAACTCAATTGCTTTTAAAATCGTGATTTTCTACATTCTTTGCGTTAAAACTCCAACCTTTCCAGGACACTCTGCTTACCAGCTTATCTATCGATTTATCGTAAATTTTTTAATTAGTTTGAAAGGTTTACAAGAAGGCGAAGCTTTGGACTCTAGATGGAAGTTGTTGCTCTCAGAGGACTCTCAAGTTTGGGAAAGCTAACCGACTAATACATTTTGCTGAGTGCCCTGTTTGAATGCGAATTTGCATTTTTGTACAGACTTGTACGACATCATGGACATGATGCCTTCTGACAAATTTGTCTAAATTTTGCTTACTGTTCTTGAGATTTTTTTATAGTTTGTTTTATTTAGAACTGGCGGATCAGCATTCGTTTCTCACAAATTGAGAGGCTTTTATTCCACGAAGGTTTATTTTCAGTTTTGTAATTTCTTTCGAACTCCTTGAAATATGTAATTTAAAAGAGTTTCAATGTTACTAACGGTGGCCTTAATTGATAGCAGATCAGCTGCATGTTGACAAAACTGAAATCAATCTACATCAGCTTTCTTTGTCTGATGCTATTAAATACGTTGAGTAGTTTTAAACTAGTTAAAAAATATTTACCATATTCTGTAGTGTCAGCCATATTTGATGGTCAATTATCATAAGTTGTGCACACTTGAAAGGTCTTAATGTCTGAATACTGTCTGACCAGTTGTCTTGAAGTTTGAAAACGACCTGAAAAGTTGGTCAAATGTCCGAATACTGTCTGACAAATTGTTTTTATGTCCGAATACTGTCTGACAGGTGTTAATGTCCGAATACTGTCTGACAAGTTGTCTTAACGTCTGAAAACTGTCTGAAAAGTTGTCTTAACGTATGAATACTCTCTGACAAGTTGTTGTAATGTTCGAATAATGTCTGGCAATTGTCTTCATGTCTGAATACTGTCTTAATGTCTGAATAATGTCTGATAAGTTGTCTCTATGTTTGAATACTGTCTGATAAGCTGGTGGGTTCTGAGAAAAAGTTCAAAATGAGTGGTAAATGACATTTACTTGTTTATATTTTTTCCAAGACATTTTAAAAGAAATAAAATGTTCAACAGTTGGGGATGTAATAGTTATTGCATGTTAGTTAGATTGGTATTTGACTATCTGACCATTGACCAGGCTGCACGACTGGTACATGTCGGCTGTGCCGTATACAAGCTAGCCGTTATAAAAAAATCAACAGAGAGCTGGGTAAGGACAGTGTCCCAAATATATTCTTTCTCTTGCTAAATCGATTTTATTCTCTGTCTTGCTGTATACTCCTCCATTGTTTGAGTTCCTCGCGTACTTTTTCTCACTCTTCTTGGTCAATTCCTCTTGAAAAGGGAAGTGCTCAAACTTGATTATATGCCCTGTATTTTTAATGTTTTGAACAGACTCAGAGTCGGATTAACCAACATAGCCTTAAACCCTCATATTTTGTAAGTCACACTGTGCTTTCCTTTTCACATGTTTGCATAATGTAATACATACTTAATCCCTTCCCTCCTATTAGCCTTAGACCCATTATAACCGTAAGATACAAAACACATTTCCTTGGCCAAAATATTCATTTGTTTGATTATGATGCACTCAAACGAGGCTCAAACCTAAATTAAACTGCCGGGTTTTAAATTAGAATTTATGTATAATAAGATTTAATTTCACGAAAAAGATACAGAAAGTGTATAAATCCACATGTCCATAATTTTGAATAGTAGTTTTCAAAGTCTTTAGAAAAAAAGAAGAAAATTAGACTGTACAGTGATTTTTAACCTTGCTGAAACTGAATACATTATAACAAATCTTTGGAAATTATTGATTTTACAGTTTTTTCTTAAAAATCCGTATTGCAACTTGACAAAATGCTGTCACGGACATGCATATCCCAGCATTTTGGGCAGATTTCAGAAGAAAACAAGTGTTGTCTCCAGTTGCAATCTTGATTGTTAATGTTGCAGTTAAGAAAATTAAATTCTGTAAAAATCAACCAGTGAGAAAATTTATCAGTTGTTAGCTTATTTTCCAAATATCAAAGTTTACAATTGTAAAAATCTTTATTCAAACATTCTATCAGGTGTTTTAAGATTTTTAAAAGTCATCAATAAATGAACAAAATATTAGCAAAAATTTTTAAGTCCGCAAAATCTAAGTTTAATATTTCAATATAAAATCCACTTTGTATAAACCCATAACCCTCAGTTAAATACGTCAGTATAAACTACACTTCGTATAAAACCATAATTCCATAGTTTAATATTTCAGTATAAAACACACTTCGTATAAACCTATAATCCCTCAGTTTAATACGTCAGAATAAACCTACCTCGTATAAACCCATAATTCCTCAGTTTAATACGTCAGTATAAACCACACTTCGCATAAACCTATAATCCCTCAGTTTAATATGCCAGTATAAAACCCACTTCGTATAAACCCATAATTCCTCAGTTTAATACGTCAGTATAAAACCCACTTCGTATAAACTCATAATCCCCGAGTTTAGTACGTCAGTATAAACCCCACTTCGTATAAACCCATAATCCCTCTGTTTAATTTGTAAGTGTAAAACCCAATTTGTATAAACCCATAATCCCTCAGTTTAATACTTCAGTATAAAACCCACTTCGTATAAACCCATGCTTCCTCAGTTTAGTACGTCAGTATAAAACCCACTTCGTATAAACCCATAATCCCTCAGTTTAATACGTTAGTATAAAATCCAGTTTGTATAAACCCATAATAACTCTGTTTAATATGTCAGTATAAAATTCAATTAATATAGACCCATAATCTCTTCAGTTTAATACGTCAGTATAAAACACACTTCGTATAAGACTACAAAGTCTCAATTTAATTATTCAGTATAATGCACACTTTGTACAAGCCCACACAGTCTTAGTTTAACACTTCAGTACGAATCCCATTACCTATAAGCCCCAAATGTTTCACTGTATTCTTCAAGCAGCGTGGAAAGGTAAGTGATAAAAAGCTTATTCCTAAGACAGGATCCTTACAATGCTTCTGCTAGAACTGTTATTTAGGGGACTTATAAAAATAAGAAAGGATAAAATGTAATAATTTCTTGCATATATGCATCTACATTTAGCAAAAGCATTTAACATACGTCTTTACATGGATATAAGAACATCAGCGACAAGCAACTTCCTAACCTGTGTATCTCGAAACACCATTGTTTGCTAAATTTTCTACAGCATTTACTCCAAAATTAGACTTGCAAAAATGAATTAAATCTTGCACGGGTTACTCTTTAAGCGTCAAAAGTTTCAACAAGATCTTCCAAATGATGTGGGAAGAAAAGCTTTCTAACACTATAATTTCAAAATGCACCATGTGTCGTCCTTTTTCAAGATATTTACCCAGAACGAACTAGCTCCTTTAGTCAACCCTAATTCTACAAAACTGGAATTGAGACCTTCAAAAAGGCATTTTCGCAAGCATCTTCTTGTCATTTGACTTTCAAAATTCCCAATTATTGACAATAGGTTTTGGAAATCTCCCAACAATTAGCCCGAAAACAAATTGCGCATCTACACCAGGCAGCTATTAAGCCTACAAGATTTGAATTACATCAGCAAATACGGAAGACAATTGTTGACTAACTTCTTTCTAAAGCATATATTTTATATTTCCTCTCTTTATACTTTTATTCAGAAATTTAAACAAAGTTAGACAGGAATTCCAACCTCTATTTCGTATCTTCACCAATGTCTCATTTGGTCTTCATAATCATTCAGCATCTGAACCATGTACGAGGCGATACGACGAAAGGCTCGGTCACTGACAGACAGACTAGCCGATTGATTTTCCAATGCGATGTCCGCCTTGGACGCATTGCAGGAAGATAGCAAAATATGTAATAATACTAACAACGTATGTGACTGAAACCACTTGAATATGAATATGGGTCAAAATAAAATTACATTTTTAATACACTTGCACTCATTTTTGAGGCGTACGACTATAAATATGTAGGTTTTTATGTATATTTCTATTTACTTACCTTTTCAAAAACTGGAATACTTTTATTGCTCTGCGTTTCATTTTTTGTTGACTCAGATATGAAATATTTTTGACATTTATTGTTTCCTCTCTTTCGAAATCTGTGTCGCTGCAATGTTGAAATACGCAGAGATGCCGACAGCTTTAGTAATCATATGTTTATTTCATATACATCCTCACGTACCACGAAGAACACCTTATATACTCGCTTAAAAGTCGAGTCCAACTGACAATAACACTGACCTTCTCTGCCGTCGCATAATGTGTCGGCAGATCATAGCCTTTGCTGTTTGTTCTACTGATTACTCCTAACAAACTCATCAGAGTAAGATCTGTGGAGTTTGCTTTTGTTCTACTGACTACTCCTAACAAACTCCATAGAGTAAGATCTGTGGAGTTTGTTGTTTGTTCTACTGACTACTCCTAACAAACTCGATAGAGTAAGATCTGTGGAATTTGCTGTTTGTTCTACTGACTACTCCTAACAAACTCGATAGAGTAAGATCTGTGGAATTTGCTGTTTGTTCTACTGACTACTCCTAACAAACTCCATAGAGTAAGATCTGTGGAATTTGCTGTTTGTTCTACTGACTACTCCTAACAAACTCCATAGAGTAAGATCTGTGGAATTTGCTGTGGGACTCTACATATGAGCGAGTATATACGATATTGAAATATTCGGTTAAAAGAGTGTTTTAGTTTCTGGTTTTTTTATGTATTTTTCTACGGTAGCTTTAACAATGTTAGTCAAATTGCCATGCTGTCTGCATTATGGCTGTTTATTGTGATATCTAGCACCGGCGCATCGTGCCGCAGACATGTATTGTCATGCCACACCCGGTCACATTATTCTGATACCAGGCCGTCCAGTCCTAAAACTCACCTCTTCATGCTGAGCGCCAACCGTGGCAGTCGCTACTACCATTTTTATAAATCTTTAATATGACTCGGTTAGGGATGGAACCCGCGACCTCCCGCATCCGAGGTGGGCGCTGAAACCACCGGTCAAGTATTGTGTAATGTAGCATATGTTTTGCGGTTGAAAAAAAAGAATCAGCCTAATAGCAAAACAACCCAATCTGTTTGTAATAAAAGTGTTTAATGAAACCAAGACAATAAGAATATTTCTAAAAGGGTGAATTAATGCCATTTTTTAATACCTTCTTTGGAATAAGAAAAGAAGAAGAGGGAACAGATCAACAGGAATTATTTCAGGCTTTACATTAATTTCCGAGGATATGTACATATATCTCAGTCTGATTTCATACGGTAATTTGTGAGGACATGCACATATCTCAGTCTGATTGCATACGGTAATTTGTGAGGATATGCACATATCTCAGTCTGACTGCATACGGTAATTTGTGAGGATATGCACATATCTCAGTCTGACTGCATACGGTAATTTGTGATGATATGCACATATCTCAGTCTGACTGCATACGGTATTTTGTGAGAAGAGACGTCTATTTCTATCTGATTATATACGGTAAATTTTTTTAGGAGAAACGTCTATTTCTGTATGGTTATATACGGTAATATTTTATTTTGTAGGAGAAACGTCTATTTATATCTGATTGTATGCCTCTATGATCATAATAAAAGAGTATCTGAAGACCATAATTTCATCACAATAATGTTTGCATACATATAAATATATCATATGACACACACCACCTCATAAAATTATATGCAATGCAATATTATAAAAATTTCAATATGTGACGTGTCAGGTATTGAAGGATTTAATAACGATTTGACATGATTATTTAAAGAAAATATATTGGCCTCAATCAGACAATGAATTGCAAATCAATGTGATTATACAAATTTTGCAAGAAATACTGCACACACACACACACACACACACACACACAGATTGTGCGTGTTTGGTTCCATTGAAATTGCAATCTATACCGTCAAATGGAAATGCAAGATTTTCATTTCTTGGATTCCAGTCTTAGCAGACAAGTTGAAATCAGGGATACTATGACTTTAAAGAGAAATATACACTGTTGCCCGGAATAGTTCAGAAAAAAACTACCCCGCACTAAATGCAATATTGATTAATATTAGTAGGCCGTCTAGTTTCAAATTTCAAAATCTCAAATATGCCTAACGAAAGCGCTCAACTCTGCAAAATATATGGAAGCAAAAACTTCGTGGGCAAATTAATTTCCCAGGATTTTCTCCCACCAGTTAAACCGGCCGCCATGAATAACATATCTTATGCTGAGACATGGCCAAAAGAACAATAACAATAACAAGACTATTCACAAACTTGTGTTTATCTGTACAAAGCCATACAAGAAGTTTACATTTTCTTAGACCAGTGCAAAACATTGTCATCTTTATTTGCATATGAAACCGCTATTTCCTTTCTACTTGGCAAACAGATTGTCGTTGCCAGTCTTGGAAATCATAGGTTCATCGAATGTAGTCAAGTTAGTAGGCATTTCGGCTTTGAATTTCACGCATCGTGACGTCATTTAAATTTGCAACTGGGATCGCTGACAACCAGTTTTTTCAGCACAAAACACTCTTTCATTATCATTTAAATATTGTTTTGCTCTTACTTCAATTTGAAATCCGTTATTTGTGAATTTATTTTCTATAAATTTGGAATGTAAATATTGTGTTGTAAAGCTTGTGCATTCAATGGAATCCTTTTATGGATATGTTTACGAACTGATTGAATTTATTAATAATCTATTTCACTATTGATATGGGAGACGCTTCTTTTACCTATCTATTGAGCGATATCTGTACAACGTGATTATTACACGCCCATGACTATAATAGGTTTTAATGTCATTGCATGTATTGACAAATTTAAACGTTTGAAAACGAAAACAATTTTTTAAAATAAAAATTGACCTTGGACTTTTTTATATAGGTGAAACGTCTTTTTCTAGAACGATTAGGCAGGTTAGTACTGGAATGCATGTTTTTGTGCATTGGTAGGCCCCTGATTAGGATTTATTTGTATCATTGTACATATAAAAAAGTTTTAAACTTCGTCAGGCGTTCGGACTAATTGGACTCGGGGATTTGTCTTTATATTTACATATTGAACTGCTATAAAACACAGTGTAGCACGATAAATGTTAAAAATATTCTGACTAAATACAAGCAGTCTCTATCGTAATAGTCGATTTTCAAATTGTAGGCTTTTATAATTCTGTTGAACGATGTGCCTTTTTATAGTTGCAGTCTGTATATAATAGAAAGCGATGATTGTTAGACACTGTGTTCATGAAACAAAGTCAACCAGTCTATAATGAACACTAAAGGCCTCATATACACTTCGATATCATTTTGAATAAATCAACCATCATTGTATTGTTTCTGTGTTTGAAACAATATTTATCCTTCATAAACAGGCATTTCTAATTCAGCCATCGAACTTATAATTAAAAGAAAAGTGACTAGCATGTACAAGCCATTATGAGAGGGTGCCTTTTACGAGGCGTTCTTTATGTTGGTGTGTTCCGTATATAAGTATTTCCACAAAGATGTGGTATGTATATTGATGTGTCCACCATATGTATGTATGTATGTATGTATGTAGGTAGGTAGGTAGGTAGGTAGGTAGGTAGATAGGCAGGTATGTATGTATGTATGTATGTATGTATGTATGTATGTACATTATATATACCCATATGCAAATATTGTCATTCAATCCATACAAAACATGAAGAATAGTTTAAGATCTATGGCATACGCGCCATACACTGTTTTAGAAATTGAAAATGCCCCACTGATGTCAAATGAAGATACAGATAGAACTGAAGATATTTGCTCACACACACACACACACACACACACACACACATATATATATATATATATATATATATATATATATATATATATATATATATATATATATATATATATGGGTCCTCGTCACGAAACATAAATAAACATACATACATAGATACACATATAGATAAACGAGAAATAAAACTGTAAGGGATAAGGTTTGAAATCTGAGCTATCCAATAGTGACAGTTAGACCTAAACCCCTTTCTAGAAGGCAATCGTTGTGCGTGCCAGTGTATAATATCTTATCTGATTTAGCGAAGAATCATTGTATATTTATATGAAATAGTGTCAATATGGCTTTTAAGAATGGTGACAGCCGTATCCGAATACTAACTATCAAATGAAAAGAATTTACGTTTATGCGCTTAAGGTGAATAATTATAATGCCATTAAGTGCGTGCCACATTTTCACAACTGACCTAATCTCTTTAAACATACAAGACAATATGGTCACGACAAACTAAGTTTTAAAGTAATTTCATTGCCTTAGCGAGAAAACCAGGTTTATGACAATCAGATAAAACCTAACGCGTCTGCTTACGAAATTGTAAGCATAATTTTGCTTTTTCATGACAGATCAAAAGGCAAATATGAATTCAGTCATAAATAAAGAACAATATTTGTATACGTTATGTGCATGAGTAAATATAATGTAAATAACACAAATCATTATTCATGTGGCGTAATTTAAAGTTCGCACATTCATATGCATAAGAACTATTCAGATGTGCGTAAATCATCTGTTGCATATAATTCGGAATAATACATAATAATGGTGATGACTTTATGTGTCATTGTATCATAATAACGCATAATCATGGTGAAAACTTGTATGCGTCATTGTACGAGACTATTACATAATCATGTCGATAACCTGTATGTGTCATTGTACGAAACTATTACATAACCATGGCGATAACCTGTATATGTCATTGTATTAGAGTAAGACATAACCATGGCGATAACCTGTATATGTCATTGTATTAGAGTTAGACATAACCATGGCGATAACCTGTATATGTCATTGTATTAGAGTAAGACATAACCATGGCGATAACCTGTATATGTCATTGTATTAGAGTAAGACATAACCATGGCGATAACCTGTATATGTCATTGTATTAGAGTAAGACATAACCATGGCGATAACCTGTATATGTCATTGTATTAGAGTAAGACAGAATCATGGCGATAACCTGTATATGTCATTGTATTAGAATAAGACAGAATCATGGCGATAACCTGTATATGTCATTGTATTAGAGTAAGACATAACCATGGCGATAACCTGTATATGTCATTGTATTAGAGTAAGACATAACCATGGCGATAACCTGTATATGTCATTGTATTAGAGTAAGACATAACCATGGCGATAACCTGTATATGTCATTGTATTAGAGTAAGAGAGAATCATGGCGATAACCTGTATATGTCATTGTATTAGAGTAAGACATAACCATGGCGATAACCTGTATACGTCATTGTATTAGAGTAAGACAGAATCATGGCGATAACCTGTATATGTCATTGCATTAGAGTAAGACATAACCATGGCGATAACCTGTATATGTCATTGTATTAGAGTAAGACAGAATCATGGCGATGACTTGTATATGTCGTTGTATTAGAGTAAGACATAACCATGGCGATAACCTGTATATGTCATTGTATTAGAGTAAGACAGAATCATGGCGATAACCTTGTATATGCCATTGTATTAGAGTAAGACAGAATCATGGCGATAACCTGTATATGTCATTGTATCAGAGTAAGACAGAATCATGGCGATAACATGTATATGTCATTGTATTAGAGTAAGACAGAATCATGGCGATAACCTGCATATGTCACTGTATTAGAGTAAGACAGAATCATGGCGATAACGTGCATATGTCACTGTATTAGAGTAAGACAGAATCATGGCGATAACCTGTATATGTCATTGTATTAGAGTAAGACAGAATCATGGCGATGACCTGTATATGTCATTGTATTAGAGTAAGACAGAATCATGGCGATAACATGTATATGTCATTGTATTAGAGTAAGACAGAATCATGGCGATAACCTGCATATGTCACTGTATTAGAGTAAGACAGAATCATGGCGATAACCTGCATATGTCACTGTATTAGAGTAAGACAGAATCATGGCGATAACCTGTATATGTCATTGTATTAGAGTAAGACAGAATCATGGCGATAACCTGTATATGTCATTGTATTAGAGTAAGACAGAATCATGGCGATAACCTGTATATGTCAGTAGTGAAGGGAGGCTGTTTACGTACAATGTTTCCCATACACTTTCCATACATTACAAACCCTTACTGGGGCTGTTTACGGACAAGGTTTTTCAGATCATCCTGAGGCTGTTTACGGACAATGGGAATTTAACATGGGGAATACTGGGCCTGTTTATGGACAAGGGGACTTTGGTAGTAATATGAATGGAACAAGTGAGGTAACGTCACGGTACAGGACATTGGCAACAATGTGGCAAGGGTGTGACCTTAATATACACTACTCTAGGGAGAGACAAATTCAGTAGAGATATAGACATATACATATATATCACATATACATAGATATATGAACATCAATTTATCACACCTGAAATATATCAAATCGACTAAAATATTTTTAGCAAGAAAGCAAATCTTTTCGAGGCATATGAGTGGCACTGAAGAGGGCCGTTGGTTTTTTGTTAACACCATTCCGTTAACGTAGAGGGCATCGCATAAGTCTTCTTCCCGTCCTCAAACTTCTTCTGAACTCTGGACCGTAGATGAGGACCCTCTTCAAACAGCCTCGTCTCTCCACATAAATTCTTCTTTCCCAAACGCTCGTATCGGTGATCCGGATGATTGTCCGTGATGATTTCACATACATAAGTAAGACTGTATGGAACATAATTGGCGATACGAGAGTAGATGATTCAACGTAAGTCCACATCTTGTGACGAGAACAGGTGAATTGAATGATGTGAACCGGGGTTATTTATAATGGAAGAGCGGATCGAAACGAATTGAATTTTTTTTTTCAATAAACCTAATACGCGTTACAAAATTCAGTAACAATCCGAAGAGAGATGCATGTGACGTCACATTCCCTGTATACATGTGCTAGCGTCTCCGCGCAGTGAATCAATGCGACCGAGTTTTCAAATATGACGGAAACTAAGAAGAAGATGAATTGGGGTGCACCGGCCGTGGAGACGAGAATTGATCAAATATTAACGGCTACCAAAGTCAACACGGTCCTACTTCCAGAAGAGATCAATTTTAATTGGGATTTAGTGGATTTTCTCTCTTCTTCGCAAGAATTTGTACCTTTACCAGCACATCGCTACCTTCTCCTTCATTACCACACGTCGAGGATTTTAAACAGATACGGAAAGAAGAATTGGATACATTTTTACAGCAGCAGAAAGAAGCAGAACAAGCTTTTCTACTTCAACAACAACACAAGAAGAAGAGGCAAAAATAAGGAAAAGATAGGAAGAAGCAGCAGAAGAGAAGAAACAAGGTATAAGAAAGAAGGAGGACAGTGAAAGTCAAACGGTGACGGTACTCTTAGACATTTTGGCAGAGTTAATGAGTCTGAAACAAATGTATCAGACGTCTTTATTACGGCCCAAGAGGAAAGATCTTCCCAAGCCGAACAGACCAACACTGTTACTACGCCTGAGATACCACCACTAGTGATTTCTACCAAATCATCGACAGGTGCAGGTCCAGAAGTAGTCCTCGGCCATGGCAAAGGATTAAAGCAGTTAAAGCTGATCGTTTCTAGTCCATGATTTTTGTTTTTAAAAACAAGCACCCAACGGTTCTTCTCAGGGCCACCCACTTATCTTGAAAAAAGATAGTATTCATTTAGCCAAAATCAATTAAAACTCAGAATCCCCTTTTTTGCTCCATGATGTAAGTGTGTGAGTGCATGAGTGCAGGTCTTTATTCTGAAACTCAAAACCAAGATACACTTACGTTTTCTTTCTGGTATATGCTGGTAAAAATTTGACAACCCATTTCACAACACAACACTTTAATAAGTTCATAGGCCTCTTCTGCGTCCTTGTTCACTCTGTTTTTTTGAAGTTCTTCACTTTCACAGGTTTTTCTTTTTTTTTCTTTATCACTTTCTTCTCGTCTACTTTTCTTCTCTTTTTCTCTTTCTGTACGTGTCTGGGTTCTTTCTTTTGGGAGGGTACCTCTTCTTTTTCTGTTTGGAACCCCTCTCTTTCACTTGCTCCTGTTATTTGGTAGGGCAGTCTGAAGACAAATCTCGTGTCTCTTGACAATTATTGCAGGTATCTTGAATTTTGTCTCTCCTGACACCTGTCTTGCTTTTTTAAACGTGTGGACAGTTTGTAGCACAATTTCCTTTTTTCTTACAGATATAACAAGTATCTTGTCTTTTATTTCGAAAGTAAGGGGAGTAGTCCGTCGGCTTGTCTGAAGAAAACTTTCGTATGACACCTCGCAAAGCTCTGATCAGAAATTCAATCTGTGTTGGTTTTTCGATCGTTTTAGTAGGTGTGACAGTGAAATGAATACTGACCCTTTATATAGGGAACTCACTGGTCTGACATTGATATAGGGACCCATAGCGTTTAAAATATAGTGATTTGACTCTCTGCAGTCAAGATGAAACGATCGCATCATTTCGTGATGAAAGGATAAAAAATTAAGAGGCAGATACGTGATTTATCGCCTCGCACAGTAGCTGAAGTAATGGCTCAAATTCATCATAGTGATTTTAAAGATGACATAAGTGAACCAGAATCCAGACCCAGAGAGTCTAAACCATTCAATGTTCACCACTATTAGTAAACCTTGCAAAAGTACTACTACTTTCGAGAGACTAAAAAGCGCTCCGCTAGAACATTTAGAACTACGGTTTACACGTCCACGGTAAAGTTTAAAGAATTTAAATCCGACGAACCGCTGGAGAAAGCAGAAGAGTTAATCACGCAGGTGTGGGATTCTTTGTTAACCACACGAAACAACAATGTGAAGCCAAATAAGACGATAGCCTGAGACCTTCCATTGATCACGACAGTTTGAAGTCACCCGTTTGGATTGAATTAGGCAGACCGGCAGAATTGACATCTTTCAAAGTCATCGATACTATTCAACACGTACAAGAATCTGGCAGTACAATAACAGGCAACATTGACATGTCAAACCAATGTGTGTTGGGTCTTGATAAATAATACCCACCGACGAATGTGAACGAGACGCAAGCGGTGATTTATGCACAGCTAAAATTTGTTGACGATAGCAAGTCAATGAGTTGTGATTTAGCGATGATGCGTGGCAAACGTGTATTAGGTTTAGAAACTGCTTATTCACAAGCAAATGCAAACCAAGGTCAAGCGGTAAGTTATGCTCAGCGTGAATCTGCCGCCGGAGGCATGTTGTCACTGATTGGAGGTAACATGTCGGGTGATACTGATATGTCGACCAAGCGAATAACTAACCTTGAAACGGCATATCCATCATCGAGCGCAGACGTGTGACAAGCAGTAAGCGTTGCTCAGTTGTTATTCGGCGGTAAGATGACCGGAAACATTTATATGACAAGTAAACAATTTATTGGATTGGAAACAGATTTTCCACCGCCTGATCCTGACAACAGTCAAGCAGTATGCGCTGCCCAGTTAAATTCTGTTCACAACAACGCCGTTAAGAAAACAGGAGACACAATGACAAGCAACTTGGTAATGATTAATAATTACAAAATAACAGGGTTATAGGTACGTTAGCCAGTTGATGATTCAAGAGATAAGTTATACAAAACGCAAAGGCGCATTATCTCCGTCTTTAAAATAATTAGCAGGTGGATCGACGACTGGCGGCATTGCTATTGGTGGTAAGGTTCTTTACAATACACAAGTTGACAATACATCGTTGGACAACAACTATTGGCTAACAAACGTAATTTTAAACAAATCTAATTTCTAGGTTAGATGGCGTCAGCGCAATGACTACGATCTAAAAATGGGCAATAACAAAATAACATCGTCGTATGCAGCAGCCGCTGATAATGACTTGACAAATACAAAATATGATGATGCTAAAACATTTGCAATCACAGTTGTATCTGCCGCGGTTGATGGAGGTTATTTAGTGTTGATCGGAGGCGTTTTAAGAGGGTCACATGCCATGGGCGATAACAAAGTTCCAACAAATTATACTCCCACGTTTTATCTTGATTTGATAAATAGACAATACGTTGGCAGTGTATCTGGTTGAGGAGTAAAACGAATAAAAACAACGTCAGATATATTCCGACTGACACTCGTTGAGTCCTCCGACATCAGATCGCGACTTGTCGTGTGCGCGTCGGCACAATATTCTGGATATAATCCAAATAACGCTTTTCTGTTTAGTTTAGCGGTTGTTGGTGGACAGGAGTTGAAAACTAACGGAGAAACCTCACATTTCTGGATCAAAGTTAAATGTCCTCTCACGGTAGCTATTTGACAGTTTCATTTCCGTGGCCGATTAAACTGCAGCGTTGAACGTATATATAACTGGTGGCTGACAATGCCGCTTGGAAAACGTTCTACAGAGCAACAAACATATATTTCAACAACAGCGCGTTTTCAAATTCTGTCTGAGAACATGATTCTTAATAACGTTTACGTAAAATATTGGTATTTTGGAATTTACGTTGTTGCGGCAGAAAGCCTGTATCCTGAGTTGACTGCGTTTCAGATTTATACACTCAACGATCAAATTTAATCGGAAGCTGAGAAAATGTAATCACATCCGTATAACAAGTTAATGGAGCAACTGATTTATTTTGTCTGACTGTAACACAAAAAAGGAGCTCAGGCCAGTAATGCTGTCAAATGTCATAGCGGCGCACGCAATTATAATAAAACATCTTGTCCTTAGCAATTTTAAGTTGAAATCACTTTGGAAATTGAATTTATGGATGAAACAGAAGGCAACTATGCCAGTTTGGTAATTGAAACAAGTTTGTATACTCATGATGCAGCAAAATTTGATAGATATCATTCATACACTTGGCTGAAAAACAAGAATGTGCTAACGGATGGGCGTTATAAACACACCGAATCAGTTATCTACGCAACGTACAGAAATTTGCTAGCAGATCCTGCCAAGTACAAGTTTTAAGCTTTGGAGTGTAAAACGATGAAATAAATATAACAGTAAGATTCTACGAGTAATTTGATATCTTCCGTTGTTGGTATTATTTCAAGCGGAACAGCCTTAAAACCGTTTTTGTTGATAATATCCGGCGTTGGTGCTTCTCTCGCAACAGCGTGCAAGCGAACCGATCCTCGATTTGAGACAAAAAGGTGCATGTAAAACCGCCAGGGTGACTTACAAAAAGTTGCTTGATCAAATATTTGCGTGGCGTTAAATACGATATGGACGATTTAATACGTGAATTTCGTATCATATAAATTGTGTTAACTGATATCTTACTGATGATAATCAGCAAGTATGAAAACTTGTATCAGGGACGATATCAAGTAGAATGTAAGTAGTTAAGTGGGATACATTAGCGTCAATGGGAATTAGCATTACAGAGACCCCTGGGACAGATTAGCGTCAAGGGAAATTTAACATGGAGAAAAATCGTGGGTCAGATTAGCGACAAGGGAAATTAACATGGAGAAAAATCGTGGGACGGTTTAGCGTCAAAGGAATTTAAACAGGGTGGGACTTTATAGCGTCAAGGGAAATTGAACATGGGATTTTTTTTTTTTTAATTTTTTTTTTTTTAAAAAAAGGGGGTAGGCAATGGAAAGGCTATCTCTTTTCGAGAAATATGGCTGACCCTGAAAAGGGCCTTTGGGTTTATGTTAATGTATTCATTAACATAAAGGGTACCGCATTGGTCTTCTTCTTGTCCTTAGACTACGTCTCACTGTTGGTCCGTAAATCAGCACTCTTTTCAGGCATCCTTGTCTTTCTACGTAGATCCTACGTATCCACAGACTGGTGTTTGACCTGTGGACAACGGTCCACTTGGATCGGACATACATGGGTATGTCCGTCCGGAACATCATGGAAGACACAAGCGTAGAAGATTGCACATCGGTCCACATCTTGAAGCGACAAGAACAAGTGAATCAATGCACTGAACTGCGCTTATTTATAGGTAGAGGCAGGATTGAAACGGATTGAGTTCATTCACCAATCCAAACACGCGTTACAAAATTCAGTCAGCCCGCATCCAATCCGAAGAGAGTAGTCTGTGACGTCAGTTGGTCTATATAGATTCGCTAGCGCTTGTGTGCAGTCAATCTATGCGACAGTGATTCAACATGACGGAAACTCAGAAAACGATCCATTGGGGTGCACCAGCAGGGGAGACTGCTCAAGGGAACCCGGACTTACTTTCAGAAGAGGTACATTGGGATTTTGTGGATTTTCTTACCTCGCAAGAATTTGTTCCGGAACCTTCGTTACCTTCTTCATTACCGCAAGTGGAGAATTTTAGACAGAGACAGAAAGAAGAATTGGAGAAATTTATGCAACGACAAAAGGAAGCGGAACAAGCTTTTCTCCTACAGCAACAGCAACAGCAACAAGAAGAGGTAAGAAAAAAACAACAGCAACAACAGCAAGAAGAAGTAGCAGCAAAGAAACAAGAGGGTGAAAATCAAACGGCTACGGTACTGTTGGACATTTTAGCGGAGTTAAGAAGTCTGAAACAAATGTATCAAACTTCTTTATCACGACCGAAGAGAATACGACCTTCCCGAGCTAAACACGCCAACCCTGTGACTAAGCCTGTCGTACCACCCTTAGTGATTTCAACCCAATCATCAGAAGTAGGCCTTGGCCGTGGCAAAGGCTTAAGGCAGTTAAAGTTGATTGGTTAAACTCACCCCTACACCAAAATAAAAAGGCCCTTTTCAGGGCCACCCACATTTCTCGAAAAGAAATACAATTTCAATTTGCCAATAACTCAAAAATAAACCCCACCCATTTTACCCTTATAGTACGTGTCTGTGTATGAGTGCATGAGTTTAGCTTCTTATTTTAATATCAAAACTCAAAGACACTTACCTTATATCATTCATGTATTCTTTTATCCATTTTTTACAATCCAATTCACAATTCACCACAGAACACTTTAATTAAAAGTTCATTGACTTCTTCTTTCTCCTTGTTTAGTCTCTCTGTTTTTTGAATTTCTTCACCGTTTTTTCCTCATTTTCTTCCCTTCTTCTTTTCTTCTCCTGTTTCTTTGCCTCTTTTAAATGGAATTGTCTTCTTTCTTCCTCTTCTTCCTCTGAAGAATCCCTCTCTTCTTCCGAAGAATCCCTCTCTTCTTCTGAAGAATCCTTCTTTTCTTCTGACTCCTCTTGTTTCTTTTTTGGGTAATCTGGAGACCAATGTCCTTTTTCTTTACAATAAAAACAGGTATCTTGACTTTTGTCTTTTTTAGCCTCTGTTTTTTTCTTTTTTGACGGTCTGGACACTCTGAAGACCAATGCCCTTTCTTCTGACAGATATAACAAGTATCTTGACTTTTATCTCGAAAGGAAGGAGAGTAGTCCGTAGGCTGGTCTGAAGAGAATTTTCTAATGACCCCTCGCAAAGCTCTGACGAAACGTTCCATCTGGGTAGTCTCTTCCATCGTTGTGCTCGGCTTGAGAGTGAAATGAATAGTGAAAGGACAAGACACACACCCTTTTTATATACGCTGGTTTGCCAAGACTATAAATTAGTCTATGGTGTTTAAACTTGAGTCATTTGACGTTTTGCACTCAAGATGAAACGATCCCATTCATTCGAGAAGAAAGAAGAAGAAGAAGAAAGTAAGAGGCAGAAACGTGATGTATCGCCTCGTACCAGGGCTGAAATCTTGGCACAAATTCATGCCAGTGATTTTGAAGAGGACATGAGTGAACCAAAATTTGAAACCTCTAAACCAAGTTCACCACCCTTAGTCAACCCTGAAAAATACTATTCCATTCGAGAGACGGAAAAGCGCTCCTCTAGAAAATTTAGAACCACGGCTTACACCTACACGGTGAAGTTTAAAGATTTCAAGGCCGACGTACCCTTGGAGAAAGCAGAAGGGTTTATCACTGAGATGTGGGATTCTTTGCTCACCGCACTCAAGCAACAATGTCAACCCAAAGAAGACGATCGCTTGACACTATCCATAGATCACGACGGTTTGAAATCCCCTGTTTGGATCGAGTTTAGCAGACCTGCAGAACTAACCCTTTCCAAAATCATGGACAAGATTCAACACGTACAACAATCTAATGACCAGTTTGACATCACCGATGGTAAAGCCACACTGAAAATGGCCCACGTCTCTCTTCCTCAAGGGACAGGACGCAAAAAGATGTTATTGGTGGACGACCTTCGCAACACCAAAAAGAGTCTCGTCCGAATTAACAACCCTCAAGACCAAATGTGTTTAGCCCGTGCCATCGTGGTGGGACGAACCTATGCCAACAAGAACGACACGGTAGAATGGAAAAGAACCTGGAAAACTATTCAACAATCCGACCGAGCCAAACAACGAAATGAAGCAGAACTCCTGTTGCAACAAGCCGGACTGTCCAAAGACACACCCTGTGGCATTCCTGAGATGCAAAAATTGCAAGATGCCCTAGCTCCACGCTACACCTTGAAAGTGCACCCTCAAGAAATGCGTGGAACTCTGTTGTTTCGAGGCCAAGATTTTAAGGACGGAAAATACATTCATGTCTATCATCACGATGATCATTTCGATACCATTACCAGTATCACTGGATTCCTTGGATACGGTTATTATTGTGAGAAATGTGACTATGGTTATAACAATCGAGAGCAACACAAGCATTGTGGAATGAAATGCCCAGGATGTTTGGCCTCTCCACCCTGTCTGAGCGAAGAACCAGTGCCTTGTTCGACTTGTTTGCGCACGTTTATCAGTCGTACCTGTTACCAACAACATTTGAAAACACAAGGTTCACAGAAGAAATGTGCTTGTCAACTCCTGAGATTGTGCCCTACGTGTGGACAAGGCATACTTACCAACAATGCCAAGGCACACGTATGTCGAGGAAAGAAAAAATGTCACATTTGTCACCACATCGTGGACTTGGAACACGAATGTTACGTGCAAAAATACCAACCCCCACCAGAGAAAGAGGACGGTCACAAGAAGAAAGGCAATTTCATCTTTTTCGATTTCGAATGCATGCAAGAGACTGTCATTCACATCCCTAATTTCTGCGTGGCTCATCGAGCGTGCGAGAAGTGCATTCAAGAACCTATCTTCAGTCATTGCCCTCACTGCAGCAAGATTCCTGGAGGACGTGAAAAAATCTTTCGGGGACCAAACACGTTAGCCGATTTTGCCCAATGGGTCTTAGACCCCATCGACAAGACGTGGAACCAAGAGGACATCGAACGTTACGGAGATTGTCATCGTCATGCCACGGTGATGGCTCACAATTTCTCCGGATACGATGGACAGTTTCTTCTCAGATACTATACGGAACAAGGCACCGAACGTCCTAAAGTGATTTTGAATGGAGCCAAAATCATTTTCATGCAAGTGGGACAAGTACAGTTTAAAGATTCGATGAGCTATTTGGCCATGCCTTTGAGCCGAATGCCTAAAACGTTTGGAATGACAGAAATGGCTAAAGGGTACTTTCCACACTTTTTCAATACGGAAGCCAATCAACACGCCGTTCTACCCCATTTGCCTGAGGCTCACTATTACGACCCCGACAACATGCGTACCGAACAACGAGAAGCTTTCTACGCTTGGTACCAGGCTCACGCCTCTGACCCTTTCGACTTTCAGGAAGAAATGTTAAAGTATTGTCGTTCCGACGTGGACATTTTACGACGTTGCTGTGGAAAATTTCGAGAACTGTTCATGGAACACGGAGGGGTCGATCCTTTGAAAGAAGCTTGCACCATTGCCAAAGCGTGTTCCTTAGTGTACCGCCAACGATTCATGCCTGAAAACACCGTGGCTGTCATCAGTCCTCAAACAACCCACTATGTCAAACGTCAATACTCGGTCAATGCCCTACGTTGGTTACATTACTTGTGCGACAAGGAAGACAAGTGGATTCAGCATGCCCGCAACGGAGGAGGCGAAAAGACCATCGGAACGTATTCGGTCGATGGCTGGGACTTAGAAAACCCCAAGATCGTGTACGAGTTTAACGGTTGCTTATTTCACGGATGTCCCGTCTGCTACCCTGACCGTGACACTAAAAATCAGTTTTTACAACGGACCATGGAAGACCTGTACCAGGACACTTGTCAGCGACGCCTAAAGTTAGAGCAGCAAGGATACCAAGTGGTGGAAATGTGGGAACACGAGTACGATCACCGTATGAAAACCGATCCCGAGTTTAAACGCCTCGTGGAAAGTTACCAGTTCATGGACCCGCTGAACCCGAGGGATAGTTTGTACGGAGGAAGGACCAATGCCACCTGTTTGCTGTACCAAGCCGACGAAGAGAAAGGAGAAGAAATCAAATACTTGGACGTGTGTTCGTTGTATCCCTACGTGTGCAAATATTGTCGCTTTCCTGTAGGGCACCCGCAATTGCTGACGGAACACATCGACCTGAAAAACATTCGACAATACGAAGGCTTGATCAAGTGCAAAGTTTTGCCTCCCACGAACCTATACCATCCCGTCTTACCTCACCATTGTCAAGGCAAACTGATGTTTCCCTTGTGCCGTACTTGTGCCGAAACGTGCAACCAGGACCAACCTTGCCATCACAGCCAGGAAGAAAGTGCCCTGACGGGAACCTGGGTCAGCGTGGAATTGTTCAAAGCTCTGGACATGGGATACCAACTGTTAGAAGTGTACGAAATTTGCCACTTTCCCAAGACACAACAGTACCACAAGGGTGACCCTACTCAGAAAGGCATTTTCGCCGACTACGTGGATGCCTTTTTGAAACTGAAACAAGAAGCCAGCGGCTATCCTTCCTGGTGTCACACTCACGAAGACCAAATACAATTCAAAGAGAAATCCTACGAACAAGAAGGCATCTCTTTAGACCACATCGAAAAAAACGAAGGCAGGCGATCGTTTGCCAAAGTGATGTTAAATTGCTTGTGGGGTAAAATGGCACAACGACCGTGTTTACCCAAGACGGAATATTTGACAGAACCTTCCCGCTACTTCCAGATGATTCACGACAAAACCAAATACATGAAACACGTGGACGTCGTTCGAGAGGATTTGATCTTGGTCAATTACGAAGAAGATCTGGACTTTGTACAAGACGACCCTTTTGGAAATGTCATCATTGCGGCTTACGTGACAGCTCATGCTCGCTTAAAATTGTACGAAGCTTTAGAACTGTTAGAAGAACGCGTCCTGTACTTTGACACGGACAGTTGCATTTACATCCATCACCCGATTCAACAGCACCCTGACATCGAAGGAGACCGTTTAGGAGCCTGGACAGACGAGCATCCCGACGACAAGATTCTAAGTTTCGTCAGTGGTGGTCCCAAAAATTACGGCTACGAATACCGGGACAAACAAGGAGAAGTGCACACGACGTGCAAAGTGAAAGGACTGACTCTGAATCATCGTACCAGTCGAGTGGTCAACTTTGGGGTATTGAAAGAAGCCTTGCAATCGGGAGAGGATGGAAACTTTAAAGTGACCACTTATCAACCGAACAAGATTGTACGTTTACCCACTCACCACATCGTCAGTCGGCCCCTGGAAAAAATCTATCAAATCGTGTACCAGAAGCGAGTGAGACTTCCCAATCACTTTACGTTGCCGTACGGTCACATCGATATTGGTCAGCATATAAAAAGGGACAACGTCCAAGACCAATAGTTCATTGTTCATTGAAGTAACTTACCATGTCGTTGACGAAGAAGAAACCAGATTGGTTAGGAGTCAAATGTTGGACATCACCGAGACCAGGGTTTTGAGGCTTGGACACAAGAGGTGGTCCAGTATCCACGAGAGTTATTCAAGGAAAAAAGTTACTTTTCAACCTGTGTTAGTGACGGTGCCAGAAGAACCCGTCACCCAGGACAGGACTGTCGTGGACAGGCCTGAAAGACCCTTTCGGGAGGACACTTGTGTGACCTTACCCCTACTATAGAACTGGTTAGAACTTTACCCAAAACATGTGGTTGTTATACAGACACTTGTTTTTTATTCCACGTTCATGTGCCTTTTATTCTTGTACTTAAGCCTTTGGCTTTTATGTATTTTTGTCTTTCGTATTCATGTTTAAAAAAAATATTCAATAAACGTGTTCTGAAAAAGTATATAAACTCTTGTCTTGTTTGTTTTTTTCGTGTCACAAGTGACATTCCTCACACCATGGCTACCTCTACTGTCTCTGCTCCCTCTTCCTCTACTGTCAAAGTCATCGACGAACACTTAGATCGTGCCAGTTGGGAGGCTTTGTATCTTCGCCATCCCTTTAACATGCTCATTGCTGGACCTAGCGGTTCTGGCAAAACCGAATTCGTCAAACGTTTGATCGAACATAAACATCATTTGATCGATCGGCCCCCTCAACGGATCGTGTGGTGTTTCAAAGAGTGGCAATCGGCGTACAGCCTCTTGCGAGAAAGTCAAGGCGATTCCATCGTGTTTGTGGAAGGCATTCCTAAAGAAGACGACGGCATCGTCTCTGACTCCCGTCAAACCCATTTGGTCATTTTCGACGACATGTTAGGAGAAGACGAAGAAGAAATTAAACTGTGGTTCACGCGCAAAGGGCATCACCGTAATGCCAGTGTCGTTTACATCACCCAAAATTTGTTTCAACAAAGTAAAGCCCATCGCACCATCAGTCTCAATGCGCATTACGTGGTCTTGTTTAAAAGCCCTCGAGATAAATCGCAAGTGCAAGTCTTAGCCAAACAGTTAGGAACGCCTTGGCTGACTCAGGCGTACGACGATGCCACTCAAACGCCACACGCCTATTTACTCGTCGATTTGAAATCTACGACTCCCGAGGATTTGCGATTTCGTACCCACTTGTTTCACCACTAGTGCCAAGACGGAGGGCCTGTCCTGTACACGTCTCCGTCCTCGACTTCATTTCACTCCCCATAAAAAAATCTATAAAAACCTCAGACCCTTTTTCGTCTGTCTCACACAGTGCGAACATGACGTCCCTTCAGTCGCATCTTCCCGTCAAATTGATTCGTGCCTTGTATGGCATCAGTCGAGAAAAAAATCCACAAACACGAGCTCGTGTCTTAGAAGCTAGTCTCAAAGAAGTCTTACGATGGTTCACAGTGACGGCACGTCAATTACTTCAAGGAATCATTCAGATTCCTCATCAAACCAAACGCTTTTTCGATCGAAACAAAGTCGCTTTGGTCCAACTGGCCGATCCCCGCATCGACACTCAAACCAAAAAACAAATCATTTTGAAACCTGGAGGGAGCGGTACTCTAGGAGGGGTCATCATTCGCTCACTCTTAAGATGGGATCCTAATGCCCCCAAAGTTATACCCAAGACAAAAGTCCAACGAAGCCCCAGGAAGAAAAAGACCAGGTCCCCAAGGAGAACTTCTCCAGTGGCAGGACCCTCCTCTGACCAGACACCACCACCACCCCGGAAAAAGAAAAGAAGCCCCCAGGAAAAGAAAAGTCCACAGAAAACTAGTCGCAAGAGAGGCACTTCGGCCAGGACGCAACCTTACACTCGCAAACCACGACCTGCCACGGCGGTGACTGCGTCTCCGGCAGCTTCACGTTTGTCCACTTCTCCGTTAATGACACCCAGAACTGAAGAGTACTTGGAGACGTTGATCACACCAAGAACTTCTCCGTTGATGACCCCCAAAAGAACTTCCCCAGTGGCAGGACGTTCCAATTTAGTGGCAGTGGCTGCTGCTCACAAAGTACCTTCTCCCAAAATCAAAGTTCAAGAAAGATCGGGCATGTTACAAAGTTTACTGGATTTGTCCAAGCAAGAACTGGCTCGATTTAGTCCGTTACGTACCCCTGCACGACGTGTCATGCCTGTCCTCAAACTAATACGACGTAAAGACAATCAGTGGCGACGCGTTCCAGTATAAAAAAGGCCTGTGACCAAGTCGGGTATCAGTGTTTTTTGGTGCTCCTGAAGACTCAAAGATGTCACCCTCCAGAAAACCCCAAGGAAAGAAAAGGAAAGGACTGCCACCACGTTTAGCCAAAAATGGGGACATGTTATCTGTTCTGTCCAAAGCTTCTCCACCCCTACGAAAAAAACTCATTCAAACAGCCTCCAAATAGGTCATCGATACCGTGTGCGAATGTTGTTTGAACGTTTTGAAAGGCACGATCCCTTTGTCCAAACACCAGAAACAATGCTTAGGCAAACATCGTCACGTTCTTCGCCAAATGGTTCAAAAGAAAATTCCCATTCGTCAAAAAAAGAAGATGTTAGTGCAACGTGGAGGTATTTTACCTCTCTTGTTAGGCCCCATACTGAAAGGAGTCTTGGGAACCATATTGGGAGGACTGGTGGGAGCAAGATAAAAAGGCCTCGGAAGTTCCAAGATCTCAGAATCGACCCCTGACAACCCCATGGAAGGACGAAAACTAGCTTTAGTGCCTTACAAACGATGGATGGAATACCATCGGTGGCAAGAACAACACACCCCGCATTTACCTCCCAATCCCCATTTGAGCGAGATGTCCCAGTTACAACACGAATTGCAGTCCTTGATGGATCGCCAAGATTTGTCCGAAACAGAAAAATCGCAAAAGTACGGTCAACTCTTGCAACGACTGCAACTATTTCACCAGAAAACTTTAGACGAAACAGCTCTACCCACTCTGAAAGATTCTAATACCTTGATGAAAAGTCCAGCACCATCACCAGTACCAGTACCAGTACCAGTACCACCAGTACCCGAGACCAAGACAGAAAAAGGAGAAGAAGAGGAAGGGTTTCAAACTCCACCAGAAAAAGTACGCAAGTTAACAACACCACCTACCTCCAGAATTGGATGGATTAAAAAGATGATGGCCACCCCTTCTTCCTCACAAGAGAAAAAGAAAGTGAAGACAGAAGTGAAGACAGAAGTGAAACAAGAACCGATATCCCCCGCTCAGACATCCTTCTCCTCTTCGACACCTATTGCTGGCCGCACACGCAAAGCATTGCAATCCAAGAAAATACCCCAAGAGAAAAAGAGTAACATCCTCCAAGAGTGGGTGTCTTATTAACACAAAAAATAAAAATGGAAAAAGTCTTAGCCAGCATTTACTACGATCCCTCCCATCCTGCAGGTTACGCAGGAGTTCAAAAATTGTATCGTGCTGCCAAAACGCGACTGAAAAGTCTCCGTTTACCTCAAGTGCAACGATGGTTACAAGAACAAGCTACCTACACTTTACACAAACCCATTCGACGCAAGTTTGCCAGAAGTCGCACCCGAGTGGAAGGCATCGATCATCAATGGCAAGCCGATTTAGCCGATGTCTCTCATTTAGCCAGCTACAATCGTGGCTACAAATATTTGTTTTGTGTCATCGATGTCTTTTCCAAATTTGCTTGGGTCGTACCCTTGACTTCCAAATCGAGCAGCGAGTTAGTGCGAGCCCTGCAACGGGTGTTGAAACAAAGCGGTCGTCACCCTCTTCGATGGCAAACGGACAAAGGCACCGAATTTCTGAACCAAGCTTTCCAAAAAGAATTAAAGAAACGTGACATTCATTTTTTTACCACCGAGAATCCCGAAACCAAAGCCAGCATCGTGGAACGTTTTCAACGCACTTTGAAAGAACGCATGTGGAAATATTTTACGCATCACCACACTCTGAAGTACATCGACATCTTACCGCACCTGGTGCAGGCGTACAACCAATCTTACCATCGAAGCATCGGACGTGCCCCGCAAGACGTGACTCCCGACAACGAAGTGCTGGTGTTTGAGCGTCTGTTTGGTACGTCCCCGACGAGGGCTGTCCCCAAGAAAAGTGGAGAGTTGGCCGTAGGAGATTGGGTGCGCATTGGCAAAACCAAACGCACTTTCGACAAAGGTTACTTACCTAACTGGACGACCGAATTGTTTCGCGTCACTGGACGAGTGCATGGTCGTCATCCTGCCGTCTATAAATTGGAAGACATGAACGGAGAAGTGCTCAAAGGAACGTTTTATTTGCCCGAGTTACAACGTGTCACCAAAAAAGAAGACGACGTGTACGACATCGAAAGCATTCTCGAACGCAGAACCCGTAAAGTGGGCAAACGACGTATCAAAGAAGTCAAAGTACGTTGGAAAGGATATCCACCCAGTTTTGATTCTTGGATCGACGCTTCGCAAGTCATCGACTATAAAAAGAAGTGACCATCATGCCCTTTCACACAGCAGACGCAGCTACGTCGACCACTCCTCCTTCACCTAATTCTTCTGTGCAAGATTTACAAAAACAACCCTTGTGGGTGTGGTGTGGAGAACGTGTGCCTAAAACGCAAATCGTCTTTTTCTGCCAAATCTTCGTGGTGTATTGTGTCATCGGGGCAGCCATCGCCAATTTGAGTTTGCAACAAGGAGACAAACAATTGTGGACCATTTTATTGAGCAGTTGCATCGGTTACCTGCTTCCTAATCCCTCCCTGAAATTCACCTCGAACGGGAACCCCGGGAACCTTGTGTCCAGTGCCAGTGCCAGTCACCACTTCAATCACAACCAGAACCCCATTTTGGGCGGAGACACGCCTCTGACGTCCACTAACCCCTCGGACAGCCACAGAACTCTGGAATTATGAGTCACCAAAACCAATTTTACTTAACTTTACCCAGTGACAGTTCCATGGAGGTGTTTCCCAAGAACACGTTGTGCTGTTACACGGCCAAATTACCTCAAGCCATCCCCTTAGATCACGAAGCCCATTGGGAAGTGGCTTTAGTAGAAATGATTCAGCCGACCCAAGTCCTCAATGTCCTTCCCAATCAAAATTTTTTTGATGTGGAAGTTCATGACGAACAATTGCAACAGTGGATGGATAGCAATGTCAAATATGACAAGAAAACCCGTACACAAAAGTACACCACCTATCACTTGTTCATTCCCCCAGGCTATTATTTTAGTGGTCAACATTTGGTCAGCACCATAACCTCCAGGTTTAATGTCGTGTTTCTGAAAGCTTTGGAGCATGTCAACAAAAGTGTCACCATGGAGTACCACAAAGCAGCTCGTCGCTTCTTGATGAAATTTGAACGAAGTAAAATCCTGTCCATTTTATTTTGTCCTGAATTGTTTGACATGTTGGGCGGAGACATGGACATGAGAAAGACCATGCTCAAGAAAAATGAATTACCCATCGTTTACGACAACGAATCTTTTAGCAAGTTATTTCGTGCCCCGGTAGAACTGAACCAAGGACTGAATTTGATGTTTGTGTATTCCGATGTGGTGGAGTACAACGTGGTGGGACACACCTCCGTACCGTTACTGCATGTCATTCCTTTCAAAGTGGATTCTGCCACGGACGCTGACGAGGAAGGTGGAAACACTTACCACGTCCACCGCGAATTTGTACATCCTCACTATTTGCCTGTCAGTAAGTCGTATTTGGACACGGTCAACATTGCTATAAAAGGAGATCTGGGACAAAATATTCCATTCACCAAAGGAAAAGTCACGGTGAAACTCCATTTTCGAAAACGGTTCTCTCACGACTCGTAAGTAAGTCATGTATCCAGTGTACCGAGGGGTTGCTCGACAGCGAGGACACGGTTTAGGAGACATGTTAAAATCGGTCTTTCGTTCGGTGGCCCCGGTGTTGAAACCGATGGTGACACGCGGATTGCACGCCTTGAAAGATGCGGCACTGACGCAAGGCAAAGAATTTCTCCAAAATGTCATCATCGACAAACAAAACCCTAAAGAAGCCTTCATGAGGGCAGGCAAAAATGTCTTGCTGCAAACGGGCAAAGACATTTTAGGCCAACGAGAAACACCTATAAATGCCCTGCACGCTACCGAGTCAGGCATTCAGCAAGGACAAGGCAGAAAGAGACGACGAAGAAAACACCCTTTCACCAGACTTCAAGCGAGAAAGGCCAAGAAAAGAAGAACCGTTCGAGACTTAGACGTTTTCGATTATTGAGAAAAAAGAGACAAAAAAATGATGCACCGAGAATCTTGCGCTTGTTCCAAGACGGAACTGGATCTGTTTGCCATGCCCCCCACGATGATGACGATGCAAGAATCCCAGTGGGTGGAATTTCACCCCGTCTCCTCACTGACCGATTCCGCTCCCATCGAGTTTGAAATCAAAGGACAGCCCGAAGATTACATCGATCTGAATAGCAGTTACTTGTACCTGAAAGTCAAAATTCTAGATAAGACTGGAGGTGCTATAGACGATGAAGCAGTAGCTCCCGTCAACAATTTCATGCATTCCTTGTTCAGTGGAGTGGACTTGTACTTGAATAACAAACTGGTCAGTAGCAGCATGGATACTTACCCTTATCGTGCCTACCTGGAAAATCTCTTGACGTACGGAATAGATGCCAAGAACACTCATCTCAATGCCTGTGTGGTATGGGAAGCTGACGAACCTACCAAGTTTGAAATATTGGAAACTGATGAAAAGAAAGACAACAATGATGGATTTGTAGAACGAAGAAAGAGAATCACGGGAGCCGACACAAGTTTAGAACTGATGGATCGTTTGCATTTGGACATGTGGTTGCAAGAAAAGTATTTGCTGAACGGGGTGGATGTCCGCCTGAGACTGAATCGTAGCAGTGCCGCTTTCCATTTGATGGCTGATAGTGACGGTTACAAAACCAAAATCCTAGAAGCCAGACTCTACGTACGCCGTGTGGAAGTGTTACCTAAAGTGGGAAACGACATCAGTCAGACGTTGAGCAGAACGACTGCCAAGTATCCCATACGACGCGTGGAAGTGAAAACCTTCACCATTCCCAAGGGACAGCGATCCATGATCGAAGATCATCTGTTCCAAGGACAGTTACCCAAACGTTTGATCGTTGGTATCGTCGAGAATACAGCCTTCAACGGAGCTGCCGAAAAAAATCCTTTCTACTTTCAACACTTTGGCGTGTCAAAAATCGAAGTCAGTCGCGATGGCAAGACCTTGTGTACCCGACCTTTCGAACCTGACTTTACCAAGAAGAATTACTTGAGATCGTACTTGTCCCTGTACGAAGCCACCGGACAGTTAGGAACCAATACCAGTCACGGTATTACGTACGAGGATTATGCAGGAGGCTACGCTTTGTGGGCTTTCGATTTCACTCCAGACCAAGGCAGCGACGAGGGACATTTCCACCCTATAAAATCCGGCCAGATTCGTGTGGAAATTCAGTTTAAAGACCGAGACCCTGATGAAACGGTGAACGTCATCCTGTATGCAGAATTCGATAATACCATAGAAATCAACAGTTTGAGAGAAGTCATCCTAGATTACTAGAAACCATGGAAGACTGTTATCCCTCTTTACCTAGTGGAGAAACTTTTAGTGTTGCATTGTTGTTAAAAAATGTTAGAGTTGTTGTTTAGTGTTAAGTGATTTTTGAATAAAAAATGTTGTGTTTTGAAAAAAATTGTTTGATGTTATATTGTTGGATTATTGTTAAAAATGTTAGAGTTGTTGTTTAGTGTTAAATGATTTTTGAATAAAAATTGTTGTGTTTTGAAAAAAATGCCTTTGTCTTTTGTTTAGCTATAAGAATGTTGGATTGATGCTCTTTCATTTCTCACTATCCCTCTCATGACACTCACTAAACGTTGCGACTCAAAAACCGTGTGGGGGATGTTTTTCTTCATGTCCGCGCTTTGACTTTAAGAACCGGGTTGTTTCCAGTCTAACCATCCATTGTCGACTCATCCTCCTAAGAAGATGTGCTCCAAACTAGCTAAACTCAACGAAGCCTACGTGAATTTGCATAGGGTCAGACACAGTCTGATACCGAAGCCAGAAGAAATAGAGACTGTGAGAATGTTAAAAATCACTGAAGACCTGATAGAAGAGCTCTTCAGAGAAGAAATGAACAGGGAAAAAGAAGAATGGACAGAGAAGTACAGACTTCAGAGACAGCAGCAACAACAACAACAACAAGAGCAACAGCAACCTGAAGCTGACAGAGGCTTTGTCGATTGTCGTATCGACACCAAAGAGTTGTTCTTCTCTTTCCGAAGAAGCAGACCTATCGCCAGAAAGTCTATCCTCAGAGGACATCGCATTCTTAGAAACTAAAAAGAATGCCATAGCAAAAGAAAAAAAAAACAGCCCTTTTCAGGGCTACCCAATACTCTAGAAAAGAAATAACCATCGATTTGCCAATGTGTGTATGTAGAGCAGTGTGAAAATAAACACTAACTCTTTTTTTAAAAAAATGTGAGGGTATGTGTTTGTGTGTTTGTGTTTGTAAGTGGTTAAGTAACTTGGTATGGATAGTAGATTAAAATGATGTCTTCTTTTTTTTTTTTTATTTTTTTGTGTTTGAGGTGTAAATTTGGGGTTAGATTGGATTGCTTTGCGTATGTGGATAGTCTATTGAAGTGATTTTTAAAATATTTAAAATAGTGATGGGTAGCATAAAAAAGTGAGTGAGTGTTTCTTTTAGGTCCGCGCGTTGTTGTTTTTTTTTTGGTTATGATCTAGGTAAGATCAATTTTATGTTTTTAGGGGGATGTTTTCCATCACGTCCGCGCTTTCACTATAAATTGAAACTCGTTCGGCAGTCCCGCTACCCTTGTTGATTGATCAACACCAAAAATGAACACGAGACTGGAGAAACTGTTGGAACTTCATGTGCATCTGGAATATGCCAGGCGCCTGTTGAATGAACTGGCCGCGGAAGCCATTGTGGAGGAGGGAAGGATAAGAGAGGAGGAGGAAAGAAGAAAAAAAGAAGAGGAGGAGAGAAGATGTATAGAAGAAGAAGAAGAGGAAAGAAGATACTAAGAGGAGGAGAGAAGAAACGAAGAAGAGGAGGAGGAGAAGGAAAAGAAGAGAAGAAGAATAAATTTCAGAATCCCAGAGAGCGAAAATTGGGATTCTGAAGCGACATATCCTGCCTCTGCTCTCTCCCCCAAAAAAGTAAAAAGTAACTGGGGGATAAGATGTGTATGTGGCGCCAGGCCTGGAAGGTGCCACCATTAACCAGGTGTCCATGAAGTTCCAAACAAAAAACAGCCCTTTTCAGGGCTACCCAATACTCTAGAAAAGAAATAACCGTCAATTTGCCAATGTGTAGGTAGAGTAGTGTGAATATAAACACTAACTCTTTTTTAAGATAGTGTGAGGGTATGTGTTTGTGTGTTTGTGTTTGTACCCGCTCACGTACGATTGTGTGGATAGTAGATTATGGATTTGTTTATTGTTTCTTAGCTGATGTGGAGAGTATAGTTTGGGTTTTATTATATGAAATAAAAAAGTAGGGGGATGTTTTCCTTCACGTCCGCGCGTTGTTTGGTCATGATCTAGGTAAGAACAATTTTATGTTTTTTTTAGGGGGATGCTTTCACTATAAAACTAACAGTGTTGGTCATTGGAGCCCATTCTACGGAATAAGCAAACAAGAAGATGTCAGCAGCTTCAGCTTTATACAACGATCTTATGGGAAGTTGGTATTGGATGGTAGATGGATTGAGTGTAGCAGAAAGGGTTGAACAGGAATGGAGGTATGCAGTGACAAAAGACTTCGTCTCAAGACAAGTAACCAGCCTCCACTTATCCGTAAATATTGTAAAAGAAATGATAGAGGATGAGGAGAAGAGAATCAGAGGTTTAATTAACCCACCGTATGTGAAAGTGGGTAAGTTAAAAGAAGCAATAGATCATGTGACGAGTGCAAGGTGCTTTCTAGAAGACATTGCAGAATGGACAGATTGGTGTTTCGCGAAGTGGGGGTTAGAAAAACTTAAGAAAGCTGAAGAACTAATGAGGAATGTGCTGACCGAAGAGGTCAAGAAGATCAAAGAAAAGTGGTCAAAGGAAAGAAAAGAAGAAGAAAATAGAAAAAAAATGAAGAACTAGAAAAACTGAACACAAACTGGATGAAAATCCAAGAGAAGTTCCGGGCCATGGGTCACCCGGACTGGATGCCGGAAACAGAAAAGAAGAAGAAGAAAGGAATGATGGACAAAATAAGAGGATGGTGGAAAAAGTTAAGAAGTTAAAAGAAGAAGAAGAAGAAAAAACCCAAAGGCCCTTTTTCAGGGCCAGCCATATTTCTCGAAAAGAGATAGCCTTTCCATTGCCTACCCCTTTTTTAAAAAAAAAAATTTTAAAAAAAAATCCCATGTTCAATTTCCTTTGACGCTATAAAGTCCCACCCTGTTTAAATTCCTTTGACGCTAAACCGTCCCACGATTTTTCTCCATGTTAATTTCCCTTGTCGCTAATCTGACCCACGATTTTTCTCCATGTTAAATTTCCCTTGACGCTAATCTGTCCCAGGGGTCTCTGTAATGCTAATTCCCATTGACGCTAATGTATCCCACTTAACTACTAATGTATCAGTGATTCTAAATTTGAACGTAGTCAAATATAAATTTTATCTCAAGTTTACAAATATCAGGTATACATTTTATCTAACGGTAAAGATGCTATTGTCGATCCATTAGGCAAGAGATTCTTCGCTCCTTTTGTCCGGAAGATTTTTGATCTTCCATTCAAACTTTCATTTATTTATTGTTTGCTTCGAATAATGACATCCAAAAAGATTCATCGAAGGTTGGAACAAAATAAAACCACCCATTAATTTTCCAACAACGTCTCTTGATATGCTTAATTCAATAGCCATCATTGTCTTAGACTCGAATTCTACAATCTTTTTCTTGCTTAATTTTAATCCAATTACTTTGATTCGATAATTGGGCACTATTCCACCCATATACGTTCTTTCAAATTATATTTACTAACGTTTGTTATATTCTCTATTACACAATTGTATCGAGCAATCAAATATAAATTTGGTCTAAAACAGTAATAGAGCACATAAAAAAGTATCCGATGATTGCCATTTCTAGTAGCAACATATAAAAAAAAAATTCTGGAGAAAAACTATTCAAACAAATACTTTCGCGCAAGCGATCCCCCCATAATGTCATTTACATGAATGAACTTTTACCAGGCACTGGCAGGAGGTGTCCTTGACGAGTGGCAGAAATGGCGACTTTGTATTCGTGTGGACGATTTTTAGGGTTACTGCGCCAGAACACCCTTTATTTGTTACTACTGCAACATTCTCACCAAATTCATTGACTCATTCTGGCCTTATTGGATGAAACGATGCTTATATCTACAATTTTACCTTATGAGTTATCTTAGATTTATTATCATCCTATTCAGTAATTGTCGAGACTACTTGGGTAGAAATAGGTTTTTAGTTCCTTTTTTTTTCTTCAGCTTTATTTATATAATGTAATTTATAATAAACTTGTGGTATGCACCATTTATATGTATTTCTCAATTGTAAGGATTGCAGTGTTGATATTTCATGATGACATAGTTGAGTTGCGTGGTGTTTTTAGGTCAGATTCGTATAAGTGGACCTTTAGCTAAGCAGTTCATATTAAAATCTAATTGTATTGATTTTTTGTGTATCTTCGTGTGTAGCATTAGTGATTGAGGCGAACAATTTGTACAATGGAATATTTGAGAAGAGGTTGTTCCATTATCTGGAGACACCTTTTATTGTTGTTATGATGGCGAATGTGATGTAAAGTTACATGCAAAACAAGGTTTAATATATTGATTTAACTGACCTAAGTGTCCCAGTGCTTGATGTTTCAGTTGCATTTATATTTTCACGGTGTGAAGTACAGGCACTACGTTACTGGAATGTAACACTGGACAACAAATTTTTACAAAAGTCATGTTACTGAAATAAAATTAGTCAATTCTTATCAATTTTTATGTGCTGAACACGAATATGACAGTCAAATTGCAAAATTGGCTCTAGTTTTTTTGTAATCTGCAAGAAATTAATGTTTACATAACGAAATGCATTCCAATAGTAAACGGTCAACTGTAATAGGCTACCTATAAAAAATCAAGTCATTGACTACATCTTAGATTTCTTCGCCTGTCTCTTGTACAGCTGTTCGGGAGCATCTCTGAGGAGTGTCCAGCAGTAGTCAGCCAGCATTGTAGTGGACCATTTTCCCTGGTATCTTTGTTCCATTGTTGCGATATCTTGATGAAAACGTTCGCCGTGTTCATCACTAACAATACCACAGTTGCTAGGAAAGAAATCCAAATGGGAATGAAGGAAGTGAATCTTTAGAGACATATTGCAGCCAAGTTTCTTATACTTCATCAACATGTCTTCTACTAGTTCCTTATAGTTTTCTGCCCTAACATTTCCGAGGAAGTTTGTAGAAACTAGGCGAAAAGCATTCCATGCTTGTTTCGCGTCACCTTCCAGCAAGTTGTTGAACCGGTCATCTTTGAAAAGCTCTCGAATCTGAGGACCCACAAAAACTCCCTCTTTAATCTTTGCTTCGCTGAGTCGAGGGAATTTTTCATGCAGGTATCGGAATGCTGGCAAAGTCCGGTCAATGGCTTTCACGAAGTTCTTCATCAAACCTAGTTTGATGTGAAGGGGTGGTAGCAAGATTTTCTGAGCCTCAACCAGAGCTGGGTGTTGGATATTCTTCTCTCCAATGGCTACATTCTGCCTGTGAGTCCATTCCTTCCTCATGTAGTGCATTTCCCTTGCTCGGCTATCCCACTCGCATAAGAAACACATGTATTTTGTATATCCTTGCTGCAGTCCCATTAAAAGGGCAACTACCTTCAAATCACCACAGAGGTGCCAGCTGTACTTGTTATACTCAATGGAATTCAGTAGCTGCCTTAAGTTATCGTATGTCTCTTTCATGTGGACAGCATACGCTACTAGAATAGATGGAAGAATGTTTCCATTGTGCAAAAGCACAGCCTTGAGACTCAGTTTCGAAGAGTCCACAAATAGTCTCCATTCTTGTGGGTCATGAGTGATTTTTAAAGCATTCATGAGGCCCTCAATATCGGAACAGAATATCAGATTACTTTCCTTTCTGAAGAAAGGCTCCAATTGCTGGTGGCGCTTTCGATATGCAGTAATTGTGACATCTTCTTCTAGAAGATTCCATTGTTGGAGTCTTGATCCTAGCAATTCTGCCTTGTTCTTTGATAAGTCCAAATCACGAATCAGGTCATTTAGTTCTTCCTGTGTTATTCTGTGTGGGGTTGATGATGCACCACAGTGAAAATCTGGATCACTGCATGCTGATGGACCAGGAGAAGAACAGGTCGACTCACCTTTGTCTTCGTCAGATGAATCAAGAGAATATTCTGCTGGAGGTTCTGGAATAGGAAGTCCCTCACCATGTGGAACTGGTCTCAATGCAGACGGAATGTTTGGGTAGACTATTCTCAACTTCTTTCGCTTCGTTATTCCGCCGGAAAGAGGAGGAACCAAGCAGAAGTAACAGTCATTTAGGTGGTTGCTTGGCTCTCTCCACACCATTGGGACTGCAAACGGCATTGATGACCTTTTGCAATTCAACCACTGTGAAAGCTGTGTTGTACATGTAGCACAGCATATATGCGGAGCCCAAGGCTTGTCTTGGTCACCAACCTTGCATCCGAAGTAAAGATGATATGCCTTCTTCACTTGAGAATTGATACTTTTCTTCTGGTTGGCAAATGTCACTTCCCCACAAATATAGCAAAAATTGTCCGCGGTATTAACACACTTTCGAGGCATTACTGTTCTTTATTGTACGTAAATGGATAAAATAATAAGTTTTATGTAACAGTAGCTTGAACTGTCTCGCACAACGTCTAAAATATTTTAAATGCTGAACCTATCTGATTGGGCTTTATATAGTACACTGCTTACGTCAGCTTCAGCAGCCGCCTGGCATTAGTATAATAGGCCTACACATGTATAGTACACTGCTGACGTCAACTTACTTCAGCAGCCGCATGGCATTAGTATTGCTTTGCATCAGAAAATGATGCAATCAACTGTGGATGATGTGAGCATGATGGTATTATGCAATGTTACATCATTATTCCGGATGTTGCTGCAGTCCTACTGGAGAAATTTACACAGTGAAACATAGAAAATGAGGTATATGAATATCTTCAAAACGAGAGCCAATACAAATTTTTCACGGTTATATTCGTGTTCGGCACACCAAAATACTACAGATTAGGGCCTTTTCAAGTCAGTAATGATTTCACTGTTGACCAGTGTAATTAGAATAAACCATGCGGCTGGGAGGTTGTCATGCACATATGAAGTTGTGATACTTGTGGTAATGCATAGGCTATAGGATAATTATTTATAACCTGGGCGTGTTGGAATTTCTGGTAGAAAACGGTTGCTAACGAGAAGTCCATCGAAATAAGGGGAAAACAAGTGACTTCGAGCCGAATGTTGGCGAATGTATGATTCGCCTGGTAAAGAGACTCCTTTGGTTTATTGCAGTATCATAACCATGATGTGATCACGTTGCCTTTGTTGTTGATATAGACCAACATTATGTTAGTGTAGTTTGCAAATGTGGATAGACCGCTCTGGTTGTTCTTGTTGTTGGGTTTAACGCCATTTTCAGCACACGATAGGCTCCACATGGCGGCCAGTATTAATGGCGGAGGAAGAACCCGGGAAAACCCCGGAAAGAACCACCGACCCACGAGAAGCTACTAGCAAGCTTTCTCACATACCCACATTGGCTGAATCTTAGACTCGAACCGCCGCAGACAGTGGTGAGATGGCAGTGATCCGTAACGAAGAGCGCTTTAGACCACTCGGCAACTAGGGGACCCCAGACCGCTCTGGTCGCCGAGTGGTTAAAGAGTCCACCTCGGATGCGGGAGGTCGCGGGATCGAAACCCCGGCCAGGTCACACCAAAAACTTCTAAAAATAGTACTTACAGCTGCCTCGCTAGGCACTCAGCATTCATATGTTAGTGTTAGGAATGGTCGGCCTAGTTTCAGGCTAATGTGACTGGGTGGGACATGATGCCGCATGTCTATGGAGTGATGTCCCATTGCTAGACACCACTATAACCTGATACAATTCAGATATCATAGCGATATGACTAAATAATTGTTAAAGATACGTTAAAAATCCAAATCACACTAAAATGCAAAACAAATGAAAATGAAAAAGTGTATGTTCAGATGGCTTGAAATTGTAACCAAAAAAAAAAGAGGAGTAAATGATGAATTCATCAAAGATGTCTATTATGGACGACGCATGTCGTGTTTTTACTGGTGCATTTTTAAATAATCATCTAGTTCGCCAGTAATTACCTCTGAAGAGCGTTAATGTTTGTGACACTCTTAGAAAAGGCATCTTTTGTGAAGATAAATATTGTTTTTTTTTCTCCATGCTTTGGATAATGAGAATAAACACTCATAGCTAAACTCAGAGCAAAACCGCATTTAACGTGCAGATTCGCTAAGAAAAGTGATCAAAGTTTCTCATATGAATGTCGTACTCTAAAAGCACATCAACACCACTCCACTGGTATCCATATGAGGAATACATTGCATTTATCGGTTTTCTGTATGGAATTATGTTTTGCATCGACGCATAATTATACCCGATACGGAAAATATTCAGTATATACTAGCTACATATCCATAAATAAGAAAACAGCATAAATAAAATGAATGAATGAATGAATGGATGAATCCGATACGACACAATACAACGAGTGCAGCGAATACAAAAGGGGTTGCTTTTGTCAGTGCATATATGGTCCTCAATAACGACTTTACTTTCTATATTGTGTGATGCGTTGCCGTCACTAGCTTACTTTTACCTGTATTTGTCAATTTGTGTGTTTAGCACCATTTTGAGTAACATGATAGGCTGGTGATAGAATTTCAATCTGGAGTATTAGGTGTCAGGTTATACTTACCTAGATCATTTACCAAGCTAGATTAGATGACCTTATTTTGGCATTAAGGTCACTGACATTATATACTCATATTAGTTAGTTACTTAGAGACCACAGACCTGAAACTATATACGATCGATGTGATCAAAAAAACCCAGTGTTAAATTGTTCCAGTCATAACTTGAATAGGGTAATGAGCGGGCCAGCCACTATAGCAAGGCGACCGATTTGTCCAATGCCAACGGCGATGGAGTGGTCTAAGGTGCTCGCCATTAGAGATTATTGTCATTTCACTTCATTTCAGGTGCGTTCGAGTCTCGGTTCGGCCAGCGTGTTAAGTGAAACAACTTTCCAGTACCTTCCTTTAGGTTCTTCCTCCAAGAAAATATACTAACCATGCATAGCCTATCATGTTCTGAAAAAATGGTGTTCAAATCACATAAAATGTAATCAGATCATCTGATCTGACTCACATATGTAGCTGGCCAGATAAGATGATTTTTCACACGCAGCTCACATTCATATGTTGACATTAAAAACAAACTACTAGAGGTCATTCACATATTAGAGATTCATAACTTGCTAGATGATTTCAACGTGGGATGGATAGAAAAATGGACGGATGGTACAGAAAAGAAGACGTTCTACAGAGTACAATTTAAATAAACGCACACGTAGGTGATGTCATTATATGTAAACTACTATTGTGCTATTTGTATTTGCTACTCAGGACAACGATGTATGCCAAAAAAAATTGAATTCTATATTATAAAATAAATAAAAACTCTAATGAGAACAGCAACAAAGAGCAAAGTCAATTCACTGGCAAATAAATAGTACTGCATTTTGTGTGTGTTTTAGCTTGCAAAGAACGAATAAATATGTTTCAGTTTAAGCGTATCAAATTCAAAACATGGTCTTGCAAATACATTTAATTCATTACATTACACTTGCTGTATTTGCCACAAAGTGTTGACTTGGGATCAATTCCAGCATGAGTGGCATAACTGAGTAATTAATTACAATTGCATGTATTTGTAATTGTAATTGAACATCACCAATATGGTGTAATTGAAGGTCTAGATTTGCGTAATTGCTCAATTTCAAGTCATTTACAAAACTACAGACACATGTACTTTTTAATTCCAAACAAATTATACAAGGTGAAAAATGTACATGTTTATCTTAACTGCCAGGTGTTAGGTTAATCATATGAAATTAATATAGAACAAGAATTAAAACTAAATTTTAGGTAAGAAAACTGTATATAAAATGATTTTACTTAATCTACTGTGGGATTAGGTTCAGTTATAATGTAAACGGTGTAACTGATTAAATAATTTCAATTATACCATATTTGTAGTTGTAATTATAATTCAACATCACCGATATGGTGTAATTGCAATTGAAAAGTCATAACTTTGGATAACCGCAATTGTAATTGTAACTGACATCTGCAAGCACATCTTAATTGTATTTGTAATTGGTGAATGACAAAATTTTACAGCATCCAGTTTATAAAACACGATAGTTGCACTGTGTCCAAAACAAACATGCGCATATTTACCCTGCCTGCAGAGGGATTGGAGAGGGGGAAGGAAAACTAAATCACCGTCTGCCTCGGTGACGAGGAAGAACAGCATATTCATCGGTTTTGAGTATGGTGAACGGACGCAGTATATACATGTAATCCTGCCAGGTTTATCTTCTCAAGGAAATATAGTTTAGCTTAGTAGAACAAAACATGACATTGATTTGAAGATTTCAATAATGCTCAACATTGAAAATTTTGAGGCTATCGTTTTAAACGGTACTGTTTATTTGCTATCGATGAAAGAATGATGACACACTATGATTAGTATGGAATTTGAAATTGTGCAATAAATGCGTAGATAATTACCAGAATGAAATGGACACATTATCAGAGAAAAGCTCGATAATCTGATACCTAAAATGCTCGTCGCTCTTAAAACTAATCGCCAGGTTGTCGTAAGCTCGATAAATCTCGTCAGTGTACAAAAAGGCATCACAAGGTCAGTGTCAGCTATGGTAAAGGTCGCTGGCATTTGCCTCACAAGCTGACTGAGGCAAAAAACAAATAATATCTTATTAAGCTTTCAACCAATACCATTTGCTTTGTAGGCACATATCTGCCTCGATGTTTCCATACATATGACAGGAGTTCTTGTTGACTGCACTCAGTAGATAATATGCTCGGCGGCGATCCGATCCGACTCACGTGTTCTCCTTGCTGCTTGGAGACCATCTTCCTAAACGCTTGAGGTATGTACAACAAGCTACACAAGCTGGGAGACATGCTAGAAAATATCAGATCTATTAATAGTCAAAAGAGGAAGAGACAAAACACAGACCACCCCATTCACAGACAGCCCAAATTAACAACAACAGTGGTTTAAATTCCCAACCAGCTACCTCAGAAATAATGGAAGCTCTATGGTGAATATACACCATTTTCAATGCTTGAGAGGGAGGTATCATTTTGTCACTGATTGCTGATTTAGCCGGATGGTGGGAGGGGCTGTGATTTTCGTTTGTTTTCTTTCATTAATTTTAAAATTGAAAAGCTCGTTTTTCTTACCAATCAGAGCAAGAATATTTTGTTCAAACGATCGAGAGTCTGAGATATTTTATACTATCATCCGCATTTGAGACAGATTTTCTTCTAACCATTTAATTTGTTCACCAATTGCTAATTTCAAAATAAATGCTTTGTTTCGTACTGTTTGGACAAAACAATGTATAAACGTCTAACTGTTGTTTTATAAGCTGTTGTTGCATACTCGTATGTTCTATAACTGAGAACAGCTCCGGGCGACAAACCTGATATGCATTATGAGCAAGTGTTTTGTAACATTGCTTGACCTGGTATAATATTTCGCAAATTGTTATGTACATAAAAACATTGCAATTAGGTTATATCGTGTACCAAGCTTGCAATGCAGTTTGAGGTCACGTCATGATCACACAAACTGATCCAGACAAAATGTTATGCATGAAAAAGACGAAATAATCCTCCGGCAGTTGATATTTGATATATCATTTACGACGCTGCCATATAGCTTTAGCCACTCTACGAAGATTACAAATGAAAATAATAAAAAAATAAACCTTAATATGCGTTTATACAATAAAGCAATTTACAATAATGTGCAAATGAAAGGCATTTTATGGTCAAACTTGGGCCATAACTATGTGAAATAAAGTTGACAATTGTTTTAATCGGAAATTTCTTTATGTTCCATTTCAAAACGTTTTCCTTCCTAGCTGCGTCTGACATGGATACAAGTGGATTCCAGAATATATCCTCCAAAAGAACTTTCATTAAGTATTACCACTTCTGTATGCGATAGAGATCTATGTTTGTTATGGTGTACATGCATACCATACTGGTTTAAAAGACGTGAACAACACATGCTTGCCAAGGTAGGGGAGATAACACAGAGTAAAAAAACAAACAAAACAACAACATAATTTACCAATGACACACCATTGGATAGGGATATATCAATCATACTACCAGCTGCTTTGGCACATTCCGCATTAACTTCGTTGATCAAATGTTTCTGATTTAGGCTAGCTACAGTATACAAAAGACGCAAGAAAAGGTCCTTACAAATAACATACAAGAGACAAGTCATATACTGTCTTATTTAGCTGGTGATAAGAATGGCAAAAAATATTCTTACTGTTTTACATCCTGAATGTCCTCAATATGAACTTTCTTTGTTCTGCAACTCCGAATTACATGATCCATGTCATAGGTTCCCAATCTTGATTACACATTTCGAAACTGTACTGTAATTTCGATGATAAGTGCAATTACATCCTCCTTACTGTACTCAAAATGAAATAAGCATTAAATTTCATAGCGTCTTTTTGATAATTGCAATTGAAAGACTTCATATTTTCCCCACACTGTGATTTCAAACATTCAATGACAGAAACAGAATCACATTTGCAGATGTCAACACGCTTCTCCCTCGCTTCTTCAATCCCATGCATTTCATGTGGAATTGTCACATATAAATCCAGTCCCTAATCACGAAATTTCGTAGAATCGAAAACAAAATATACCAAAATCTATTCATTCCAGATCAGATGGAAAAGTTGTTGCAATGCGCATTCATTCACAATATGACTCCAAATTTCAATCTTAACAAGACACGCCATTTTCTTTCGAACGTTATGTAGAGCGCGCGACTAAGTTCAAATTTATCTTAGCGGTATTCTGTGCGCAATAATAATGTTGTTTTGTAATGATGAATATGCGCTTGTGTATTTAGCTTGGAATGCGGCATACATTCAGTTACTGTGTTTCGTGCAGTACATTTTGTTAATATAATTAAGCATTAGGTAGAATAAAAATTAGCACATAATAAAAAAGTTACTGCATTTGTATGGGAAAATATGAATTCGTCTTGTCGGATGGATATACTGCACTCACAAGGGATATACTGCACTCACAAGGTCGTGCAGTATTTCCATTCGAAAAACTCGTTCATATTTTCCCATACAAATGCAGTAATCTTTACATATTTTTTCTCATTAGAAAATGGATTAATAAAATGTATACAGTATTTTGTCAGAAAATACTTCAGCAACCATCTTTCATGAGCATTTTCTGTCGAAATGATGCAGTGTTGGAAGAAGGCATAAGCTAAAATTATATAAAGGGAATTAACTATGATTAGTCCAATTATTTCCTCTCGTGAGTTGATTCCCCTTACAAATCTTACTGACATTCTTTAAGGCAGTATATGCCAGTAATGATCAAAATTGCGAATTAGAAGAAAGACAAAATATCCTTAGTAAAGAAGAGTATGCACTATGCCGAAGGGAAAGTATTTTCAATACCTAGTTACAAATCCCACCTTGTCACATTGCTTAGTCACAACACACACGCATAGTATAAAGGTTTCTTCAATACATATTCTAAAGTTGGCAGGGATCAAAAGTACTGATGGAAATGAAATTTTTGTCATAGAGAAAAAAAAATTCTTTATTTTGCTTAATTCTTATTTGGGATGGTATTTAACACGAAGGCAACAAGACTAGTATTTAAAAGAATATATAATATAGCTACTGTATTTGTTATTATCATTATCACTAAACAACAAACTAAATCGTAAGTATAAATAAAAAGTAAGATAAATAGATGCATTATTGTTATTATTATCACACGAATATATTAATTACGACATTTAATTTAAAATTCTAATAAAAATAACAACCATTATTTTCATATATATACACGATTATACTGAAGAAACCGAATATATTAATTATTTCTTTGGTTCCAAGTGCATATATTACTAGTTTATTTTGTGACTGTAATTATTATTATTATCATTATCTCCTTGAAATATAGTAAAATCATTAACATTTTAAGTACTACTTAAGCAAGTGCGTACCCAGTTTTTATCCAAATGGCATTTTTGTGGAATGTTTGGTATGTAATAAAGAAAAGATTTAACAACATGTACTCTACTTTCATGACATTTTTTTTCATTTTCAGAATTTCGGTAGAACTAGTTACCTTGCGAGTGTCCACGCTATATCTCTTATGTTTATTAGGCAGCTCCATCTCCTAAAAATAACATGGATTAAGGATTATAATCGTACTTACATTTTCAAAATTAACCTTCTCCCTGAAGAATAGAAAGAAAATATCGTTAATTGAGCAAAATATGTTGTTTTTTATTGACTTCAACAACCGTTTGATACGAAGGGGTAATATAATTATCGGTGATTTTCAATTGTACAATGTAAGTAGTGTTAGGTAGAAAAGGTGGAGTACAATGTATAAGATATCGAAAACTGACTAGAACTTAAAACACAACATTAATTGATGGTATAGTTACATGTCACTACTCAGAAATTAGTATAGAAACAGTTTTCGCTATGACGTGACTTGATGCTTGACTACATGTTTATCCAGTCATGACATGTATGCAATATAATATTTAAAATAGTCAATGTTGTGTTAGACTTGAAATGTTAAAATATTTGCATATTTACAAAACAATCGTAACTATCTGTGATTTTAAAGGATAATTAAGACCATTTATGACATTCAATTAAGCCTATCCTAAAATTGGATGTCTTGTATTTAGGTAGCCGGTAAATATTTATTGCACACCTGTTGAAGAAACAATACTTCTTTTAAAAAAATTACTCCAAGATGTGAAAGAAGAACTGCGACCGCAAGATTCTTCTTGTCTTGTCCTCTAAACTACATTTTCAAATGAAAGGTACACTTAGACGGTGGATTTTCTAACATCTATTTTGATATACGTTGTTCATCACTGTTAGGGACCTGGTCCGTTCACTAATTTTTGTTGAAAAATGATAGTTTAAAATTATGAACTATACTCAAATTTGATCTTTTATGTTTTGTTTAAGACACACAGACGATTGTGTAGTTAGTGTGAAAATTAATCTCTTTAGTGACGCTGATAAAGCTATCTATACCAGGTACACTTTAACAATGGATTCTTTTATCGCTATCATCTTACAAAATGTTAAGGTCAGTGAACTATAAATAAGCTGTCAGTATGATACTGTAATGTTGATGACCTTAATCCTAAGGTAAAATCATCTCATCGGGCTTGTTCAGTGAACAAATAAAATCAGGTAAATTTGTTGACCAAGAATTATCACAATGGTCGTACATTGTCTGAGGTCTATGACTTCGGAATCATTTATTTATACACTACCATAATCTTGATGTAGTGCACAATACCTCTTGCATATTAGCAAGTGATGATCATGTAAGAAATTTATGCTGACTTTATTTGGTGGTTAGGAGGGACGTATTGTTATTAGTGCTAAGTGAACCCACATAATCTCTGCGCGTGGCTATCTTAACACTACCTGACACAATCGCATATTATGGGTTGGCATGTGGTCCAAATTCTCTGCAGGGAGACCACTATTTGTACCTGTCGTCTTGAAGAGCGAGCTTAATGTGCGTGACTAAAGATCATTTTCTATGTATTTTATACACACCAACGACGTTAAATAAAAATTCTTGTATCTTGCATGTTCTTTCTCCAGCTGGTGTGTTACCTGATGACGTCACTTATTATGGCCGCAAATCACATTTATAAACTCGGAAGATCTACAGTTTACAATTACTCTTGACACTCACTCTTCTTTGTTAGGAATGATTAAGAAAAGGCATTTCCCTCACTTAAATTGTGACATCTATTTTGCTTTCCTTTTCTTGCAATAATGGTAAAGTTGGCACTGATTTAGCTTCTTTAGAATTATAGTGTTTTATGTTAAGAGTAATACGTTTGTTGGTATAGCTGTTGATTGATAAGTAGGCATGTTAAGGCAGGTGTTATCCAGCCTCCTCCGTTCAGGTAGGTATATATCTGTCTCAGCAATGGTTAGACTCCAGAATAGGCACGATACATTATAAATGACAAGTTTGCTGTAATATACTTTCTTTTCATCTACTATTAAACAAATGCACACAAATAAAACAATAAAAAAAATTCAAACATTTAGTGTGTGATGTGTGATTTTGATTTTTAACCTAGCTTTAAAAATGTTTTCAGTCATATCGCTACGATGTTTGCAATGTTGCAGTTTATAGTTATGTCTAGCACTGGGGCATCATGCCGCAGACATGCAGCATGACGTCCCACCCAGTCACATTATCCTGACACTAGGCCGACCAGTCCTAACACTAACGTCTTAATGCTGAACGCCAAGCGAGGCAACCGTTAGTACCATTTTTGCAAGTCTCTGGTATGACTCGGCCGGGGATCGAACCCACGACTTCCCGCATCCGAAGCGGACGCTCTAACCACTAGGCCACCGGAGCGGTTTCAAACATTTAAAACTTAATATTAAACATACAGGCTATATAATTTTATCTAATATAAATTATAATTTAACTATATACGTTTGGTTTAGTTTAACTAGTCATGAAAAACGACGATGTTGATAGGACTAGTAACTCCTCCCAACCTTTTGGTACACCTCCATCTTCTGCTTATTCTTCTCTACGTCCTTATCGTTCTTATTCATCAGCTGTGTCATCACTATCGTCACCAATATCATCCTGATCCCGTCGGATTCAAAATCTAGACTACTACCAACATACCACTATCATCATTATCATCTTAGTGGTCGTCGAAAGCATCAACATCAAAATTCGTAATTATTATTATCGTCAACGTCGTCATCGTCATCACCAGTTCCATCAACAACAAATGATGTTGATAATAATAATAATAATAATAATAATAATAATAATGATAATAATAATGATAATAATGATAATAATGATGATGATGATGATGATACTAATAATACATTCTTTTAATTTTGAAATACCCGCAATAAAGGAAATGTATAAGTATCATTCATAATCAGTCCACTTCTACATTCGTTACGGATTGTATTTTATTATGTTGTTCAACATTAAATTGCTCTTTGACAAACGTGGTTAAGGGGTAAAATCATTGTGTATTTCAAGATTTTAATATATTGGACTAATTTAATTTTAGGCATTAATTATAAATACTCTTCGGTAGGAAATATTTCTTTGGGTAATCGTGTATGTTTCTTCCCATTAAAACTTTTTTATATGATTCGAAATGTGAATTTATATTTGCTTACGTGCCTAAAAAGTATGTCAAGCATATATTTAGAACACATGAATGTGTCGTAAGATCATTTTCGTTTCTAAAATAAATGTTTCTTTCTTTCAAACTAACAGAAATGAAACAGAAAAAAGAGAAAACCGTTAAATACAATGCCATATCATTTAATGTACACAAATGAATAACACATAAGTTGTAGTGGGGACCCAAGTGGCCGAGTGGTTACGGATCACTGCCATCTCACCTCTGTCTGCGTGGGTTCGAGTCTCGGATTCGGCCAATGTGGGTATATGAGAAAGCTTGCCAGTAGCTTCTCGTGGGTTGGTGGTTCTTTATGGAGTTTTCCCAGGTTCTTCCTCCACCATTAATACTGGCCGCCATGTATAGCCGTGTGCTGAAAAATGGCGTTAAACCCTACAACAACAACAAATACAACAACAACAACATAAGTTGTAGTGACCCAGTTCAGACAGGATGGATCAATGCTCACGTAGGCGGTTACTAGTGTAAAATTCCATGATACTAGAACCACCAAACCAACGAAACTGATGTGTGATGTGATTTGGATTTTTAACGTAGCTTTAAAAAGAATTCAGTCATATCGCTACGATGCCTGCAATGTGGCAGATTATAGTGATGTCTAGCACTGAGGCATCATGCTGCAGACATATAGCATGATGTCCCACCCAGTCACATTATCCTGACACCAGGCCGATCAGTCCTAACATCCTAACACTAGCCTCTTAATGCTGAACGCCAAGCGAGGCAGCCGTTAGTACCATTTTTTCAAGTCTCTGGTATGACTCGGCCGGGGATCGAATCCACGACCTTCCGCATCTGAGGCGGACGCTCTAACCACTAGGCCACCGGAGTGGTCAGCGACACTAAACTGGGCACAAACAGAACGAAATAAAAGACATTAAAAATCTAGGTCAAAGGAACAAGAAATATATCAGAAACATTAACATAAGCAGCAGAGAGGGCGAACCCACCAATGTTTAGAAGGCCCTATTTTTGAAACTAAAACCTCCTACAAAAGCGAAAAAAAAAAAAAAAAGAAGGGTAAATAACGTCGAACCAAAGCCTATAACTGACCGAGAGTTTCTCTAGTTAGGTAAGTGTTTTTTGTTACTTTTTTGTCTTTGTGTTGTTTTTTTTAAAGTATGCACGCTCGTTTACCCGCCGTGACACTTATTTGTGGACGCGCCCTCTCTGCTACTGTAATTAAATCATTGTTATATCAACAATGGCACCAGCGTTGTAATCTCATACAGCTAGACTAGCTCAAGAGAGATCAGAAGCAATTAAAGAAGTTCTCTCTGTGAGAGATTCTGTGCTGGAAAAACTACAAGAACGACAAGAATCTCAAGTTGAATTTGCGGAGGGTACAGATCATTAATTTAGACCTGTTCCAAAAATTACTGAAAAAGTTGCAACAGTTACTGAAGGTGTTCTTCCATCTGTAAAACAAACTGATGAGCAAACTGAAAAAAATAGCAAAAAGAACTAAACAAACAAAAAAGATTTCACGATATCTTCCAACCGAGATAACTTCCGCACCCCCCCACCCCCCGTAGATGAAGAAATACTTGAAGGTATTGGCAAAGTTCGTACTGAAATAGCCAATGTGAAAAAAGACTTACACCTGAACCAAAAGTAAGAAAAGAAAATATTGAACTGAGTAGTAAATTTAAAGAAGGTGTTACTGAAGAACTTAAAGACAATATTAAAGAAAACGATTTTTCTCGCTTTGCATATAATAGTTTTCTTCCACTCGAATGTCTGATATTTTAAAACCTAAGTATGCTAACATAAATACTGATAGTTACTTTAAATGGCTATATAGTGTGTATTATAACAAACCACAGGCTAGAAATGATGAAGTATACAATGAATATATTGACGACATAAATAGATTTTAGTTGGAGTCACAACTTCAACAACAACAACCACAATCTCCCCAGCAAGAGCCTTCATATCAACTTCCTCCACCTCTGCAACAAATAGAACAACAACATTCACCGCAGCAAAAGTTGATGTTGGAACTTGAAAGGTCTAGAGTCTTAATAAAGCAAAATTAGAAAGATAACCCTTAAGACTATTTGAAACAACACATGAGGAAGAAGGAGCAGCCGGTAGTGGTTTTTGTACCTTGACTATGTCAACAAGAAGTGGTTTTATTGCCTGTCTGTCCGAACAATGTTCTTTCTGATTTAGAACGACTAGAAATTCGGATTAGAGGGAAACGTGCTGAAAAGAATTCTCCAGAAATTAATAATGAAGCAGCTGATATTTGTCGAAGATTATTTACAGGCGGAATCATGGACATCGATGTTTACCAGTCTCTTTTCGATGAAATCGTTGATGATTACCACAGTGATTAGATAAATAAATAATAAATATGATGCTCGGACATAATGCTCAAAGTGGACCTGTAATGAATTCGCGATTACCTACTTATAAAGCGATTTACGGTGATGGGCTCGGCGATGTTGTTCAGTGTCTATTCAGAAAGATAGCCCCAAAAGCGGCACACCAACTAGACAGCGCAAGACGAACGAACGCCGACAATAGAGCTCGATATAAGGGCACCGACAAAAGAGCAACATTTAATTGCCGACAAAAGAGCGCCAAATTACCGACAAACTAGCGCCAGACACAGTAGCGCATGTTATACAAATAACATAATATTTAACATTCTAAATAACTTAGATGAAGTGTAAATAATCTGAAGATTAGAAAACACTTGAATAACGTATACGTACTTTGATTTATAGTTAAATTTCTAAATTGTGGGCAATGCCTCGTAGATAATCCATCACGTTATCGTTAGCATATGTTGGAAGAAGCGCTTGTAACTTTATGTTGAGCTGGACATATTTGTTCTTAGATGCTTGTGGCTGAATCACTCCAGATAGATGACGTTCCATTTCTATTGCGATATGATCTTGCTCCAACCGGAAATGGTTGATCAATTTGAAAATCGATGGATGATTGCAGTCAACAGTTTATTGTATAATCTGTCTCGGTTTTTCCACTCCTTCCACTGCTCGTCTACGTATAGCAGACACAACCTTCGCTGCTTCGTTTCTAGCTGGATCCGGAGCGTGATTGTGTCTTAATGATGTCAGAACGTTGTCGTTTAACGCTTTCATCCTTCCACGGCAACCTTCTTTCCTGAAGCAACTCGATGACGTACTTGCATCACCATTTTCTTAGTCTTTGCGATATCTGAAGCAGTCGACCAATAACATAATCTTTCTTTTCTTTGATTCGATCTTATCCATGTTTATTTATTAATAAACCTTTTACAAATAAAGTGTATACTACACTTTTCACTATATATGCAAAATGGCATCGTTATTCTTTGCTCAATAATTAACTTATACTCAAAACTTTGAAAAGAAACTACACTTTATTGCGCTTAATTGTCGGGGCTCTTTTGTCGGCGCCCTTTTATTGGTGCCCTTATGTCGGCGCTCTTTTGTCGGGTCACACCCCAAAAGCAATACCGATTGCAAAAAAATTAGGAATGAAAGTTATTGACCCGTTCGTGATAACGGTTTTAGTGCTGTTGGTGATGCTGCCGGTAAAACATTTTCGGCAATCAAAGAAAGATTCTTATACTCCTTCTTGAGAAGTACAGTCCGTTTTTTTTATCGTCTGAAAATGGCAAGGACAAAGCAAATGGATTGTGTATAACAGAAAGGTGGTGAGAGCTTTGTTACTAATACCTGGTAAATTTTTTTCATTTATTATACATAACCCTCTACCTTATTCTTTTCTACTGCATGCGATTAATCCCGGCTGGGATTAGCCCGCAGTAGAACAGAGTGAGCTCTATTCGCAATATGCACTTGTCATAAGGAAAACCTTGTTTTTCCTAGTTATACGGCCTTATATTGTGTTAAAACAAAATATCATAAAAATTTGATAGTACATATTCTTTAAAATTCGTAAATAGTTAAGGTGTATTGTCCGGCTTAAAATCTTTAAAATAACGCATAGAAGTTATTTAACTAGTAACAGTGATGTGAGACCCATATTTTGTGTTTCACATTTGTATGCAAACTAGAGGAAAAGCAATGGACCCAGAGGAGGCACATTCAGGACCAGGAGGGTCAAAAATGAAACAGTACTTCAGAACCATCATTGAAGACACAAGAATGATAGTTAACCATCCGGCGGGATGCCTAACATTGGATTTCGAGGGAGCGACCAACCCACTGAGAAGTGAAGTCCTAATGGCGCTACATACGATAGGCATAGACATAGGGAAAATAGAGGCATTGCAGAACGGAGGTTTGAACAAATATGTGTTGTACCCCAAAGGAAATTTACCGCTTATCGAAGCAGAGGAGATGCTGATCAAAGGGACGACAGTGAAGATAACAAAAACTGTGCCCTTCATCAGAAACTTCGAGCCTAGAGAGACAGAAATACACGTAATGGGGCTACCGCTAGAAGTGAGCAGCCAAGAACTGATAGCGAAACTTGAAAAGAAAATGGGGGTTATAACCCACAAAATGGCAACCATATGGGGTTTTGCCCCCATAAAATCACGCAATAAGCTGGTATATGTTAGCCGGGAGGACGCTAAAAAAATGCCTGTATTTTTCTACGTCCTCGATTTCATATTGAAGACATGGCATAGGGGGAGTGAACACGATAGACTCTGTCCCATGTGCCACCAGACTGGACACGGACCCAGGGACTGCCCAGGGGGCAACGTACCACCTGGACCCCAAACTTCCACTTATGCTAGCAAGGCAGCTGGTCATACAACAACGCAACAATTACAGCAACAACAACAACAACAACAACAAGTCAATGAGATACTGAATTTAATAAAGCAGGTCAGAGAAGAAAAAGAGAACGAAGAGGGGATCCAAACTCTCCCCGAACTTGACATCACAAAGATTGAAGGACAAAGGACATTAGAATGGGAAGGGTATCTAAGCCCTAATAAAACGAGTAGGGCCGAGACACAAACGAACGAGGGAGGGATACCTACGCGAAACAGATATGAAAGCCTCGAATTGGAATCTAGTCAGCAAGGGAGGAGCACCCCACAATTAACATCCACACCATTGCCAAAAAGGAATAGGAAAAAGAGGAAAACAGACTCCATATCTCCACAGGAAAGAATAGCAACCAGGAAAAAAAAGAGCAACGAAAGACAGAAAACAGCACAAATGGAACTAAGGGAAGAGGGAACAGAACAGGGAAGTCAAAGCGAAATGGATGAAGATGAAAATGGACAAATAGACTCAGAAAGCGGCCAGGATGAAGAGTCAGAATATGAAACAGGAACGGAAATCGAAGATGGCACGGAAAAGGCAAACAAAGAAGAGACAACCGAATCAATTCCAACAAACACCACAGAATCAACAAGCAACACAATACAATCAACTATAACAACTACAGAGAGTGAAAACACACTTATCTCGTCAGAGGGGGGTGGGGAAACCAGTGACCCCCCCAAATAATTCATTAATAAGTATATAAGTATAAATAATATAAATTAACTAATAACCAAACAAATACTGAACTATATATAAATGGAAACAAAAATGCAACAGCCTGGTAAGAGACAGGAATGGAGGGAAAAAACTTCCAGCTCCTGTCTATCAATGTAAATGGTATAAATAGGGGAAAAAAAATAAATTTCCAAAAGACTTAGCATATGACGTTATTTTTATTCAAGAAACGCTTAACGGTTTTAAAAATGATATTAAAACCACTTTTGAATGCTATCTAGATGGGATCCTACTAACTAGCAACTATGAAGGTACAGATGTAAAGGGGGTTGGGGTTGGGTTGCAACGTTAATTAAAAATAAACGGGGACTAATGTGGGAAAGGGTGGAAGAAGATAAGTTTTTTTAAAGGTAGGATGCTACATATAATAATCGAGGAAATACATTTAATTAATATATATATACCAGCCAATAGAGAACAAAAGAAAACATTTTTGGAACATCTAACTAAATATATGGAAAAATATGCTACAGGAAATCTAATTATGGGGGTGATTTTAACTGGGTGGGCGAAAATATAGATAGGGAGGGAAATTTAGCACCAAATGATATTAGGATAAAACCGGAGATGGAATATTTTATTAAAAAGCATAAATTAACGGATATATATAGGAAACAAAATTTACTAAGGAAACAGTATACATATGATTATAAAATAAATAAAAGAAGCCGTTTGGATAAATTCTTATGTACTAATAATGATGAAAATATATATAAGGAAACAAACATAACTGATTTTAAAATATCGGATCATAAATTAATAAATATGACTATAAAAATAAAAAGTAGGATTAAATGGGGACAAGGGAGATGGATGCTAAATAATTCGATTTTAAAAGATATAAATTTTATACAAGAAATAAAACATGAAATAGAGAATTTTAAAAATAATGAAAATATAGATGTAATGATAGAATGGGAAAAACTAAAAGTCAAATTTAAAGAAATTGCCATAAATCACTGTGACATGAAAAGTAAGAAACTCAAAATGGAAAGGGAAGCAATTAGATACCAACTTCAAAAACCAAATATTAAGGATTTAGAAACCAAATTAAAAAAACAGATTGGAAGAAATACTTAAAGTTGAAACTAGGGGAAGAGAAACTAGGGCGGGTAAATTCACGGGAATATATAAAAAGGCAGAGGGATTGTATAAAAGAGAAGAAAGAAGGATGGGGGGAGATAAAACTCTAGACAAATTAAAAATAGAGGATACAATAGTAACAGAAAAGGGCAAAATAATGGAGCACATAAAGGAGTATTATGCGCAATTATATAAATCTCAAAATATATTAGATACTAAAATAGATGATTACCTAGAAAGAATTCCTTGTTGTAAAATTACAAATGACTTTAAAAAACTTTGTGATGAAAATATGACACAGGATGAAATTGCAGAAAGTATACAGAGCATGAATAAGGGGAAATCACCAGGTGGAGATGGACTCTCTGCAGAATTCTTTATGAATTTCTGTGGAGAGTTGTTGCCCATCCTTCAGTGGTTGTATAATAATATTCTTTTAAAAAATAATGAAATGTCAGAAACATTGAAAGAATAGATAATAATACTTATATATAAAGGATAAGGGGATAGGGAGGATTTAAAAAACTGGAGGCCCATCTCCCTCCTTAATTTAGACTATAAAATATTGAGTAGAATACCAGGTAATAGGTTAAAAAAGGGAATAGAAGAAATTATTAATATAAATCAAACTTGTGGCCCAAAAAATACGGATATGTAAAGTAACGTACTTAATAGGGCAAAAAGCTGCCATGGTACTATCAGGAAAAAGCTTTTGATAGAATTGAACATAACTATATACAGAAAGTTCTAGAAAAACTTGGATTGGAGAAACTTTCCGGAAATGGACCAAAATACTATACAATAATATAACATCTAGAGTACAAAATAACGGAGCAATGACAGAAAAATTTGACATAAAAAGATCAGTGAGGCAAGGGTGCCCACCTATCTATGCTATTATACGTAATAGCAATTGAAATGCTAAGCATTAGCATAAAACTTAACAAGGAAATTAAAGGTATAAAAGTTCCAAATATTAAAGACGAAGTGAAAATGCTACAACATGCAGATGATTGCACCAATTTTCTAGATGATGCGAAATCCTTTGAACACTTAATAAAGGAATATGAACAATTTGGACAAGCATCAGGATCGAAAATAAATCAGGAGAAAACAGAGATTCTAGAGATAGGCAACTGGAATGGTAGACATCCGACCATACCAGCCCATTTATTTAAAGATACAGTTAAAGCACTAGGAGTATGCTTTGGGAAAAACGAAGAGAAGGAAAACTGTAAAAAATGGAAAATGAAATAAAACGAAATGTCGACATCTGGGCACTTACGCCATTATGTCTAATGGAACGAGCCCAAGTGGCTAAAACATACATGTATGTAAACCTAAATTATATAATGAAATCTAAAAATATAAGTAATACAATTCTTTATAATATAGATAAATTAATAATTAAATATATGTGGGATTTTAAATTACACTATGTTATTAAAGAAACTCTATATAAATCGAAGGAAATGGGGGGGGGGGGATTGGGATACCGAGCCCCATAATTTTAAAAGTTACTAATATTTTAAATAGGTTTAAAAGATTTAATGTTTACCCTAGATTACGGTGGGAGGGGATTTATATATATTGGTTTGGGTTCGTTTTAAGAAATAGGGAGGAAATTTATAAAAATAATAAACTGACAAAACTATTAGAAGCCCCTAGGAGATTTAAAAATATTAAGGATTTACTGTTTATATATAGGGATAAAAAAGAATTATGGGATATAGACGAGAAACTCACATATCAATGGATTAGGAACGATATTACCAAAAATATACCATACAAGATAGAGAAGGAAAATTTATATGTTAATTGGACGAGGGCATGGGGGCACTGGTCCCAATTAGGCTCACTTAAAATACAAAGCCTCTCCTTCAAATACATGCATGATGCGTAGTTGACAGGAGAGGCGGCAGCGAGACGGCATATGGTCGGAGCACCGCCAAAATGTCCGCTGTGTAAAATAGCCCCATAAACAAAGAAACACGTTATTTTAAACTGTAGGGAAACACATGAAAGTAGGAAATTATTAATAGATGAAATAAACGAAACAGGTACCTTTAAACCACAATGTCTCTTATACCTTGATGGTAATTACGGAAAACAAACCCTATGTAAAAGATCTAGTTATATAATTAATACAATTAAAATATGTGGACAAATTATTTTTGATAAATAATAGCCCTCAAGAGGAAAAGTACGGATAATGACGTCATGGGGCTATGTCACATGGCGCTACGCGAAGTGAACAGGCCCATGAAAGAGTCTGGAAAAAGAACCCTCTTGAGACAGGCTGAAATAAATAAATATATAATTTTTGATTATCTATCTTCTTGGTTACTAACAAGAAAAAAGTGAAATTTTCTTAATTTTTTTTTCTTTTGTTTTTTTCTTTTATTTTCTCTCAAACAAATTATCATTATTATTACTATTATTTTTTCCTGGATCCTTTATAAATACTAGATAGACCTGCTCCATGGGGGAGACATACAAAAAAAAAAAAAAAAAAAAAAAAAAAATAAAAAGTGTGAACCCCTCCTGGAGCTCAGTCTCATCTTCTAAATAGAGAGGTGATTTAAGTACACAACATAAGAACCAATAAGGTTCCAAACAATTAAAGGGAATATCACCGATCTTCAAAATTCAAAAATTGCTAAATATACATTCCGTGGTAAATGTAAACACGGAATCTGATAAGAAAACTGGTACACGACAAGAATTTGACGAAAAATGCTGTCCCAACAATTACACAATTATAGCAAACATAACACATAGCACAAACACATAACAAACATGGGACTTAGGAGACCCTAGCAAGGTCACCAAAACACTAGGGGAAGTAACCCGAGAGGATAATAGAAATCACTCTCGGAGATACACCTCTATAGATACACTAGGGATGATACAAATACCCAAATCCTATTTTCGTTACAAAAAGAACGATAAAATAATGCAATACAACACACCTGGGGGAAAGCAAATACACATAAAATAATTTATTAGAATTTGGGGCGGGGGCATCTGTCTGGTGCTCCCCCCCCCAAAAAAAAAAAATCAAAGAAAGACTAGCGCGATTAATATGACGAAAACCACAACCACCAGTGAAACTGGCCAGCACTGAAGTTATGCTAGCTAATGTCAGTAGAAAAATAAATCAAACCGCAAATCAAAAGCTAGCAGAGCTGGCTGGTGTGCCACTATCAGAAAAAGAAAATGAAAACAAATATGACTGCAAGTCCGATAGCAGGAAGTGGTCTTCGTGTTAGACGATAACAATTATAGTACAATATTCAAACGTGTATCTGACCCAGCATTTGACACGGACGCACCAGTTCTCAAAGATGAGTCTGTGCGTGAGTATCAATATTTTTCTTATGATGCGCGTGTACCTAAAGCACGTGGAAGAATCGAATTACAAGTTCAGGATACAAGTAGATATTTCTTGCTCGCTGGCAAATTATAGAGGTCAAAGGTAGACTTTTAAAAGCAGATGATACAGCATACGGAATTGGTGATCTAGTTAGTTTTATTAACAATGATGTCATGGCGTTATTTAATAGCTCTATTTGACGGAAAAACTATCGAATCGTGTCTTGAAAACGTAGACGTTGCCACGCCAATACTTGGTCATGCGCGATACAGTGATGATTATACAAAATCGGCCGGTTCAACAATGATGTTTGCAAAGGATACAAATGATCATCCAGAAAACAGAAACGTGACAATGAACGCAGCTGAAACTGAAATTGCATCAATGAATGAAAATTTCGTCTTAGGTTTTTCCGCACGCCAGGCGATGATGAAGAGTTTTCATGCGCAATTCAACTCTCATATTTTTTGATTTTGCAGAAATGTTCGAACGGTTATATACGGAGTTAAACACACCATGGTACTTGTTAGAAACGCCACTGATACTAATGCAATCAGGTGACCCAACGCAGTTAATGCTGCTTAAGTAATACTAACAAAACTAAAGCTGCGGATGCCGGCAATGACTCCTTCGATTGCTGAAGAACATCGATTGCTGTCTTTTATGAATTCAAGTGGTACATCATTGTTATTATGGCTGACAATGACCACATACATTATTCGGGGTAATGCTGCTGGGTTATTCACATGGCAGACAGCATCAGAACAGGGAGTGTCGGCACCACGACATATATGCATCGCATTTCAGATAAATACCATATTAGTCTCGCAGGGAGGAAATCCAGTGGTATTCGACACACCTTGAGTTTCTGAAATTGCTTTAGGAATAAACAGACATCAGGAACCTTCTGATGAAGTGTTGCTGAATTTTGAACACAATCATATAGCATGTGCATATCATCGGTTGATAACATTTATGGAACGTGATCAAAATGTTGATACTGGCTTGCAAATATCTCAGCGGGACTTCACAATGCTGTATCCGATCTATTATTTTTCGTTTGAGCATTAAGATTTATTCAGGCAATCTGCCGTTGATATACACTTCCGAGCTCGTGTAGCTCGACTATCCGCTTGTGGCTATAGAGCAATTGTTGTTATACTCACTGACAAATCAATGTTACTCGAAGGTGTTGGTAGTATAATCAGAGTTATTGACGCTCCAGTGGAAAATATGTAATTGCAATTAGATTACCGTTGATATTAAAAATGTCGTATCATCATGTTAATGTCAGTCTGACTCCTGGTCAGATTAAAAAACTACAATTCGCGTCGGTAAATAATCTGGAACCACAGTAACGTTAAAAAATAACCAGATCACAGGTAGTCAAAATAAGTTGTCGCGGACAAAACGTAAACTCAAACAATTCAATGATGGTAAGATTGACAAGACTGGAATTCGAATTACTCTTTCTGCAGGTGCTATTTCAGAAATAACTAAATCAGGTGGTATATTTCCACTTCTCGCTGAGATACCAGAAGCTTCATCCGTTGCAAAACGGCTGCGTTAGGTGCAGTTGGAACCGCAGCTGGGATGGCATTACAAAAAAGGTAACAGGAAAGGAAAGGGTCTAAGACTTGCAGGAACCCCCAATCGATAGGGACAATCCGTAAAAGGAGGGGTCGAAAGCTTCCAGGAACACTTCAAATTTTGATTTACCTGATGCTGCTAAGAAATTAAATATAAACAATGTTTAGAGGTGTTTTTATGCGCGATCAGTTACCTTTCAAACCAAACAATATTGAAACAGGCATTATCAATCTTCATAATAGTACCAGCGTTGGTACTCGTTAGGTGGCATATGCGATTGATCCATGTGGAATTATTTATTTTGTTTCGTATGGGTAGGCAACACCAAAATAATTTATGAATTACGTACACCGCTTGCGATCCAGCACAATAAATCAGCGCATATCTGGTATTCAACAATTCCAATACAGACAATATCTGATCCGCCAATATGCAGCCGGGAACCTATTGCTGTACTCGACGCTGTATCAAAATCAACATTAGCACCTCGCAAAGTCGTTCACGATTATACAAGTACACGGCATCTCCGAGCGATTTAAATAGATCTTAAAGTATAATGATATATATTTTCGGAAGATCCTCTTCGTTTAAAGGTAAGAAAAAGTTCGCTAATTATGCGACCAAAGATGAACTCGCTGATATTATGAACCTCTCTGGAGTTGACCGAGATGAAGTTGTTGTCTTCCCGGATAAATACGGTGTTTTAAAGACGAGTACTATCAAATGGAATTACATAATTCGTAGAGTTCTCATTGCTACCACCGATAAAATATTCCAGTATTTACTGACGGCGGTAAAATAGAGATTCAAATATATCAATTGCAACTATTAGAAATGAACTTGCAAAAAAGTGCTGTTAATCATTTACAATCTACCGGTGGTACAATAACGGGTGAACTCAGCATGAACGAAATTAAAATAGTTGTTTTAAGTGATCCAACATCTGATGAAGATGCCGCAACAAACAAATATGTAGACAATAACTATAATAGATACTAAATTATCCATGTTAGGAGTTGAATGTGAAGTTCACGTAAATATGTTTTTAAATACTGGTAGAAATTTTCAAAGAATCAATAAAATCGCAGATGATTTATTTGGCACCCCGTTGACTGTTGACGTGAAACTATCTGATATTAACGCAAAACTCGATGATATTACGACGGCTATGTCAGATATTGAAACGATTAAAACAAACTAGATGTCATAAGTGGGATTCCCGATATCGTTACAAAATTAATCTGATTAAAATTTCCCACCCGCAGATTACCAACAACTCATACACAATGTCATCAGGATTCTCAACAAGGTCACATCAAAATAACACTATCAAACATATCGCGGAAGTCACTGGTGTGCATATACTGTCTGTATTTAGCAGTGCAAAATTTAGCATATACTGTGCTTATCCCTGGTGTCAGAAACGTGTATACCGGAATCATCTGATAAAAAATTAACCGTAGCGCCTTACTGGTGGTGTCTGGAATTTGTCACTGAAATGCCTCAATTCATTAATAAAGAAAGTATAATGAACACTTCAATCAACGTTCATAATTTCAGGTATAGTTAAGTACGTCAATGGCAAACAGCGCTAAAGGGTATCATTGACGAGTATACAATTAAGATAAAAATATATCGTAGACGTGCTGTTGTTATTTGGAGTATAGTCTATTCGGCTTATGCTGTTATTGCTGGATCCGGCGTAACTTTATTAGCGTTGACGTCATTACTAACAGTTGTAACAATTTGCGTATAGGCGTCAACAGCTTTTGCTGCAACTATTAATATCATCGCCAACATATCTACATACAAAAGTGTAAACTGACGTAATTATGCAGCAATATTACATACTGGAACGTTATCATACTCTAATCTATCCTCGTTGATATCGTCAAAGCATAACTATGTCTAGATATCAGATTCTTAGTTTGACGCGATGCATAAAATATACAATGAAGTCATTGATTCGGATAATAAGAGAATTACTTCAGCAGATCTTCACGAATACAGTACCGTTGAAAACCACAATGATATCACTAATCTCAACAAACCAAAACTTCAGTGTTGTTTTTCCGACTGCAATTGCAGTAAAAGAAATCTCATTGGCGCAGTTGCGAGAATATTACAGCTGGCCGAATATTAGGTCAATGTCGTTTGGTGGATTACCGTCAAATAATTCGTTGGTATTTGCGAATAAAAATAAACCCGATGGAACACCTGACTGGCAGGTTGTAGAAAACCAACCGGAAGTTATCAGATAGAGCAAATCAATGACGAATTTCAGCGTAGAATAAAATCAGTGACGGGACAAGAATTCAAGATAGCTGTAACCGTCTACGAACCGAAATTATCAGCCGCGATATAAACAAATTCACCAGATTACGCTGCTGAGATATATTCATAATCGATTAGGAGTGTATTAGGCTGGCTGAAATAGAAACAGCGTAGCCTACAGTAATACCCGAGCCTGCGCTATCTGCTTCACTTCGGATACACGCTCGTACTGAGGAATTACTTGAATCAGCTTTGAGAGGTGATAAAAGCTAACCCGGACAGTGGTGAATTTCAATCCTACCGGAATAAAATATGGTTGACGTACGGAACATTAGAAATACCATATATTGAGAAAGACATCAATGTTACTTTTCAAGATATTAATCATGAACACGAATAACAACGAAAAAAATTACGTCTACTTTACACTGATATAATTTTTGACGTGACGTCTACAAAAGATGAAATCATAAAACAAAGAAATCTTTTAACTAGGTTGTATTTGACATAAAAACCGTTCATTAGAGTATAAAGCAGATGAAAGTTATAATTACTAAAATAGCTCAAACTACTTATTCATATAAACAACATTTCATAAACAAATATTCAACTGCAACAAATCCGCTATATGAAGATGATCTACCAGCATTTAATTTTCCTGGATATAACGCAGCCGATTTAAGAAAATTAACCAATGATAACATATGTGTATATTTTCCTAACATAGTTGAAGAGTGGAAACAAATAAGTCCACCCAGCGAATCGGCCAGGGACAATATTCTCCGATATAACAATAATGGATACGACGAAGGTCGTCATATTTCACCAGGAGTAGTTAATATAACTTCAACGATCGTAGGATCTTGTATGTGAAGAAATCGATGGTAGTTATCAGATAGATCTTGAAAATCAAATCAAGCTCAGAAAGGATATATTCGTTATACTTTTACGACATAAGTTCCCCCCGGATACTTGATCGTGGAAGAACCGATCAATTCGGTCTATTAACGATGTCATAATCCGCTATTATCAAGGATGCATTTCAAACTAACTGACCAAACCGGTTACTTGCTTGATTTTAGGAACAAATTCTGAGTATAAGTTTATATGTGCCATCTATGATCGTGATCTTAACGATTTTTTTTATCGTGTAGAATATTTTACAAATTAAATCAAGAGGTATGTACATTGTACCAACATGTGAGAATTGTTATACACGACAAACACGTACTTGAAAATGCGATTAGAACAATAATGAAACCGTCACAAGTCTATATTGAACTATTTAGTGTTAATATAATTTTTGATGAATATGGTAATGAAACTTTTTTTGTTGACTCAGGAACAATTAAATAAACTGCAGTATGATCACATATGATATAGATCAGATTCAAAAGTATGCGAATTCTTGTATTGAATTTCATGGGCTTAAAAATATTGTCTAATTCCGAATAAACTTTCATGTAATAAAAAAACAGAAAAAATATTACCTAATAATGAAAGGCAAAGGTCGAATCAAATAAGTATATTTTTATACTGATTTCTCGTTAATTTGATGCCACCAAACCGACTTTAGAGGCATCAGAAACACCTATGATGACATTTTACCCGACACAAAATATCATACACATGTGCCACGACAGAGGGTCCTAACATTCATTTTCATTACTATAGTCATTGACAGTATTTTTTTCACGATCTGACATAATCTTTCTTAATTGTGTTCATAAGTTTTTTGTTTCCTATTTGTGTGACAATTCCTTTCTAATTTTTTCGCTCTCGCGCGAAAGCGATACAAATTTTTCCACTTCTGTATTCTTGACCACAGTCAATGATTTCAACATAGATTGTTGAATTTGCTTAATGAATTTTTACTCCGCTGGTAGTGTATATCCACCTTCGAATTTACGTTCTTGTAATGATACAAAATGACAAATAACTTTTTCAGGATTTAGTTCATCAGATATTTTAATGCCGTCATGTTTAAATTTTTTAATTGCAGAAATAATATCATTGATATTTTTTACACAACTCCCATGTGAAACCCTAGATTGTCAAACGACATTCTAGTAGGCTCAGATGGTGATATATTTACTGTAGATCTAAGGACAGAACAAACCCATGTGAATTCCTAGATTGACAAATGACATTCTAGCAGGCTCAGAGGGCAGCACCTATTTATAGTATATACAATCATCACAACATAAAATCTTATCTTGCTTAATTTTAAGGACGAAACAATTCCTAATTCATTCTAAGGACGAAACAAAATTCAGTCTTATCCAACTTAATTTTAAGGACAATTCAACACTCAATTTATTTTAAGGACGGCAAAGTACATATACGGGGGCCTTCTTTACGTTCAACATATTTTTGCACATCCCCCCAAAATCAACCCACGGAAGAGTGCAAAAGAGCACCCACCACGTGATGACATGGCGGGGAGTGTGTGCTTGTCTGTTGAAGTTCGAGCCATTTAGGGCGGGGCCCCAGTGGTAAAACTGGTCCTATGCTCTATAAGCCAACGAATACTTGCAAATACAAGAATAGCTCACTCAATAGGCGTAGCTTATTTGCTGTTTGTACTCTTTTTTTTCTTAATTATTATCGCTAACAAAATCTATATGAAGCAAGAAACATGACATATATAAAAAATAAAAAATCACACAATAAATTGTTCAGCAATATTTATATTTTTTAAATAAAATTTCAGACTCTACCTTATCTAACAGAATTATTTCCCATTGACTCTGCCAAGAACTTTGTTATCGACAAGGTCATAAAACATTTAAATTACACTTTCTTACGATAAACTTGTTTTCTGAAGTAAGATACCCATGTTTGCATGTTTCGTAATGCCGATTTGCTTGTTGTACCGAAGGAGAGAAAATTAACACAAAAAATATCATTTTATAGACAAGTACTATTATAAAATACCGGCGATGTAACTCTAACCGCGTATAATCGACAGAGTTATCTCACTTCACAATAATGAAATGATATTTTTGGTTTATACTTCTGCGAAAACGCCGATTTGGTTATATTATTTTGCGACATATTATACCGGACGCGGGTTAATTTCAAAATATCTGCCAGCTGCATTTATCAATGGAAATATTATTTCATCACCAGTCTGTGCATTCACATCAATATTTTCCCTCCATGCAATTGTTTTACATCTCCCCGTATTTCCACATGCAGGATTTTGAGTCTGCGTGACAACCCGTAAATTACGAAAATCATTATCAAGTTTTGGATATCAACATGATCGATTACAAAAACATCTTCGATTGGTCCGCGGAAACAATTGAATATAAATCGGTGACAGTAATATATTTTCTTTCCAGCATTAAATTTGAGATAAACAGTATTATTGACAGCACCAACTGGTTTTTAGTCGACATAGTCTAATGATACTATCACGATATAATTCTTAATTTTCATGATAGGATGTTTATTTGTCTAAATCATTATTTAAAAAATCTTGCTACATAGTCTTCAGCGTTACTTATAACTTTGTCATTATTTTCGTTGTTATTTCTTATCATAATATCGCTTCAGCTCTCTGTATTAGTTACCTCCACAACGCACAAACAACTGTGTTTCTCCACTAACTCCAACACCACATTACCAACACGGTTTTTGCCTTAAATCGACCTCCGTACCCTTTGGGAAAGATGCCCGCATAATTCATTTACCCAAGCTCTGTTACAAAGATTTGTAGAGCCTATCATTAACCATCTACACTTTTACTTTCTTTGGATCATTGTACATATAATATTTTAATTTAAATGTTTGTCTTAGTTATAATATGGAAGAGTTTGAGAGATTATCTAAAATCCAACCTTTTAAATCCAGATTTGACCTTTACAGAATAACCCCCGACTTACCGAAGCAAGATGTATTTGATCCGACGAATAATCTGATTGAAAGTATTCAGGATGCTAAAAAAGAATTTCGCAACGATGGTGCATATCATGTGTGGTCAACATTCAAAATCATACGCAACACCAAAGGTATTGACGATGTTATCAATGCTACAATGAACTGCCAACGAGAAGCAATGATTATTAATTATCTCGACGATCAAAGATATATTCTCAAATAAAATTTATCGCATTAGCCTAAACATACAATAATACTTGAATTACCTGTGACAAACGTGACCCTGTCCTTGCTATTGAAACAATTGCTATATTGAGTAAAAATTCTAGACCAGACATATTGGCCGGTATTGATAAAACGTATTATAAACGAGCGTATCCTGTAACCGCGGTTATTTATGGGATATATCCGCTGAATGGTAATCCGAGCGTTGATGATTTAGAGCTGATGACATTTTTAAAAATAAATTATGTAGTCGAACGAGTAACGGATCATTTCACAAATGCGATATGATGAAATGGGTTAACGGATCTATGACGTAAAAAATAAGTGAGTGGGCTGAATCAATCAAGGATAAGGGAGCTACAATTAATGATTTCGCTATGTTAGCAAAAAAACAATTCCCAATTAATGTAAAAACGATAAGAGCAGTTATCGTTCGGAATCTCTACATGAAGAAATGAAGCATCATGCACAGACATTTGCATCGCCGACTGACAATTACTAATGATTGTTTTACCATTCTGTCAGTTGCTCCTCACTTTTTGCAGGAGAAAAAATGCATAGAAGCCAACACGATTTGAATTTCTTGATGATGTGCAGCTAAGCTGCTGCGAATACGGACATAGATGATTGTGGAATACTAAATACAACCACAATGGTGTTATCTTGGTTGATATGGTTGCATGCTATACTGGAAGCTTTCTTCGTATGGGTGAATGTTCTGAGTATTTTAAGGGATTTGGACATCCCACATACGAGATGACCAGATCATCCATAAATGGATCATTTCCCGATTTAGATTTGACTGGAGTTGCCTGCATAGAGTCGTTCGAGTTTGCTAATGGTCTTCATCCAGTTTGTTATGTCCGGTTTGGTAGACACTTTTCAGAAAGGATGTGGACTCCAATAGTTTTATTACGATATATGATTGATTCAAAAATAATATTATCGTTGGTTGTAAGTGAAGCAATTATATCATATCGGAAGCAAACCAAAGTTTGGTTACCACAACAAAAGGAATATTCTAATGAAGCTGAGGAAAAAAATAAAACACAAAATATCTTGGTAGCAGAATAATCGATAAATTTACAAAACGATATAATAATACACGATATTATACAAGATTAAATATAGACGATGTTGAACTCGATTTTATAATTGCTGATGCAACGAAGAGAAATATATTTGCAAGTAAAAAAACCGCTTACTTGTCTAACGGAACACGATTAGGTAGAATTGTTGGCTACATTGATGACGAGTCACCTCAGTTTACTCACTTAAGATCCGCAATGCTCGCGTATGTTTCGATAAATGTATTTACGATGATAAACAGATTTCCTGACACCGTTGCTACAGAATCATTCTACATCGAAGGAAAATATTCAGAATTGCTGACTCAATTTTATATAAGTACTACTTACGATGTATCATTAGGCGAATGGAGAATAAAACAAGGAATGTTACATAATTATTCTGAATCCGCCGACGTTAAAATCAAAGATATGAATTACAAAAATAATCAAATATCAAAATTATCATCAGCACCATATGCACGTGATCCCGTGACTATAATTAAGACTGTCTATCTAAACGGACCAGGAGATCTGGCAAAGTAACTCGTGCTCTTGAATTATTTCGGCAGAGTTCAGTTGGTATGATTGTTTCAATAACTACACACAGACTCGCAATATAAATGAGCGAACGAGGAATAAAGTCCTGTACTTGTCATAGCTTCTTCCGATGGAAGTGTCACTCATGGACTCCTGATCGAATTGGCGAGAAATATATTCCAATGATCATCATTTGGGATGAAGTATGCACAGTATCTTAAGATAAATTAAAATATCGCTCGATTGTTTTTTTTGAAGAATACAGCTGTGGTCATGTGTGGAGATCATGGTCAACCACCACCTTTTGTTGGACTGTCTCCGCACGAATGGCTAAAAGAGGTTTTAGATTCTTATGAGGAGATAACTGATGATCAAAAAACGCTTGATCCAGAATTAACAGAGTCTAAAAAATTAATCAGACTACAACCGAATAAAATTCAGTGTGAAATAATGCGTGAGATAATTTCAGAAACTCCTATCAATGATTTTAATAAAAGTTGGAGACCACGCGACTTAATAGTTGCAAGTAAAAAGATAGTTCGTGATACACTTAAGCAGAAATTATTTCAGTTACAACGAGAGAAGTTTTCAGAATTTCCTGTACCAATGTGTTATCGACCAGCAGATACGCGACAAAATAATATTGACGTTGATATACCAGAACCCTTGACATAGTCAAGGATGAACCAAAATCTTGTATTAAATGGTATTGTTTTAGTTCATGTCAGTGCTGTTGAGGATGCTCTGAAAATGGGAAAATCTCCGTGGACGTTATCTCGCAGTGTTTCGAGTCAGAAGTGTATCTCATTTGCGGAGAGTTATTGTAAACATTACAAAAGCTACTGACTCCAAAAACGAAGTTTTTAGCGATGATATAATAAACAAAAAATAGTTAGTTATAAACAATGTGATAAACCAATAAGGGCAAATTTATGATGCTGAATTTATCATGATATTAAAACAACATAATAATCATTGTGTGAGCTGTAAATCAGTAATGTTGTGGAGCAATATTTTTAATACTCCAAGACAATTTACCGTATAGATAGAAGTAGTAGTAGTCTTGGTCACACACATGAAAATGTGATGTTGACCTGTTTTGAATGAAATCGACATAGGGGTGCAAATTAAGTGAGCCGGTAGTAATTGTGTATCTTCAGGAATTACTTGCAATTGTTCACGTACAAATCCTTGTTGTTGAGCAGTTGAATCTAATCTGTATATTGCAGGTCTACCTGTGGATCTTGCTACGCTGGACATGTTATGCGTTTGAATAGTAGTATACGATCAGTTGCTCTTAAGTTTAACCACCACCTGGTTGTTGTGAAGAGTCATGTCGTTGTATTGGGATATTGTTATTGTGATTGCACTGACGGGTTTCATAGCAGTTACACGAGTAATTACATTAGTTAATGCAGCTATCTGAATTGGTAGTCTTGTAACCCATTCACGAGATCTCACATCTTTCTGAATTATTTCCTTCGCGTATTGATATTCAAATAACCGCTCAGCTAGCGTTCTATTAAATCGCCCAACAATTGCCTGATCACGATGAATTGCGGTATGTCCTTGTCTGAGTGTGACTTTATGTTGCTTCATCAATTCTTTGCCGGGATCAGTCAGTAACAGCTGTAGCCGTCGTAGACCACCTTGTGGTCCAGATCCTCGCCAATAAATTCGTTCAAGCGCAGAAGCAACTTCAGTTGCTGTTTTAGTTAATAACGGCTCTGATTCTTTATATATTTACAGCGTAAACGACAGTTAACGTGGATTTGTATGTTGATCGACGTCTTCTAATTATAATAATATCATGTGATAAAAGTAATATATCCGCCAGAAGAACTTCATTTGGAACGCCGATATCAAAATGTGAATACTCGGTTAGGCGGTGGTAGTTAAATTTGCCATATTGCCTGTCGTGCTAACCACGGCGAGGCTGCAACACGTGTACCATTTGCTGCATCAGCGAGTTTACTAATCGCTGCACGAATTTTCCAATATCCTCTTGAGCTATAATAAATCGATTTCATTATAATAATACTCGGTTGATTAATTACCGGTTCGAGAATTTCAGTTTCCTAATACTAGTTTATCTTTCACAGTAGTTCTTACCAATCAATTAGCAAATGATTCTCTGAAAGATTTTTAAAAATTGAATTTAACGATTGAATTAATTTCACATATGCACTATGTCGTTGTTGCAGATCTTTACTTTTATAAGCTACCTCATGAACGTGACATGCTTGATAAATATCATTTACTGGATACTCACCAGATCTTGGTTGGTCTTGGTTATCGAGTCTGATATCGTCTGGTACCCGGATCGCAATAATTATATCCTGGAAGATATGTTTCTCCTGGGTATTTAGCCAATAAAGTTCCTGGTAATTGTCCCGAATCCGTAGCGATATAACCACCTGTCCTTTTTGGAAATATATTTATACCTTTATTTTACCACATGGTTCACACTTGCCTGTAACCGCACGCCTTTAATTTTTTGTTGTTATAGTTGTTAGTTCACTCGTGGGGGTGATTGTTTGGCATCGAACTCAAATTAGATCCATATTCTTTATTATAGTTCTACAATATGGATGTAATTGATTCCTCAGCGAGACGAAAACAAGAACCAGTCAAACATCATCCAGCTTTACCAAATTGTATCCGAATGATAATAATTGGTAAGTCCGGGTCTGTTAAAACACAATTGCTACTTAAGTTGATTATGAGATGGATCAAATGGGATAAATTGTATTTGATTGCACCATCAGTTGACGATCAGGATATTAGCTGAAAAAGAAGCAAGCGGTTTTATAAATCGTCGTTTGCCTAAAAGCGTTAATCCATCTAAATCCTATACTCTATTATAATTATTTTAATATTTTAAAAACGTTTTAAAATTGTTTATTTTCTTCTCAAAAGTTTACACATTATCACATACACACTGTCAAATTTCAAAGACATTTGCGTGCAAAGTATGAAGAACATGCTACGTGTTCCCACTTAGATAGTGTGAGCTATTCGTCCAATAGAACATTAAACCATAACAGATCATATATTTTTCTCAATTGGATATTTGAACGCTTTTTCCGTGAGTTTAGTACCATGAAGAAACGGAATCATTCAGAGAAAAGTACGTTTTGAAAATAAATGGAAATCGTTCTAGTAAGGCACAATGCTGCCGTTAATATTGATTTGAAATATTCTGTCTTAAAAATGATGAATACATTTTAATGTAGTTCTTCTGTATGTGTTAGAACGACGAAGAAATTAGCCCATGCAATACCAGTGGTGACGATAAACTGGAGCAAACTTTTGGAAGCAGTTGTAAATTGGTTCATTATTAATTCAGTGAGACTGGTTCTAAAATTATAGTAGAAGGGATTACAATTGATTCTACTTTAACGTATGACATACAGCAAATTGTATTGGAAGTACCATCAAGTACAATATTCGGCATTAAGCTAACGTACTAAATAATTGTTTTGGTTTTGATTGACAATTTTGTCTTACCTTTCCCAATACTATTGCATGATCGTTTATCATTAAGTGGTTATCTAATCGGAAAAATACGTAACGAACTTGCTGGACACACTTTACAAATATAAATGTCGGAAAGCTCATGTAAAAATCCAGCATTTCTTGTCATACACGTTGTTGCTATCATTTCGTTTCAGAGAATCCTGTTATTCCGTTGAAATACATTGTTTGTTATATGGTAAGTAAAATGTTAGAATCGTTCCCAGGCAGGAATTGGTGACGAATAACCAAAACATGATTTTCCAATAACAATTGATAAGAAATGTTTTGAAAAGAAAACATTGGCATATTAAGCACTTTTGTAAATGTACTCTTTGATGAGCTTTGAGATATATCGTATTTCAAAATATTAACATGCCTTGCATTTAGAAGAAAACTGTTCAAAATATATTTGAAAAATAACAATAGTGATGATTTGTAAAAGATTTTTTCCAGTGTTATGTATTTTCGAATCTTTCCTTTAATACTATATCCTTTAATTCGGGATACAAAATATATAGTTCTATCACCTATTCTTGATGACTGGTGTCTACATTATTATTCGGTGTCACATGACTAATGGTTGATAAAAGAGAAAGCTATGTTAACCGAGAAAGACAAAGTAAAGAGAGCAACATTTCTGTTACTGACGTGCGGCGAATGCTGCCGACGTGCAGAATACAATAACAATAGTTATGTTGGCAAGTTTCATTCCTGCTCCAATATTTAGCTCTAGGATTTAGATTTCTGTCCTAATTGTCAAAGCATACAAAAATACCGTTTATATTTTTGTTTGACATTTCCGGTTCTGGATTCATAATCATAGCGGGATCAGTCGATAAATCTCAGGAGCTGCTACTTCAGGGTCCATCCTTCCTATACTACTTTCCATGCATGTGATCTTGCACTCCTGTATTTTTTCAACCCTCATTGTGATTAATGAATATGTTTGTCCAGTGTGACTGTCTTCTCAGCGCGTTTACCAAGAGTGCTGTCAAAAGGGCCTGATGCAGAGTGCTGTGTAAGCGGTTGGGGTCCGACAGAAAATATAAGTTTCAGTGGTAAGTATTTTTCATAGCAATTTGTCACATTTAACAATGCTAATGTTTATTTTCCTGTTTACTTTTGTAAACTTTAACAGGTTCAATATGCTGCCACATGAAATGGTCATGGCATAAAATCGGGCGTTACAAACCATACAACGCTTCACAGAATCAATTTAAAAGCTGTTGAGGCTCGTCGCAAAAGAAAACTAAAGTTACACCTTCAAGTGGTTTGAATATCGTATAGAAGTACATCGAAATCTAGAATGTGTATAATAATCGCAGCAAGGAATTAATTGTTTGGACGACCCGGCTTTTGAAAGAAAACATGTTTAGGTCTAATACTGGGAAAAAAATAAATAAACGAATAAAATGAACACTGAAGCAAAATGATAATTGAACATTAGCATATGTATCTGTACAAACAAGATATTGAACACCAAAACATCACTGGACTGTATCATCCGTCACTCTTACATAACAAATATGATTTTTCGTGAATAGTACACACATGCATATGCATACAGGATGTAGGGTTACCCTAGACCAGAGTGCATACTGTTAGACTGTCAAGTGATAGTGGAACACATTCTTGTCGAGTGTAGGGATTTTTCTCTGTAACAGGGGTTCGTTTAACAGGAAAGTCGAATTAGGTGATGTACAACCAGACAAAATAGTTGCCTTTGTCCAACAGATCGCTTTATATACCCAACGTTGAGCGTTTATTTTAATGGTTTTTTTCGTTTGCTTTAAACATTTATGTTATTTACCTTCAGAATCTGTTTAGTACGTTTAATATCATTGCGACTTGTACTAAGGGATTAAATAGCACATTTGCTTTCAAAACGTTTTATCTTTCTACCGTTTTTCTCGTTTCCAACGTGTTTACCTTTCTATTTTGATAATACTTTTTTTTCATTGGCACGCGATATCAATGTTACATAAATATGCCATTAGGCACATACGTAGCTATCTACAAACTTTATAACTGCCGTACATTGGAGTGACCGATTTTAAGTATTCGTACAGGAACAAAGCATTATGATTAGGAACGTCTGAATGGTGACGATAGTTTATTACTTTCATATATAACGTTAAGAATAAGTATCTGCACAAACATTATCTGTAGGGAAAATTGGTGAAAGTATGGAAAAGAAGTTTAATCTTGTCCATTTACTGGTACTGCACCTAGCAAGCTTCAGATGACTAAAGTACATCTCATTAATTGCAACCAATGCAAGGAAATTTGGGGATTTGGCATTCAGCACACAACTGTGTTCATTGATAATTCAAACCCTGGCTTACCAATTTTTTATGTGAGTATATTAGCTAATATGCATTAGTTCCAAAAGTTATTATTTATTAAAGGAAAATTTATGTTAGGTGAACCAACGTATCGTTTTATCAAATAACTGAAAAAATCACGACGAAAAATACTTTCCTTATATATATTGAAATGTCGGTATTTGGGCCCAGGTATGTTCACCTCATTAAGGTGATACAAAAGACATTACAAGAAAACCGAGCACAATTATTTATAAAAATATACGTTCCAATATGACATTCATGAAAAAATATAAAGGAAATATGTGTTTTAGTACATTTGGTTATAAGATTCATCAATTGTATATATTTTTCCAGGTTTTCAATTATACATGTTCATGATATCTCATTAAAACTATATATATATATATATATATATATATATATATATATATATATATATATATATATATATATATATGGCAAGACATATTCATGCTATCTGCTTAAAGGTGAATAACCTGCCTTTATGCTTCATTCACATGTGATATTGCACATACAACACATCTTTTGTTTCTATCAGTGGGACTCCACTGGTCCATTCGTTTGTAGAATCAAATATGGACGATTGCAATTCATAGGTGTTACCGGCTTTGGTCAAACGTCATCCACAAATTATTATTACCCAGATGGTGCATCCTTATTTAAACTGGATCGAGAGTGTCACGGTTATATCTTGCTACCATCCTTATGTATGTATATCTCTTTCTATGTCTTTCGTTATTCCCTCCTTAAACAGCCTGTTGGTAGACATAATTCTAAGGAACATTAGTTCGACATATGGCATGTAATCATAAGTTCGTAATTCTGAGGAAGGTAGTAGAAAAAATCCTAGATTATCACGAATCATACAAGTAATATAGTAGTATAATAATGGTATGCACACGATTATACGCAATTTACGCTTAGAATGAAGTAAAATGGTGATGAATTTTAATGCAAATATAAAAAGTGGGGATTCCTTTTGCATTGCTATAAATTATTCCACTTCGAATACATTCATGTTCTAAGGAATTGTATGTGTTTTAGTTCCTCCAAATATGCTATTTGTTATATGTATGATCATGGAAATATTGAATAATTTGTTTTCCCAAATGGATTATTGTTTTAAGGATTTTAAAATAATTGTTTCTAACAACTATGCAAGTTTCGAAAACTGGTAACTCACATATGGAACTGAATTTTCACCTTATTATGCTTTAACGATTGGGTATTTTACTAAGTTAAGATTTTAAGTAAACATCCCTTGATCAAGGCAACAATTGTATGAAGTTATTACACTATTTGGCTACGGTATATATTTATTTTATTATCATAATTACTCCTGAATGTGATAAATTTGTTATAATCTGTAATCAGTTGAATTTAAAAGAAACAAATGGCATATTTGACAATGGTTGTTTTCTCTCTCATTCTCTCTGTATCTCTACTTCTCAGCCTAATAGATAAAGCGATAAACGGGTTGATGAATATACACGTCATCTAATGGACTTGTTTAATTTTGTTTTCATTTGTCAATGTTACCAACTTTGACTTCTAAGAATAAATGAACAAGTAATCACAAAAAATCTTACTATTATATAGAAAGATAAAGTGTCCGTAGACTTATCATGCAAACAGTACATATCAAATTAATTAATGTGTGAATAACAATGTCTTTTGAAACGTGTTATATTACTATTTTATAACTAGTGATACTTTGTTTGGACAAAATCACTAGTGTATGTTGAATCACTGTAATTAAAGATACAGTTGGATTTATCTTTTTGTTATACCCAAAATGCAATCACTTTCCTACGAGAATATACACTGCATTGTGAAAAATAAATTGGAAACGAGACGTTGGTGTAAAATGGCTTATCTGTTTAATCTTCATAATATGTGTGAAATCAGATATAGTCGTCTCTAACATTTCAAATGATCAATTTCTGTTTATTACCATGCAAATGATTTAAAGTTAAAAACAATTGTTTATTTATGATGGAAGCTCTTTCGCGTCATCCTAAATTATATGCCTTTTCATCCCCACTTAACTTCTAAAGGTAGCGGGCATGTTCATTTAATCATATCCGGATGTCTGTGCAATGTTGATCCTTATGTCCATTCACCGGTATGTCCGTATTGAACTATTAGCTTCATAGCGAAAATAAAACAATTGAGACTTTAATTATGTGGAAGAAATTATATACATATGTATATGAGTTAGGTTAGATTTTCATTCCATTTCTCTCATTTTGATACCTTTTATAAACATTCATGTCTTAGACATCGTTGTAAGTATATTAGCAAAACATGTATTTGTTCCTAAAGTTGATGTAGTGTACATTTCTTTCTTGTTGTATCGTTTCAGCTAAAATTGGTTAAAATTACATGAATATTAACCTTTTAGCATTCGGACAAAAAAGTTTATGTAAAAAAGTTAGATAAAACATTTTTATTTCGCTGAAAATGGGGGATTACATTTATCTATTAAGACTGGGGTTGTGAGGAAACGAAAATGAAATATTTTATGTTTCAATATACTCTTACTTAGCTAAACACGTTAAAAGTGTTGCGTGAGATATGAATACATTACGATGGTTAAATACATTTAAATTGTTGTTTAAATTATTTAAAATTTAATTGACTTTTGATAACCTTCCAACAAAACAACTCCATCATCCTCATCTTTATACCTAAAACTTACTAACCAAATTATCAGGCATATATGCCACGAGAGGTGTATAATGTTTTCTGGTAGATTACGCATGGATATAATAGTTATAATTCGTTAATATTAATGAGATTGACAAAAAATTTCTGCCCTGATACTGCTTAAAGCTACGTTTTCTAAAGTAGTCTTATGGTTTTGCTCGTTTAATGATGTCAATTTTTGGCTGTTGCTTTGTTTTGTGAACTTCATTGCCACTTTATTGCAGACACGTACAATTCGACTGACGTTTCGCATACTATGTTGGATCTGAATGCTTTAACACCTGGATCTGAATGCTCTGACGCCTGGACATGAATGCTTTTACACCTGGATATGAATGCTTTTACACCTGGATATGAATGCTTTTACACCTGGATATGAATGATTTTACACCTGGATATGAATGCTCTGACACCTGGATATGAATGCTTTTAAACCTGGATCTGAATGCTTTTACACCTGGATCTGAATGCTTTTACACATGGATATGAATTCTGTTACAGCTCGATCTGAATGCTTTTACACCCGGACTTTAATGATTTTACACCTGGATCTGAATGCTTTTGCACCAAGTATTTGTTTCATTACAAGTTTTACAATTTTTCAACTCAGGACATTTTAATTTTTCTCTTTAAATGGAGCATGTATCTCTGACAAACGAATTTAGTTGTGCTAGCAGGATATTGGGTATTGTATTTGTTTGCAATAAGAATGTATCTTGTTTGAATTCATTCTTTTTTAAGGAATACATTGAATATTTAGTTCACTTAATTATTATTCATATTGATTCACTAATCATATGTAGTTTTTTCTTTAGAAATTTAGCTATGAAATGTTCTGCTCTTGCACCTTTTGCTAATAAATTAAAATGGTGCCTCACTTATATTTCGTAAGTACTATTCTAAAAGCATTATATTGATTATCATCAAATTTGAACCTTACTCCTCTTTCAACTCCTAAACTTAATTATTGTCTCACATACTTTATACCTGTCTGTTAGTGTAGTCATTTTACAGCCCTACATTCTTCGTGATTTCTGGCATCACCGTCAAGATTCAGGCACATTTTCTTTTTCGGAGTAAGTTTTAATGGTTGTTCTTTTGTTTCTTATTTAATATAAATGGTGGCCGTTTTTCTCTTAAAATGTTAAAAGTACAATATTCCATTCCATAAGAGCGTCTGAGAAGCCTCTTTAAACTCTATGGCTAATTGTTTGAATGGTATTTGTAGAATGCATGGCACTAGAGCGTCTGAGAAGCCTCTTTAAATTATATGGTTAATTGTTGGAATGGCATTAGTAGAATGCATGGAACTAGAACGTCTGAGAAGTCTATTTAAAATATATGGCTAATTGTTGGAATGGTATTAGTAGAATGCATGGAACTAGAGCGTCTGAGAAGCCTCTTTAAATTATATGGCTAATTGTTGGAATGGTATTAGTAGAATGCATGGAACTAGATTCTAAAAGGATTTGATAATATTTTGGCGCTGCTCATATACAATTAAAGATTTTGCTATTGGTCATGAAAAGTCGGTCCAAATGATATATGATAAAAGCTGACAAAATATAATAATGTAATAGAGGGGTCACCGACAAACCAGTAATCGATCTTAATATATTGACCTCATGTGAAACATTTCATCAAATGTTATCCAGTAATTGAAAAACCATATACAATATAATAGTGTTACATCTAAATATCAATGCGTTTATGAGTGGATCTATTTTGTGTGTTTTTTTTTAAAAATTCGTTTGTAGATTATATTGTACCTTTGTATGAATTCGAAACTGTGGACTCCGACAAACAGTATGAAAATATAAAATAGTAATGGAGAGATACACATTCAAAATTCTCAAATCAGCGTTGAAGAAAGTTAAATTGCAGTATGTTTAGCATTCATTTGTGTCCCATTTGACGAATTACTTCACTATATATATTGTGTTGCATGACGCTGACTATAATAAGGAAAACGAAAACTGACTGCAGCAGTTCCAGATTAATATTTTCTTGAAGGAACAAATTACATTGTACAGTCATCACTTTTATTATATTTGCTATGCTAGGAAATGTAGAAATATTTTTCTTATGCCGAAAATATTATTTGGGACACAATTAAAATGCCTCATGAATCAATGCAAGGAAACCTAATATCAATAATCATTAACATTCCCAAGATGCCTGTATAGTCCTTCAGTGATATAAAAGTGACCATGTGAAACGCTTGAAATGTAAACAAAATATTACGCCAGCAGTTCGAGCCTTCAAGAGAACTTTATTTGCGAGCTTTCAGTCAAATAAAACAACATGTCTGTATGTTTTCCTGCAGTGCGTTATACTTGCATTTTCACACTAATTCTTGCACTATTTCTTTGCTTATTACTGCCCATCTCCTGAATAACTGAAACTGTTATCTATCTGAAGAATGGAACTAACTTAAATTTGACCCTGAAAGGAAATTGTCATTAAATACTACAATATCAACCGGTTGCTTACATTTGTTGAAATACTTCTGTCCCTGAAAAAAACTCACGTAACACGGAGGGCTCAACTTATGTCAATATTTTTCAATACGTCGTCTGGGTAAATAGTGAAATCGATTAGATTTTCATATGGAAAGGGCGCGACTAGACCGTGAAAACGAATCTGGTATTGATGCATTTTGATTATATTAGTCGAACCTGTAAATATAGATGTGCAAATTTCTTAAATAAAGATATGCAATGACATCTAATATGATTCAGCGTCTAGAGTCTATTAGCATTTGTTTGCATTTTGAGCTCATTATTGTGTTTTGGTCTTAATACATTTACTACTCTGACCATTCATATTATATACACAAATGTGAGAGAATATACTGTTGCTCATGGATGTAATGACGATGCTCAGTACTTGATATCTGAAGAAGGACGAACCCTTTACATAAAAAACTCAAGGCATTGGAAACTTAGGAGCTGCTCATTTTTGACAACATCGGAATCGTTAGGCAATATTTCAAACAGTGAAGCTTGACTAGGATAGACAACAAATCAGTTTTATCTACCGTTTCACCACTTGTTGGCTGGATCTCGGGTTTTAGACCAGTGAGTTTCTTGTCTGTAAGTTTAGCCGTGCAATAAAATGATACGCTATACACAGATGTCGCTGTGCAGAAATACACTCTTGAGACGCTATATGAACAGACCTGCTGCTGAACCTTCAACTGCATCTGTAGTCATAGCAACCACGACAACGTAGAATGCTCATCACGCTGCAAACAACCGAGTAACGATTTGTTTTTGAGGTGAGTTAATATTCACTGTGGCAAAGATGGAACGCATGTGGAAGCATCACTTATAATAACAAAACAAGTCACTTATATTAACACTAAGGGCAAGTGTTTCTCCGCGTAAAACCAATGTAAATATCCATCTTGTTGTGTCAGTGTAAATCTCATCCGCTGTGAAGTATTATTGTGACATCACATACTCACAGGCTACGTAACTGTTACTGTTATATGTTTGAGGATAAAGTATACTGGCACCCTCGATGTTAGATAAGGTAGTGAATGAAGTTTAATGCATCCTTCCACGAGGTTTGTGTCCTAATTCTTCTGGCACCAAAGACAAGAAGATTCTCACCTATCTGTAAAGGTTTTATTGGGTCTCCTGTCATCCAGATGGTCTGTTGCTCTTTTACTATGTGATGATCCAAGAAGTTGCACTCATCTCTCTTCTACAAATGCACGGTTTTGTTTGAAGAGTCTTCGGTATCAACTCGATATCCCATAGTGGATATTTCTGTGGTAGAATTTAATGTTTGCTCGTGGATGGTAATTGAGAGCTTAGGATCTATTCCTGTGATATATTTTTATCGGCTGTTTAAATTCACCATTTATTCCCTCGACTTCGTTAGCGCCATCCACGACGTTCCAGTCGCGCGCTTGTGTCCCGGTTCCGTGAGTGCAAAACAAATGAATTATTAGCTGGTAAACCAAGATCGGTGCCGATCGAATATTACACACACGGTTGCGAGAGCACTATTTTAAACGACCCATATTATAGCGTTATTCGTTTTGGAAAATTACAGGTCAAATTCTAGTTGTTCTCATTGGTGCTGACGCTAGTGTAGTCGTGTACTGGTTGCATTTGAAATTATGCTGTCATGTCGTGAGCATGTCGATGGCAATCAGGCGGAAACTCCACATTGCAATACTTGTATTCTGTTGATATCATACTAATTGATATCGTGATTAATTACGCAGCTGGTATTTATGCTTGCTAGTTGTCCATGACGGTAGTGTTTCATTACGGCAGAGTCCTTAAACTCTCCTTTAGTTACTGTATATAATATATAGGCCTATTAGCTTTGTTTTGTTTTCGTGGGTTGTAACGCAATTTTTCAGCACAAGATAAGCTATACATGGCGCCTAGTATTATCGGTGGAGAAAGAAACCGGGAACACTCAGGAAAGAATCACTGACCCACGAGAAGCTACTGGCAAAATTTCTCACATACCCACATTGACCGAATCCGAGACTCGAACCCACGCAGGCAGAGGTGATATGGCAGTGATCCGCAGCGGATAGCGCTTTAGACCACTCAGCCACTCGGGGCCCGTACATATTAGCTAGTGGATTAACACGATGTATACATTTGGTTCCATGACCCCACCGATGCACCCCTGCTGACATATTATCATTCCTTCGTTGATGATATCGTGGGAAAAATTGCTGCCAGTGCGTGTCTAACTCACAATAACGGTTTCTAAAGGAGCAGCTGTGTCTAACAAGTTGGCTGAGATACACTGCGGCACCATATATTTATGCCTGCTAGTGGTTCTCATGGAACTTGTCGTGACTTTTGTTTCTATTGCGTTCATTATTATCTGTAGATTCATTGGATTCTACTCTCATGCGGATTTGTTTCTCCTGACTAGACCGTGGTACTTGAGTCGACGTGGATTTGGGGGAATGATATACATTAATGACACAATTAAACCTTCCTGGATCTTTCTCTGCTATATTCTGCATCAACCCAGTTATTCCATTCCAGTGATTTAGTGGATTTTACAGACAATCAAATGTTGCTAACAATATTGGTCTTTAATAATCACTTGGAGGGTCTTATCGGTAAAATATTTTGACTCAGCGAGCTTAACATCCTCATACAATGTTATAACAATATGACGGAATTATTCGGAAGCTCCGTTCGCGTCCGCGTCTGCTGACATTGCTGTCGGAAGGGTTTAATGAAGTAGTTCTGGTAACCCCATTGTGGCGCGTCGAATTGCTTCAGTTTCGTTAGAGAGACATTTTAATGGCCTGTGCGGTCAAACCCGTTACAGTGGCATCTTCTCTGCATGGCGTACTCTAAGTAACATATGTTTCTCCGACAGTGGGAACTTCACGGATCTATTGTTCACATTTATTAGAAATACAAAATTCTAAGACATAGTCAAAGCTTACCAACTTCCTACAGCTCTGAAATGTTTGTCTTTTAGAGCTTGATAGAAATAGTTAGATGTCAAATGAACCAAAGACAGACAAGATATATTTAGCGTCTCGTAAGAATTCAGTATTTCTAACAAATGCCGAAATCATGTTGTACGGAGGTTAAGTGCTGTAATATCATGCTTTGTAGTTTCAAATGCACTTTAGTTCTAAATCATTTATTACTGAGCTTCAAGTTGGCAGTAAGTCGTTTTAACAAACATTTAATACTACCTTTTCAATTCATATTAATTCATAATAAATTTAAACATTCTATAATATAAATATGATTCATAATTAATATTGTACAGCATGTTAAATGCGAAAATCGGATTATTTTCTGTAATGCTCCTAAAAGCAAACAAATTCATCAAAGTCTTTGAGTAACAGTAAAATATATTGTTTTATCTGGACAAAGGCGGAATTTTAAACTTTGTTATGTGCATTTATGTTAAGTTTTGGAAGGCTGACCACTTTCTTACAAAGGGCAAATTTTGTTAGACACGTCTTCCATTCACACAACTTCTTTGAAAATATATCGCATACCAAATGACTTCAGAACCATGATCTTCCTATCATTATTATGTTTTCAACCGCGTGTATGTTAATTCATCTCCTGACCTGATCTCAGATGTTGCTCTTTTGTGGGTGGGGGTTCTCTCTCCTTTTTGATTTTTCCAGAACAGTTTGCGAGGCCCTCCTGCCCAGTATGTTTTGGATTGCTATTTAAGATATTTTGCTATTGTGTTAATGTTTTCTGTTTTTTTTTTAAATTTCTTTTTCTTCTTCTCAGTATTAATCTGTGTCAAACCAGCTTTCTACTTCCAACCTTAGTTTTTCTTCCTCTTTTAGTCGTCTTCTTTTCTCTTTTTGTCTTTCTCTGTCTTTTTCGTTTAGTGCTTTATGTAATGGGCTTGTTGTTCTTATTTCACTTGCCTCAGAGTTGGATAACTCTTCTTTCTTCTATTTTTCTTGGAGTTGTTGTTTTTGTTGCAATCTTATTTTTACTTTTTTTCTTGTTGTCGAATTCTCCTCCAATATGGATGTGTCTCGTCTGGTTTCCATGCTGGTTCTTGTTGGTTTTGCTGTTTTGGTGTGGGATCTGTATTTTCTTGCTGTGTTGGCTTTGTACTTTGTTGATGTTGTGGTTGTACAATTTCTTGCTGGCTTTTGGGTTTTGTTGTTGATTTTGTTGTCCTGGGACTTGTTGTTGTTGCTTTTAGTCTATTTTTTGTGTCTGTACTTGCTTTCCTACTGGAGTCTGTACTTGAATCTGTACTTATATATGTTGTGGTTGTTGTTGTTTTAGATCTTGTCGTTGTTGTTGAGTTTTCTGCAGTTGCTTTGGATCTGTAGTTTCTTTTTGCTTTTGTAGTTGTATTTGTCCTTGTTGACTTTGTGGATTTTGTTGTTGTTGTCGGTTCTGCTGTTGTTGTTGCTTATATTCTTGCTGTATATCTTCCGCTTTCTTCTGTTTATCCCCATTTCTTAAGCTTATCTGGTGATTTTGGTCTTGCTGCTGTTGTTGTTGCTTCTTAACCTGTTTACTGTTTTCTAGTTCAGTATGGACTTGTGGCTGTTGGTGTTGTTTTTGTTTTCCTGGTAGTTGTTGTTGTTGTTACCTTGGGTCCATTATTTGTGTCTGGCCTTGTTGTATGTTCTCTCTTGGAATATGTACTGGACTATGTACTTGCATCTGGTGAGGTTGTTGTTACTTTAGGTCTTGTCGTTGTTGTTTAGTTTCTTGCAGTTGCTTTGGATTTGTAATTTCTTGCTGCTGTTGTAGTTGTCTTTGTGGGTTTTGGTGTTGCTGTCGGTTCCTTAGTTGTTGTTGCTTATGTTCATGTTGTATACTCTCTACTTCTGTCTGTGTGTCCATGTTTCCTGAGCTTGTCTGACGATTTTGGTCTTTTGCTTGTTGTTGTTGTTGTTGCTTATTTAATTGTTGATTGATTTCTACTTCAGTTTGTACTTATGAATGCTGCTGTTGTTTTCTTTCCTCCTGTTTTTGCTGAGTTCACCGTGGTTGTTCTGGAGTTGATGCTTGTTGTTGTTGTCGGTTTGCTCTTTTTTCAATTACTGTTGCTTGATTTTGTGGACATTTAAAAGGTGTATGTCCCATTTTTCCACATCTATTGCATTTTCTATCAAATATGCAACCTTTGTACCAAGGTTTTGCAACAAATCCAAACATATAGATGATTCTCTTGATTCCCTTTAATTTTCCCTTTTCAATCTCTAATATTCATGTACCGTCATATATTGTTGTTGACTCAATCATTCCCGTTCTCGATGATATCACTGGTATTTGAAATTTTTCATCGAACCTTTTGACTATTTCCTCTAGTGGAATTTCTAAAGAGATATCCGCCACATGCAGGTCTACTGTCTGTTTCTAATTTTCCGTAGGATGGGTATTGGTTTCTTTACTATAACTTTCTCCTTTCCAACGTACATTTCTCCATATGGTAAAACTGGTGTTTTTCCATTCGGTCGTATAATGTAGCCTTTATATCCGTTGGGGTTAATGGAGTATACTCTGTTTAAGCACTCGGGATTTGATATCTTCTTTGCAATCATTATACATGTTGTGGTTGGTATTTTCTCTCTTGGAATATGTGTCATCTCTAATTCTTGTGTTCCTTCTCTGTTACTGCATTCCAGGTAGGTCCCGTCTTGCGTGTTGATTCTTCTTAGATTGAAAAATGTACTCAGTTGGTTTATTTCTTTCCTCGTAGCCATGTTTCCTCGTGCACTTGTTCGATTTAGTTGATATTATATTTGTTGATTTTCCATGGTATATACATGCCGTTTGTTTTTGTAGCTATTTATGTGATTTTATATTCCCTCTTTTCGTTGCTGGCAGTCTGTAATGGACAGAAAAGATAGTCCTGTAGGGGGGCAGAAACTCTAATCTGTTTGCTTTGTCCTTGCCATTTCAGACAATAAAACAGCAGACTGTACTTCTCAAGAAGGAGTATAAGAACTCAGATGTTGCGTATCTAGCGTGGCATATGGGGGTATTACTATTATGTTTCTTCAATGTGAAGCCCAGTTGTTTTCATGCATAGCTATATTGAGAATAATACAAATTTTAGTTATACAATAGAAATCGCATTTTATAAATGTTGCATTAAACATTATCACTATTACTATTATGTTTCTTCAATGTGAAGCCCAGTTGTTTTCATGTATAGCTATATTGAGAGTAATACAAATTTTAGTTATACAAATTGCATTTTATAAAAGTTGCTACGAATATCAATAATAAAGTCACCACTGGCGACATTGCAATCGTCAGCCATCTGTATCATCATCATCATCATCATCGTTAGGATGGTCTCAGCTTGACACAGCATAAAGTCGATACAACCGCAATCATACTTTTTCTCCGTCTTCCGTATCCTCTCCACCCTCAACCCATTATCATCATTCTCACTTGTGATCGTGATTATCATAAAGTCAGAATAATGTGATTGAAAGACTTGTTCTTTCTAAACACAATACCTTGTTTTCGCTCCATCCACTCACTCTCTCGCTTCTCCTACTCACTGTTTTGACGGTAAATTAATTTCATCTGATTAAATCGAACCTAAACTACAATGGGTGCTAATGGGAGAATTATTCTGTATCTCCTACTGCGAAACTGCATTTAAAGGGGAACAACTGTATTGACCTTATAACAAAGTCCACAATTCTGATCCGATAACGTGTAATTCTTACTGTACAAAGGATTGTGACAAATCAGTATTGTAACTAATCTTGATCGTTTTGACATCTTTCTTTAAGGAAAGTTCAGCATGGTCAAACAATTCAGCCTTAGTGTGCCTTATGATAAAAATTCTATCAAATGTTTATTGTGTGTAATATAGTTAACCACTTGCATCAGTGAATCAGAAATACGCGCGGTTTTGATGCTTTCTGATTTCTCAACAACAAATTCAAATCAGTAGTTAGATGGTACAAAAGTAACTTTTCTCAAGGGAATGAATGCAAGTATATCTGCAAGCGCTCGTATTTACGTACGTATGGTTAGCCGTTAATATGTTTCCTATCTAGTATTTTTCGATAAATGTAATGCTTGAGAAACATGTGCAGATATAATTACAGTTATTTCTTCCATGTGTTTATGATTGAATTGTGCATTACCAGTCTCCTCTGATACCAGTAGATAGCTCGATGATACTGGAGTATACGTTTATGAACAGTTTACGATATGTAATTACATCTGAATGTATTCCATAAAGTCTCAAGATCGCAAATGATATAAGTACAAACGGGAAATAAACCACCTGAATCTGATTCCTAATAAAACATGGTACTTAAACTGTTGCATAAAATTCAGCCTCCTTTAAAATAAAATCAGCCCACGTACAAAGTTTGACCACTGGCTCAATGGTTTTTACACTTATTTTATAAATAAAATAGTGTTTGCTCAAATCCAGCAAACAAATCAGTCTAATGGTGCTGCTATGGAAACTAACTGGACTAGATGCTGTTTTCAGCTTCCTTTGGTACCATACAGTTATTACGTGTTGCTATATTATAATGATATACAAGTAGTTTAGGCTGGAACATTCCGTTACTACAGGCGAACTGGAACAATGTATTGCTAGTGTCAGAGATAAGCAAGCTGGTTGTCACGGAATGAAACTCTTTTATTTATTGAATACATGTACTCGGGTTTCGTTTGTTGTGTACAACTATACCCTAGGGTTATTTATGTATATTGTATCGTATTTCGAAATAGTGAGTTCGGTTCATCCCATGCCGCACATGCAAAGTGCTCTCGATGGGACGAACTGAATGCCTACAATGCACGGACTATGTCTGTTATAAATACCTCACCGTAGGTAAATTTCTTTACAATACGGATAAGTCTTGTCAGCTGGGAGTCTGCTTCAAGGACTTGCACATCTTCAGGTTTAGAGGTATTTAAGTTTATTAATTTCTTTTTGTCTAAGTTATAACTACTATATTACCTCGTTTATTTTTGTATGTTTCCTATGTAATTTGCTTTACGAAGTGTAATGAACGTATTTCTATTCTTGTTTGCGACTTAGCAAGGGATATATATTAGTAATGCAAAGCTAAATTGTTTTAAAGAACTGTTTAATATAGTAGGATTCTTATCGAGCAGGCTTAGGTTTATTTTTGAACCTGTCATTTTAGTAATTATTGTGCTAATAATGTGATATATATAACTTACCGTGTATAACGTCATTACCTTTTACCTTATATGCCCTTGTTATGTATAGTACACTGTAATGGATCTATTTGCAGCTGTCTAATATCCGGGGTATCCGTAGTGTCTAATGTCCGGAGTGTCCGGAGGGTATAATGTTCGGTGTGTTTGGAGGGTTTCGAAGTGTTCCGAGTATCTGGAGTCTGTAGCAGCTGTGAAGCTGAACTGTAGCAGCCGTGGAGCTGAATCAAAGTGTACTGATGACGAAGTGGATCTCCATACATGTAATTTGTTAGCGGTGGGCTAAGTTTTGGTTCGTAAAACCCAGTGTATCTTTCGAGAGTGCAAATATAAGTTGTATATCTATCCTTTTTTATCACCATAATTTCGCTACTTGAGTGAACGCATTTTACTACACGTGTAAAACTTTACATCGTTTACTCCCTGAGTGAACTATATCCATCGTTTCATTGTCAAATCGTTGTGAACGATTCACCCCTTGTCTTTGTATTTGCTAAATTAATTTATTTGTATTTTTCATCATTAAGTCTTTCTGCGTTCTTATGTTAATTAAATCCAATATTTGGATTATATATACACGCACATATTCATAATTGTTCATGCAAGTCATCCATTATTAAACATTGTATTTATATCATCGTCAAAAGTGTTCTGTTGTGAATCCAAAAATCCCACCCGGTTATCTTGTTACACTCGTGTTAATGATTGCAGCATACAACTTCTAGCAACGTGGTTCTAATGTCAGAAGCGACGAGCTGTTAGTGTGGTTCTAATGTCAGAAGCGATGAGCTGTTAGTGTTAGACTGTAATAATGTGTGTTAGTGTTAGACTGTAGGAATGTCTGTTAGTGTTAGACTGTAGGAATGTCTGTTAGTGTTAGACTGTAGGAATGTCTGTTAGTGTTAGACTGTAGGAATGTCTGTTAGTGTTAGACTGTAGGAATGTCTGTTAGTGTTAGACTGTAGGAATGTCTGTTAGTGTTAGACTGTATTAATGTGTAGCATGTGTCTGACTGTAGCATGTAGGTGCTGGAGGCAGATTGGAGTAATATTTTGCCAATGTCATATTAAATCAATCTGTACTTACTGCCATATTGAAAAGGTGTTGATAGCAAGAGATGGGAGCGAATTGCTTTAATTGCCAGATAATATATATGATGTGCAAGAGCTGGATCGATTTCATTATCTTTAAATGTGCTACATTATCTTTAAATGTGACTCTTGAATTCCAATAAACCTGTGACGCTGCATGGAAGCCTTAAGAATAAGAATAAAATATATAAAATAATTAAACAATTACACCTTTGTGATATATTAAATGAACCCCCCCCCCCGAAAAGTAAATAATAAAAAAATGAAAAATAAAGAATAACGTTCAACGGTCTTGAATTAGCATAATGCATCTTAAGCGCAATAACCACATGTCATGTCGATTTCAAAATTAACGAAACACCTAACCTATCAGCAAGACTACTGATTAAGGGTCGTTTCATGTATAGTCATTACTAAGGTATATATTACAGTCGACATCACTTTATGATGGCATCTGAGACAAACATTCAGGGGTTTGAAAACTATTTATCATCTGTTCCTTAAAGTCATGTAAATGAGGGTTTCAGTGCACTGTAATATGATATGATGAGTTTGTCGAAGCCATCCATTCACGGTGCATCTTTTACACGAACCTCACTGATGATATATTTAATGAAAAACGTATAGAATCGAGGTAATATTTTATAGTCGGGTTGGGCGAGATTCTTTTTTTTGATACTGATATTAAAACGAATTGATTAAAAAATAAATGAGAGGTAAAAACAAAACGAATTGCTTATTTGCAAGAGAAGTTTGGACATGAAGGTTCTTAAGCAAGTTTGAAAATTGATGTACATGATATATATTATTATTAATCTGGAAGTTGAATTGATACTAACCGATGCTAACTGTTCGCACTAAATTACTTGAATCATGCAAGTTCGTTACTTTACAACTAACAACCAAACTTTGCCTAAGTTATTGAAACTGAGATATATTTACTGACATCATTTCTATCTTGAAATTGCATCGCGACCCGGGTTCAGCCACCCTAACCCACCCGCAAAAATAAAGAACAAATATCCTAATGGCGTTAGAATGCTAACACAATTGTAGGTACTAATAAATAAAAATATTAAGTCACAATGTACGATTGGAAGGTTGATAAATCATTTGCTTTGGCACAATGACTATTTTTGGTTCCCTAGGTAGACATATATAAATTTGTATAGTGAGAGGAAGCTGATGAAAATCAACAGAAATGTATAATTTTTGGCCGGCAATGGTGGCGTCATAATAAGCCGCGTGCTATCCATTTCCACCATTCCCCAGTCATGGAACACACTAGTACAACTGTGATCAAAATAAGATAAAAACTTTTTCGCCCCAGATGAATGGTTAGTGTTACATGCGTTGGTGTTATAAATGAGAAACGTATTCTCCAATTAGATTAATCGCCTACTCGAATCAACACACCATATCGTGAACATAGGTGAAAATACAATTTTATTACATATTTATTGTAACATTGGGTCATAAAAGTACAAATGTATTTTGGATAAGTCATTAGTGAGACGCTCAAAGGCATTGCTAAATTTCATCAGGACATATCGGATTATTGAAATTACATTATCACTTTTATCATGCAGTCTTTGTGGGTGCTGGATACAAATTATACCATACACTAATTCAATGTAATAGTGAGAGAGAGAGAGAGAGAGAGAGAGAGAGAGAGGTCATCTGAAAATATATATCATGGCGTCATCTGAAACTATATATTATGGTATCATCCGAAACTATATATTATGGCGTCACCTGAAACTATATATTCCTGTTTTAAAAGAAAGGCACACAATCACCAGCTCACAACTATTTTTTGTATTCTTTTAAATTATACATTTTCCGGAAGACGTACTTTAACTCGGAACGGTATCTAACATCTCTCAGTCGAGCGAAGCAAGAAATATCGAGCTGTTATGAGGGGTCGCGTGAGGGCGATGTGTTCCTGAATTCCAATGATCTCAAGTTAGCTCAATGGTTCTTATAGGCTCCATTACCTGAAACGAGTTGGCTCGAATCAACTAACAACCATACATTCAAAGCTTTTATGGTTAACCTTGTCCCATTTTGAGATAGGATACATTATAATGTACTCAATGCGACTTTTGATTTTTTTAGAGAGAGATTTAACTCATGCGTTAATGTTCCCGTTGACATTCTTTTCGGGATGTCGATTCAATAATCTATCAGTATGGCCATCTCTGGAAACATCTTTCTTTTGGATTCAATTTATTTTATTTAGTTTTTGTACTAAAACACTTGTGGAATTTTATGCGTTATAAACGTATTACTACAAAAACAATTCGACACATAAATTTCGATTGTTTTTTCATTTAAGTCAAGGCGATAGATACATGGTCTTGGTAAAAAAATGTTATGAACTTAACTGGAAAAAAATGGAAATACTACTTTTTAATGGTTGTTGATACATAACTATTATATATTCGGTTAGATTAGTCATCACAGAGCTCAGGCGTCCACAGCCCTTTAAATTTCGACAATATTTTTATGTCTAATTTAAAGGGCTATGAACCCCATAGCTCTGTGATGACCTCAGAAAATGTCAAATATGTATTGGAAAGTGTGGAATGATGCTGCATTTATATAAATTAGACTATTCCCGCAGTCAAGATACAATAGGAAAGTTTCCAGAAAGTTTTCTTATTAGATAAGTTAAAATCTCTGAAAATTGTATGTTGATTAAATCACGCGGGCTACGTTAAGTTTTAAGAAAATGGTTAGATTCTGATGCAGGCATTATTGATAAACTGATACAATTTGAAAGTTAGATAGATATAAATCTGTTTTTAGAAGTATCTGTTACCAGTAATTTGTAGATCCTAGAAGAATGTTTTTTTAATTTAAAACCCGTGCTGGAAATGATTACAAAATCAAATTTACGACGTCATCGATAGTTCTTTTTTATACCGGATAAGTTAGATATTATCAAAAAACAATTTGTACCTAGCAACAGTGACGAATTTATGGGAGCAACACATTATAAGGTAAGCAAGTTCAGTTATTTTATCACAAAATTGAGTAAAGTATACAGTTAAATGCAGCTCTACTTCAATAAACACATATCATCTTTAGAAATTATGGCAACTGTTCACGGTTGAAATAATACAGGATATGTTGAGTTTCATAAGGAAGATGTATGACGATGCAAACAATCCAGTTTGGTTTATCATATATTTGCATCAGACTAGTCTTATGGACAAATATGAATTTGTGATAGCATTAGTTAAGTGTTATGCAGTGTTGTGAAACTGATACAAAATAACTAATCATAGAAAGTGATTGCCATATATGTACATGTAGACACTGCTGTATAGAGAGTTCGCAGCACTTGTCGCAAGGAACCAATTAGACCTACGGCACATCCGTCACTTATCTAAGGGTCTCTGCACTACAGTTTGAAAAGGCTGACTAAATAATCAACATTCCATATAAAGAACATTTTATCTCTGCAACAAAAAACTCCACAAAACAACGAAAAAATGCGGCGCGTGTAGTAACGATAGTTCGGTAAATTGGGTTTTAATTCTCTTGCGACTAGTTAACAATCTCTTTATTTAAAGATGCAATGGTTAGTGAGGAAACGAGTTTCGGAATAAGTATTTATATTGATTTGCAATCAAGTACAAAGTCATGTCGGATGGAACGTGGTATTCAACCATAACAGAAAACAATCCCATTGGCTGTTACAGTGTACAATGTACTTTGTATATATCCTACAAATAATTGTAGGTCGTAAATGGATTCGTGGTCCAATGGTATGATATCCGCCCGCTGTCATATTGGCTTCGATTTTTAATTTTCCTCTTTCCACTTAATAAAAATAGTATATATTATCCAGTGATCATTTTTTGTTTCATATTGATATAAAAAAACCTCACAATAGTCACCACTTTATGTAAATTTTGTTGTAAATAATTATACCACTAGGCAAAGACATGTGATAAACAGAGGATCTCAAATCAGTTAAACAATGAAGTGATGAAACTCGTTGAATAATGTCCTGCTTTTAATCGTAGAGTTCTGCAAAAGTTGGATATTATTAAACGAGTGTCATCAATTCAATATTAAATCGTATCCTACTACTAATATTAGTAACTCAACTCCGTGGATGATATTGAAGCTAGTGGCTGTTCAGAACGCTTCCACCAAAATGTGTATTTATTCCAGGAAAAATATTTACCCCAGTTGCAGTGTAGGGTGTGGTCAAAGAAATAGCATTCTGTTGTTAGGAGTTTTGCTTGATGCATAAACTGCTGGATGCGTTGTGGGGCATCCAATGGGCAGGGCTCATGGCCGTTTGATCCATTTGCTCCGCCTTTTTCTCTTGCCTTGCCTATGATATCGTGCACTACTAGTAGTACTAGCAACATTCAGTCATTTTCCTCCAGATTATATCATCATAGTAATTACTCACGTATTGTTGTCTCAAAACGAAGTGCACGCAAAGAACATCTAATACGATTTGTGAATGAAATAGACCAATTATCTTAGATCGTTCACTGAATAGAACAATTGTTGAGTCCTTTAGAGATGCAAACAAAAAAAAATATAAAAAATTGCACGGATCATTTGTCGCATTGGGTTAACGATCTAAGACATTTTGTTTCTTACATTCTTCAATCATATCAGACGCAACAAAATGTGATATATTCCGGTAGAAATGCATCTGCCAAACCTACATTTTCTTCACGTTGTCCACTTTAAGCAATAGTTATTTTCTGTCTGCATCCATACTCGTGTGTTTGCGTGTGCGTATGTGTGCGCAGGTGTGTGAAGGGAGTAGGACTATTGAATTGCACTAAATATAACAAACTCGATATTGCATTTGATAAATTGATCAATAACAACAAAACTCTTTTTCTGAAAAATATGCAACTAAATATGTATAAACATGCAATGACACGATTGTGGATTATTTTCAGGGGTTGGCGAAGGAATGGGAGATAGGATGGCCCTGGATACATTTGAATACAGAGGAATGACGATGGTGTAGATCTTGATTTTAATAATGGATATGCTTAAACTTTGTAGGCATATAATATGCCAATGCAATAACTAATATAGAGTTTTAAAAAAATATTTGGAAATGCATGTATCAAGTACGGTGGCAATTTCTGCGAAACCCAAATTTGGCACAATTTGATGATTTTATTGCTCAATACATATATAGAGGATTTAGAGTTGAAGACGCTGTATTCTATTTATATTGTTAAAAAGATGACTTTAATTGACTAAGTAAACCAATTATGTCGAAGAGGTGAGGAATAGCGTACTAGAGTAAATATATTTGTATTGACGTTTGAACTGTTTTATTTCTATATTGCTTACCTTCCTTCTGAAAATCCATATTGTATAAAATAACAAAGGATGTGAATATTGAATATGCCGAAATATGGTTTAGTACAATATTTGGCATATGATAGTCTATACATGTCAGCCAATATATTTGATGGAGGAATACACTGCGAGACCCATGGAAGAAACACATTCCCACGTGAGGCTGATTGAAAATTTCATACACACTCACCCTGGCCGCGCAGAGATTCGAACCCACGCGGAGAGAGGTGAGGTGTTCGGATCGGTAAAGACAAGCACCTTATACCACGGTACCAGCCGGGGGTCGCGGACAGGAAGGTTAGGTTTAGCAGGTTCTAGTCTACCAGAATATGTCACATTTTTTGTTTGGAACATCTGGAACGATTTGAGGATACGCTAGACAAAGTTCCTTAGATATGACTGCCAACAGGAAAATGTGCTGTCATTTAAATGAATTGGATATAATAGTAGCGGACATTTTATTCCCAGGTTGCAGACTGATGAAATCTATTTTCTTTAGTACATTTTTGAATTCTATCAGATGTAAGAAAATGTCATATAGGTTGTTCATGTCAGATATTTATTTTCTGTCTTTAAAATACGTCTATATCATGTTGCCTGTGTATAGGAAGGGGACATGTTTTAAATATAAGCTGGTCTATTTCGTAATAGATAATTAAGGTGAAGTTCTGTGCAGCTTGAAAGAGTAACAAAAATCATCACAAAACTTGAGCATGTTATCAAGTAAACGGAAAATTATATTTTTTTCGAATGGAATGTAAATGTAATTCTACTCGACGACAATTGGGAGAGTTCAAGTGTTTTTTGCCGACAACTTTTATGTCGGATATACTCTAATAAACAACAGAGTAACATATGAGGATACTATTCGGCATAATTGGTAAAACTCAACAAACAGAATGAGAATGATTTTAAATACTATGCGATTTTTTTGTACCGATCTTTAAATAACGACGTTTTAGAATGGTTTGGCAATGCACTTGCCAAAAATACCCCACTTGCATTTTACGTTTAAGAATCAAGAACTAATAATCTAGGTTAAAACAAGAACCTTTTCATGCTTAATGTTACTTTTAAATGCTTTGAAGTTACATGTAGCTTTCTTTATACATACGCATACATAAAAGTTTCACAAATACTGTTCCTCACAACAAAGGTAATCCGTTTTGTAAGGCCACTTTTCCGGTGCGCGAAGGGTGGCCGTATAAGCGTAGGACTACTGTAATAGTAATACTACTATCATTAATACTACCATTAAAAAACATCATGCCGAAAATATTAATCATGATGATAATACTGATATTACTAATCACGTTCTTGTTGAAGAAAATGAAATTCATGATGTTATGAGTCAAATATTTGCATTATCTGATAGTTGCAATATATATATTTTAACTGTGCACGATGACGTACTTGCATCACCATTTTCTTAGTCTTTGCGATATCTGAAGCAGTCAACCAATAACATAATCTTTCCTTTCTTTGATTCGATCTTATCCATGTTTATTTATTAATAAACCTTTTACAAATAAAGTGCGTACTACACTTTTCACTATATATGCAAAATGGCATCGTTATTCTTTGCTCAATAATTAACTTATACTCAAAACTTTGAAAAGAAACTACACTTTATTGCGCTTAATTGTCGGCGCTCTTTTGTTGGCGCCATTTTATTGGTGCCCTTATGTCGGCGCTCTTTTGTTGTGCGTTCTTTTGTCGGGTCACACCCCAAAAGCAATACCGATTGCAAAACAATTAGGAATGAAAGTTATTGACCCGTTCGTGATAACGGTTTTAGTGCTGTTGGTGATGCTGCCGGTAAAACATTTTCGGCAATCAAAGAAAGACTAGCGCGATTAATATGACGAAAATCACAACCACCAGTGAAACTGGCCAGCACTGAAGTTATGCTTGCTAATGTCAGTACAAAAATAAATCAAACCGCAAATCAAAAGCTAGCAGAGCTTGCTGGTGTGCCACTATCAGAAAAAGAAAATGAAAACAAATATGACTGCAAGTCCGATAGCAGGAAGTGGTCTTCGTGTAAGACGATAACAATTATAGTACAATATTCAAACGTGTATCTGACCCAGCATTTGACACGGACGCACCAGTTCTCAAAGATGAGTCTGTGCGTGAGTATCAATATTTTTCTTATGATGCTCGTGTACCTAAAGCACGTGGAAGAATCGAATTACAAGTTCAGGATACAAGTAGATATTTCTTGCTCGCTGGGAAATTATAGAGGTCAAAGGTAGACTTTTAAAAACAGATGATACAGCATACGGAATTGGTGATCTAGTTAGTTTTGTTAACAATGATGTCATGGCGTTATTTAATAGCTCTATTTGACGGAAAAACTATTGAATCGTGTCTTGAAAACGTAGACGTTGCCACGCCAATACTTGGTCATGCGCGATACAGTGATGCTTATACAAAATCGGCCGGTTCAACAATGATGTTTGCAAAGGATACAAATGATCATCCAGAAAACAGAAACGTGACAATGAACGCAGCTGAAACTGAAATTGCATCAATGAATGAAAATTTCGTCTTAGGTTTTTCCGCACGCCAGGCGATGATGAAGAGTTTTCATGTGCAATTCAACTCTCATGGTACTTGTTAGAAAAGCCACTGATACTAATGCAATCAGGTGACCCAACGCAGCTGATGCTGCTTAAGTAATACGAACAAAACTAAAGCTGCGGATGCCAGCAATGACTCCTTCGATTGCTGAAGAACATCGATTGCTGTCTTTTATGAATTCAAGTGGTACATCATTGTTATTATGGCTGACAATGACCACATACATTATTCGGGGTAATGCTGCTAGGTTATTCACATGGCAGATAGCATCAGAACAGGGAGTGTCGGCACCACGACATATATGCATCGCATTTCAGATAAATACCATATTAGGCTCGCAGGGAGGAAATCCAGTGCTATTCGACACACCTTGAGTTTGTGAAATTGCTTTAGGAATAAACAGACATCAGGAACCTTCTGATGAAGTGTTGCTGAATTTTGAACACAATCATGTAGCATGTGTATATCATCGGTTGATGACATTTATGGGACGTGATCAAAATGTTGATACTGGCTTGCAGATATCTCACCGGGACTTCACAATGCTGTATCCGATCTATTACTTTTCGTTTGAGCATTAAGATTTATTCAGGCAATCTGCCGTTGATATACACTTCCGAGCTCGTGGAGCTCGACTATCCGCTTGTGGCTATAGAGCAATTGTTGTTATACTCACTGACAAATCAATGTTACTCGAAGGTGTTGGTAGTATAATCAGAGTTATTGACGCTCCAGTGGAAAATATGTAATTGTAATTAGATCACCGTTGATATTAAAAATGTCGTATCATCATGTTAATGTCAGTCTGACTCCTGGTCAGATTAAAAACCTACAATCCGCGTCGGTAAATAATCTGGAACCACAGTAACGTTAAAAAATAACCAGATCACAGGTAGTCAAAATAAGTTGTCGCGGACAAAACGTAATCTCAAACAATTGAATGATGCTAAGATTGCCAAGACTGGAATTCGAATTACTCTTTCTGCAGGTGCTATTTCAGAAATAACTAAATCAGGTGGTATATTTCCACTTCTCGCCGCGATACCATCCGTTGCAAAACGGCTGCGTTAGGTGCAGTTGGAACCGGAGCTGGGATGGCATTACAAAAAAGTAACAGGAAAGAAAAGGGTCTATGACTTGCAGGAACCCCCAATCGATAGGGACAATCCGTGAAAGGAGGGGTCGAAAGCTTCCAGGAACACTTCAAATTTTGATTTACCTGATGCTGCTAAGAAATTAAAATATAAACAATGTCTAGAGGTGTTTTTATACGCGATCAGTTACCTTTCAAACCAAACAATATTGAAACAATCATTATCAATCTTGATAATAGTACCAGTGTTGGTACTCATTAGGTGGCATATGCAATTGATCCACGTAGAATTATTTATTTTGATTCGTATGGGTAGGCAACACCAAAATAATTTATGAATTACCTACACCGCTTGTGGTCCAGCACAATAAAAACAACGCATATCTGGTATTCAACAATTCCAACACAGACAATATCTGATCCGCCAATATGCAGCCGGGAACCTATTGCTGTACTCGACGCTGTATCAAAATCAACATTAGCACCTCGCAAAGTCGTGCACGATTATATAAGTACACGGCATCGCCGAGCGATTTAAATAGATCTCAAAGTATAATGATATATATTTTCGCAAGATACTCTTCATTTAAAGGTAAGAAAAAGTTAGCTAATTATGCGACCAAAGATGAACTCACTGATATTATGAACCTCTCTGGAGTTGGCCGAGATGAAGTTGTTGTCTTCCCGGATAAATACGGTCTTTTAAAGACAAGTACTATCAAATGGAATTACATAATTCGTAGAGTTCTCATTGCTACCACAGATAAAATATTCCAGTAATTACTGACGGCGGTAAAATAGAGATTCAAATATATCAATTGCAGTTATTAGAAATGAACTTGCAAAAAGTGCTATTAATCATTTACGATCTACCGGTGGTACAATAACGGGTGAACTCAGCATGAACGAAATTAAAATAGTTGTTTTAAGTGATCCAACATCTGATGAAGATGCCGCAACAAACAAATATGTAGACAATAACTATAATAGATACTAAATTATCCACGTTAGGAGTTGAATGTGAAGTTCACGTAAATATGTTTTTAAATACTAGTAGAAATTTTCAAAGAATCAATAAAAACGCAGATGATTTATTTGGCACCCCGTTGACTGTTGACATGAAACTATCTGATATTAACGCAAAACTCGATGATATTACGACGGCTATGTCAGATATTGAAACGATTAAAACAAAGTAGATGTCATAAGTGGGATTCCCGATATCGTTACAAAATTAATCTGATTAAAATTTCCCACCCGCAGATTACCAACAACTCATACACAATGTCATCAGGATTCTCAACAAGGTCACATCAAAATAACACTATCAAACATACCGCGGAAGTCACTGGTGTGCATATACTGTCTGTATTTAGCAGTGCAAAATTTAGCATATACTGTGCTTATCCCTGGTGTCAGAAACGTGTATACTGGAATCATCTGATAAAAAATTAACCGTAGCGCCTTACTGGTGGTGTCTGGAATTTGTCGCTGAAATGCCACAATTCATTAATAAAGAAAGTATAATGAACACTGCAATCAACGTTCAAAATTTCAGGTATAGTCAAGTACGTCAATGGCAAACAGCGCTAATGGGTATCATTGACGAGTATACAATTAAGGTAAAAATATATCGTAGACGTGCTGTTGTTATTTATAGTATAGTCTATTCGGCTTATGCTGTTATTGCTGGATCCGGCGTAACTTTATTAGCGTTGACGTCATTACTAACAGTTGTAACAATTTGCGTATAGGCGTCAACAGCTTTTGCTGCAACTATTAATATCATCGCCAACATATCTACATACAAAAGTGTAAACTGACGTAATTATGCAGCAATATTACATACTGGAACGTTATCATACTCTAATCTATCCTCGTTGATATCGTCAAGCCTTAACTATGTCTAGATATCAGATTCTTAGTTTGACGCGATGCATAAAATATACAATAAAGTAATTGATTCGGATAATAAGAGAATTACTTCAGCAGATCTTCACGAATACAGTACCGTTGAAAACCACAATGATATCACTAATCTCAACAAACCAAAACTTCAGTGTTGTTTTTCCGACTGCAATTGCAGTAAAAGAAATCTCATTGGCGCAGTTGCGAGAATATTACAGCTGGCCGAATATTAGGTCAATGTGGTTTGGTGGATTACCGTCAAATAATTCGTTGGTATTTGCGAATAAAAATAAACCCGATGGAACACCTGACTGGCAGGTTGTAGAAAAGCAACCGGAAGTTATCAGATAGAGCAAATCAATGACGAATTTCAGCGTAGAATAAAATCAGTGACGGGACAAGAATTCAAGATAGCTGTAACCGTCTACGAACCGAAATTATCAGCCGCGATATAAACAAATTCACCAGATTACCTTGCTGAGATATATTCGTAATCGATTAGGAGTGTATTAGGCTGGCTGAAATAGAAACAGCGTAGCCTACAGTAATACCCGAGTCTGCGCTATCTGCTTCACTTCGGGTACACGCTCGTACTGAGGAATTACTTGAATCAGCTTTGAGAGGTGATAAAAGCTAACCCGGACAGTTGTGAATTTCAATCCTACCGGAATAAAATATGGTGGACGTACGGAACATTAGAAATACCATATATTGAGAAAGACATCAATGTTACTTTTCAAGATATTAATCATGAACACGAATAACAACGAAAAAAATTACGTCTACGTTACACTGATATAATTTTTGACGTGACGTCTGCAAAAGATGAAATCATAAAACAAAGAAATCTTTTAACTAGGTTGTATTTGACATAAAAACCGTTCATTAGAGTATAAAGCAGATGAAAGGTATAATTACTAAAATAGCTAAAACTACTTATTCATATAAACAACATTTCATAAATAAATATTCAACTGCAACAAATCTGCTATCTGAAGATGATCTACCAGCATTTAATTTTCCTGGATATAACGCAGCCGATTTAAGAAAATTAACCAGTGATAACACATGTGTATATTTTCCTAACATAGTTGAAGAGTTGAAACAAATAAGTCCACCCAGCGAATCCACCAGGGACAATATTCTCCGATATAACAATAATGGATACGACGAAGGTCGTCATATTTCACCAGGAGTAGTTAATATAACTTCAACGATCGTAGGATCTTGTATGTGAAGCAATCGATGGTAGTTATCAAATAGATCTTGAAAATCAAATCAAGCTCAGAAAGGATATATTCGTTATACTTTTACGACATAAGTTCCCCCCCGATACTTGATCGTGCAAGAACCGATCAATTCGGTCTATTAACGATGTCATAATCCGCTATTATCAAGGATGCATTTCAAACTAACTGACCAAACCGGTTACTTGCTTGATTTTAGGAACAAATTCTGAGTATAAGTTTATATGTGCCATCTATGATCGTGATCATGACGATTTTTTTTATCGTGTAGAATATTTTACAAATTAAATCAAGAGGTATGTACATTGTACCAACATGTGAGAATTGTTATACACGACAAACACGTACTTGAAAATGCGATCAGAACAATAATGAAACCGTCACAAGTCTATATTGAACTATTTAGTGTTAATATAATTTTTGATGAATATGGTAATGAAACTTTTTTTGTTGACGCAGGAACAATTAAATAAACTGCAGTATGATCACATATGATATAGATCAGATTCAAAAGTATGCGAATTCTTGTATTGAATTTCATGGGCTTAAAAATATTGTCTAATTCTGAATAAACTTTCATGTAATAAAAAAACAGAAAAAATATTACCTAATAATGAAAGGCAAAGGTCGAATCAAATAAGTATATTTTTATACTGATTTCTCGTTAATTTGATGCCACCAAACCGACTTTAGACATTTTACCCGACACAAAATATCATACACATGTGCCACGACAGAGGGTCCTAACATTCATTTTCATTACTATAGTCACTGACAGTATTTTTTTCACGATCTGACATAATCTTTCTTAATTGTGTTCATAAGTTTTTTGTTTCCTATTTGTGTGACAATTCCTTTCTAATTTTTTCGCTCGCGCGCAAAAGCGATACAAATTTTTCCACTTCTGTATTCTTGACCACAGTCGATGATTTCAACATAGATTGTTGAATTTGCTTAATGAATTTTTACTCCGCTGGTAGTGTATATCCACCTTCGAATTTACGCTCTTGTAATTATTCAAAGTGACAAATAACTTTTTCAGGATTTAGTTCATCAGATATTTTAATGCCGTCATGTTTAAATTTTTTAATTGCAGAAATAATATCATTGATATTTTTTACACAACTCCCATGTGAAACCCTAGATTGTCAAACGACATTCTAGTAGGCTCAGATGGTGATATATTTACTGTAGATCTAAGGACAGAACAAACCCATGTGAATTCCTAGATTGACAAATGACATTCTAGGAGGCTCAGAGGGCAGCACCTATTTATAGTATATACAATCATCACAACATAAAATCTTATCTTGCTTAATTTTAAGGACGAAACAACTCCTAATTCATTCTAAGGACGAAACAAAATTCAGTCTTATCCAACTTAATTTTAAGGACAATTCAACACTCAATTTATTTTAAGGACGGCAAAGTACATATACGGGGGCCTTCTTTACGTTCAACATATTTTTGCACATCCCCCCAAAATCAACCCACGGAAGAGTGCAAAAGAGCACCCACCACGTGATGACATGGCGGGGAGTGTGTGCTTGTCTGTTGAAGTTCGAGCCATTTAGGGCGGGGCCCCAATGGTAAAACTGGTCCTATGCTCTAGAATCCAACGAATACTTGCAAATACAAGAATAGCTCACTCAATAGGCGTAGATTATTTGCTGTTTGTACTCTTTTTTTTTCTTAATTATTATCGCTAACAAAATCTATATGAAGCAAGAAACATGACATATATAAAAAATAAAAAATCCCACAATAAATTGTTCAGCAATATTTATATTTTTTAAATAAAATTTCAGACTCTACCTTATCTAACAGAATTATTTCCCATTGACTCTGCCAAGAACTTTGTTATCGACAAGGTCACAAAACATTTAAATTACACTTTCTTACGATAAACTTGTTTTCTGAAGTAAGATACCCATGTTTGCATGTTTCGTAATGCCGATTTGCTTGTTGTACCGAAGGAGAGAAAATTAACACAAAAAATATCATTTTATAGACAAGTACTATTATAAAATACCGGCGATGTAACTCTAACCGGGTATAATCGACAGAGTTATCTCACTTCACAATAATGAAATGATATTTTTCGTTTATACTTCTGCGAAAACGCCGATTTGGTTATATTATTTTGCGACATATTATACCGGACGCGGGTTAATTTCAAAATGTCTGCCAGCTGCATTTATCAATGGAAATATTATTTCATCACCAGTCTGTGCATTCACATCAATATTTTCCCTCCATGCAATTGTTTTACATCTCCCCGTATTTCCACATGCAGGATTTTGAGTCTGCGTGACAACCCGTAAATTACGAAAATCATTATCAAGTTTTGGATATCAACATGATCGATTACAAAAACATCTTCGATTGGTCCGCGGAAACAATTGAATATAAATCGGTGACAGTAATATATTTTCTTTCCAGCATTAAATTTGAGATAAACAGTATTATTGACAGCACCAACTGGGTTTTTAGTCGACATAGTCTAATGATACTATCACGATATAATTCTTAATTTTCATGATAGGATGTTTATTTGTCTAAATCATTATTTAAAAAATCTTGCTACATAGTCTTCAGCGTTACTTATAACTTTGTCATTATTTTCGTTGTTATTTCTTATCATAATATCGCTTCAGCTCTCTGTATTAGTTACCTCCACAACGCACAAACAACTGTGTTTCTCCACTAACTCCAACACCACATTACCAACACGGTTTTTGCCTTAAATCGACCTCCGTACCCTTTGGGAAAGATGCCCGCATAATTCATTTACCCAAGCTCTGTTACAAAGAGTTGTAGAGCCTATCATTAACCATCTACACTTTTACTTTCTTTGGATCATTGTACATATAATATTTTAATTTAAATGTTTGTCTTATTTATAATATGGAAGAGTTTGAGAGATTATCTAAAATCCAACCTTTTAAATCCAGATTTGACCTTTACAGAATAACCCCCGACTTACCGAAGCAAGATGTATTTGATCCGACGAATAATCTGATTGAAAGTATTCAGGATGCTAAAAAAGAATTTCGCAACGATGGTGCATATCATGTGTGGTCAACATTCAAAATCATACGCAACACCAAAGGTATTGACGATGTTATCAATGCTACAATGAACTACCAACGAGAAGCAATGATTATTAATTATCTCGACGATCAAAGATATATTCTCAAATAAAATTTATCGCATTAGCCTAAACATACAATAATACTTGAATTACCTGTGACAAACGTGACCCTGTCCTTGCTATTGAAACAACTGCTATATTGAGTAAAAATTCTAGACCAGACATATTGGCCGATATTGATAAAACGTATTATAAACGAGCGTATCCTGTAACCGCGGTTATTTATGGGATATATCCACTGAATGGTAATCCGAGCGTTGATGATTTAGAGCTGATGACATTTTTAAAAATAAATTATGTAGTCGAACGAGTAACGGATCATTTCACAAATGCGATATGTTGAAATGGGTTAACGGATCTATGACGTAAAAATAAGTGAGTGGGCTGAATCAATCAAGGATAAGGGAGCTACAATTAATGATTTCGCTATATTAGCAAAAAACACTAAAATTCCCAATTAATGTAAAAACGATAAGAGCAGTTATCGTTCGGAATCTCTACATGAAGAAATGAAGCATCATGCACAGACATTTGCATCGCCGACTGACAATTACTAATGATTGTTTTACCATTCTGTCAGTTGCTCCTCACTTTTTGCAGGAGAAAAAATGCATAGAAGCCAACACGATTTGAATTTCTTGATGATGTGCAGCTAAGCTGCTGCGAATACGGACATAGATGATTGTGAAATACTAAATACAACCACAATGGTGTTATCTTGGTTGATATGGTTGCATGCTATACTGGAAGCTTTCTTCGTATGGGTGAATGTTCTGAGTATTTTAAGGGATTTGGACATCCCACATACGAGATGACCAGATCATCCATAAATGGATCATTTCCCGATTTAGATTTGACTGGAGTTGCCTGCATAGAGTCGTTCGAGTTTGCTAATGGTCTTCATCCAGTTTGTTATGTCCGGTTTGGTAGACACTTTTCAGAAAGGATGTGGACTCCAATAGTTTTATTACGATATATGATTGATTCAAAAATAATATTATCGTTGGTTGTAAGTGAAGCAATTATATCATATCGGAAGCAAACCAAAGTTTGGTTACCACAACAAAAGGAATATTCTAATGAAGCTGAGGAAAAAAATAAAACACAAAATATCTTGGTAGCAGAATAATCGATAAATTTACAAAACGATATAATAATACACGATATTATACAAGATTAAATATAGACGATGTTGAACTCGATTTTATAATTGCTGATGCAACGAAGAGAAATATATTTGCAAGTAAAAAAACCGCTTACTTGTCTAACGGAACACGATTAGGTAGAATTGTTGGCTACATTGATGACGAGTCACCTCAGTTTACTCACTTAAGATCCGCAATGCTCGCGTATGTTTCGATAAATGTATTTACGATGATAAACAGATTTCCTGACACCGTTGCTACAGAATCATTCTACATCGAAGGAAAATATTCAGAATTGCTGACTCAATTTTATATAAGTACTACTTACGATGTATCATTAGGCGAATGGAGAATAAAACAAGGAATGTTACATAATTATTCTGAATCCGCCGACGTTAAAATCAAAGATATGAATTACAAAAATAATCAAATATCAAAATTATCATCAGCACCATATGCACGTGATCCCGTGACTATAATTAAGACTGTCTATCTAAACGGACCAGGAGATCTGGCAAAGTAACTCGTGCTCTTGAATTATTTCGGCAGAGTTCAGTTGGTATGATTGTTTCAATAACTACACACAGACTCGCAATATAAATGAGCGAACGAGGAATAAAGTCCTGTACTTGTCATAGCTTCTTCCGATGGAAGTGTCACTCATGGACTCCTGATCGAATTGGCGAGAAATATATTCCAATGATCATCATTTGGGATGAAGTATGCACAGTATCTTAAGATAAATTAAAATATCGCTCGATTGTTTTTTTTGAAGAATACAGCTGTGGTCATGTGTGGAGATCATGGTCAACCACCACCTTTTGTTGGACTGTCTCCGCACGAATCGCTAAAAGAGGTTTTAGATTCTTATGAGGAGATAACTAATGATCAAAAAACGCTTGATCCAGAATTAACAGAGTCTAAAAAATTAATCAGACTACAACCGAATAAAATTCAGTGTGAAATAATGCGTGAGATAATTTCAGAAACTCCTATCAATGATTTTAATAAAAGTTGGAGACCACGCGACTTAATAGTTGCAAGTAAAAAGATAGTTCGTGATACACTTAAGCAGAAATTATTTCAGTTACAACGAGAGAAGTTTTCAGAATTTCCTGTACCAATGTGTTATCGACCAGCAGATACGCGACAAAATAATATTGACGTTGATATACCAGAACCCTTGACATAGTCAAGGATGAACCAAAATCTTGTATTAAATGGTATTGTTTTAGTTCATGTCAGTGCTGTTGAGGATGCTCTGAAAATGGGAAAATCTCCGTGGACGTTATCTCGCAGTGTTTCGAGTCAGAAGTGTATCTCATTTGCGGAGAGTTATTGTAAACATTACAAAAGCTACTGACTCCAAAAACGAAGTTTTTAGCGATGATATAATAAACAAAAAATAGTTAGTTATAAACAATGTGATAAACCAATAAGGGCAAATTTATGATGCTGAATTTATCATGATATTAAAACAACATAATAATCATTGTGTGAGCTGTAAATCAGTAATGTTGTGGAGCAATATTTTTAATACTCCAAGACAATTTACCGTATAGATAGAAGTAGTAGTAGTCTTGGTCACACACATGAAAATGTGATGTTGACCTGTTTTGAATGAAATCGACATAGGGGTGCAAATTAAGTGAGCCGGTAGTAATTGTGTATCTTCAGGAATTACTTGCAATTGTTCACGTACAAATCCTTGTTGTTGAGCAGTTGAATCTAATCTGTATATTGCAGGTCTACCTGTGGATCTTGCTACGCTGGACATGTTATGCGTTTGAATAGTAGTATACGATCAGTTGCTCTTAAGTTTAACCACCACCTGGTTGTTGTGAAGAGTCATGTCGTTGTATTGGGATATTGTTATTGTGATTGCACTGACGGGTTTCATAGCAGTTACACGAGTAATTACATTAGTTAATGCAGCTATCTGAATTGGTAGTCTTGTAACCCATTCACGAGATCTCACATCTTTCTGAATTATTTCCTTCGCGTATTGATATTCAAATAACCGCTCAGCTAGCGTTCTATTAAATCGCCCAACAATTGCCTGATCACGATGAATTGCGGTATGTCCTTGTCTGAGTGTGACTTTATGTTGCTTCATCAATTTTTTGCCGGGATCAGTCAGTAACAGCTGTAGCCGTCGTAGACCACCTTGTGGTCCAGATCCTCGCCAATAAATTCGTTCAAGCGCAGAAGCAACTTCAGTTGCTGTTTTAGTTAATAACGGCTCTGATTCTTTATATATTTACAGCGTAAACGACAGTTAACGTGGATTTGTATGTTGATCGACGTCTTCTAATTATAATAATATCATGTGATAAACGTAATATATCCGCCAGAAGAACTTCATTTGGAACGCCGATATCAAAATGTGAATACTCGGTTAGGCGGTGGTAGTTAAATTTGCCATATTGCCTGTCGTGCTAACCACGGCGAGGCGGCAACACGTGTACCATTTGCTGCATCAGCGAGTTTACTAATCGCTGCACGAATTTTCCAATATCCTCTTGAGCTATAATAAATCGATTTCATTATAATAATACTCGGTTGATTAATTACCGGTTCGAGAATTTCAGTTTCCTAATACTAGTTTATCTTTCACAGTAGTTCTTACCAATCAATTAGCAAATGATTCTCTGAAAGATTTTTAAAAATTGAATTTAACCATTGAATTAATTTCACATATGCACTATGTCGTTGTTGCAGATCTTTACTTTTATAAGCTACATCATGAACGTGACATGCTTGATAAATATCATTTACTGGATACTCACCAGATCTTGGTTGGTCTTGGTTATCGAGTCTGATATCGTCTGGTACCCGGATCGCAATAATTATATCCTGGAAGATATGTTTCTCCTGGGTATTTAGCCCATAAAGTTCCTGGTAATTGTCCCGAATCCGTAGCGATATAACCACCTGTCCTTTTTGGAAATATATTTATACCTTTATTTTGCCACATGGTTCACACTTGCCTGTAACCGCACGCCTTTTATTTTTTGTTGTTATAGTTGTTAGTTCACTCGTGGGGGTGATTGTTTGGCATCGAACTCAAATTAGATCCATATTCTTTATTATAGTTCTACAATATGGATGTAATTGATTCCTCAGCGAAAGGAAAACAAGAACCAGTCAAACATCATCCAGCTTTACCAAATTGTATCCGAATGATAATAATTGGTAAGTCCGGGTCTGTTAAAACACAATTGCTACTTAAGTTGATTATGAGATGGATCAAATGGGATAAATTGTATTTGATTGCACCATCAGTTGACGATCAGGATATTAGCTGAAAAAGAAGCAAGCGGTTTTATAAATCGTCGTTTGCCTAAAAGCGTTAATCCATCTAAATCCTATACTCTATTATAATTATTTTAATATTTTAAAAACGTTTTAAAATTGTTTATTTTCTTCTCAAAAGTTTACACATTATCACATACACACTGTCAAATTTCAAAGACATTTGCGTGCAAAGTATGAAGAACATGCTACGTGTTCCCATTTAGATAGTGTGAGCTATTCGTCCAATAGAACATTAAACCATAACAGATCATATATTTTTCTCAATTGGATATTTGAACGCTTTTTCCGTGAGTTTAGTACCATGAAGAAACGGAATCATTCAGAGAAAAGTACGTTTTGAAAATAAATGGAAATCGTTCTAGTAAGGCACAATGCTGCCGTTAATATTGATTTGAAATATTCTGTCTTAAAAATGATGAATACATTTTAATGTAGTTCTTCTGTATGTGTTAGAACGACGAAGAAATTAGCCCATGCAATACCAGTGGTGACGATAAACTGGAGCAAACTTTTGGAAGCAATTGTAAATTGGTTCATTATTAATTCAGTGAGACTGGTTCTAAAATTATAGTAGAAGGGATTACAATTGATTCTACTTTAACGTATGACATACAGCAAATTGTATTGGAAGTACCATCAAGTACAATATTCGGCATTAAGCTAACGTACTAAATAATTGTTTTGGTTTTGATTGACAATTTTGTCTTACCTTTCCCAATACTATTGCATGATCGTTTATCATTAAGTGGTTATCTTATCGGAAAAATACGTAACGAACTTGCTGGACACACTTTACAAATATAAATGTCGGAAAGCTCATGTAAAAATCCAGCATTTCTTGTCATACACGTTGTTGCTATCATTTCGTTTCAGAGAATCCTGTTATTCCGTTGAAATACATTGTTTGTTATATGGTAAGTAAAATGTTAGAATCATTCCGAGGCAGGAATTGGTGACGAATAACCAAAACATGATTTTCCACGGACAATTAATAAGAAATGTTTTGAAAAGTAAACATTGTCATATTAAGCACTTTTGTAAATGTACTCTTTTATGAGCTTTGAGATATATCGTATTCCAAAATATTAACATGCCTTGCATTTAGAAGAAAACTGTTCAAAATATATTTGAAAAATAACAATAGTGATGATTTGTAAAAGATTTTTTCCAATGTTATGTATTTTCGAATCTTTCCTTTAATAATATATCCTTTAATTCGGGATACAAAATATATAGTTCTATCACCTATTCTTGATGACTGGTGTCTACATTATTATTCGGTGTCACATGACTAATGGTTGATAAAAGAGAAAGCTATGTTAACCGAGAAAGACAAAGTAAAGAGAGCAACATTTCTGTTACTGACGTGTGGCGAATGCTGCCGACGTGCAGAATACAATAACAATAGTTATGTTGGCAAGTTTCATTCCTGTTCCAATATTTAGCTCTAGGATTTAGATTTCTGTCCTAATTGTCAAAGCATACAAAAATACCGTTTATATTTTTGTTTGACATTTCCGGTTCTGGATTCATAATCATAGCGGGATCAGTCGATAAATCTCAGGAGCTGCTACTTCAGGGTCCATCCTTCCTATACTACTTTCCATGCATGTGATCTTGCACTCCTGTATTTTTTGAACCCTCATTGTGATTAATGAATATGTTTGTCCAGTGTGACTGTCTTCTCAGCGCGTTTACCAAGAGTGCTGTCAAAAGGGCCTGATGCAGAGTGCTGTGTAAGCGGTTGGGGTCCGACAGAAAATATAACTTTCAGTGGTAAGTATTTTTCATAGCAATTTGTCACATTTAACAATGCTAATGTTTATTTTCCTGTTTACTTTTGTAAAATTTAACAGGTTCAATATGCTGCCACATGAAATGGTCATGGCATAAAATCGGGCGTTACAAACCATACAACGCTTCACAGAATCAATTTAAAAGCTGTTGAGGCTCGTCGCAAAAGAAAACTAAAGTTACACCTTCAAGTGGTTTGAATCTAGTATAGAAGTACATCGAAATCTAGAATGTGTATAATAATCGCAGCAATGAATTAATTGTTTGGACGACCCGGCTTTTGAAAGAAAACATGTTTAGGTCTAATACTGGGAAAAAAATAAATAAACGAATAAAATGAACACTGAAGCAAAATGATAATTGAACATTAGCATATGTATCTGTACAAACAAGATATTGAACACCAAAACATCACTGGACTGTATAATCCGTCACTCTTACATAACAAATATGATTTTTCGTGAATAGTACACACATGCATATGCATACAGGATGTAGGGTTACCCTAGACCAGAGTGCATACTGTTAGACTGTCAAGTGATAGTGGAACACATTCTTGTCGAGTGTAGGGATTTTTCTCTGTAACAGGGGTTTCGTATAACCGGAAAGTCGAATTAGGTGATGTACAACCAGACAAAATAGTTGCCTTTGTCCAACAAATCGCTTTATATACCCAACGTTGAGAGTTTATTTTAATGGTTTTTTTTTCGTTTGCTTTAAACATTTATGTTATTTACCTTCAGAATCTGTTTAGTACGTTTAGTACCATTGCGACTTGTACTAAGGGATTAAATAGCACATTTGCTTTCAAAACGTTTTATCTTTCTACCGTTTTTCTCGTTTCCAACGCGTTTACCTTTCTATTTTGATAATACTTTTTTTTTTCATCGGCACGCGATATCAATGTTATATAAATATGCCATTAGGCACATACGTACCTATCTACAAACTTTATAACTGCCGTACATTGGAGTGACCGATTTTAAGTATTCGTACAGGAACAAAGCATTATGATTAGGAACGTCTGAATGGTGACGATAGTTTATTACTTTCATATATAACGTTAAGAATAAATATCTGCACAATTATTATATGTAGGGAAAATTGGCTAAAGCATGGAAAACAAGTTTAATATTGTCCATTTACTGGTACTGCACCTAGCAAGCTTCAGATGACTAAAGTACATGTCATTAATTGCAACCAATGCAAGGAAATTTGGGGATTTGGCATTCAGCACACAACTGTGTACATTGATAATTCAAACCCTGGCTTACCAATTTTTTGTGTGTGAGTATATTAGCTAATATGTATTAGTTCCAAAAGTTATTATTTATTAAAGGAAACTTTTGTTAGGTGAACCAACGTATCGTTTTATCAAATAACTGAAAAAATCACGACGAAAAATACTTTCCTTATACATATTGAAATGTCGGTATTTGGGCCCAGGTATGTTCACCTCATTAAGGTGATACAAAAGACATTACAAGAAAACCGAGCACAATTATTTATAAAAATATACGTTCCAATATGACATTCATGAAAAAATATCAAGGAAATATGTGTTTTAGTACTTTTGGTTATAAGATTCATCAATTGTATATATTTTTCCAGGTTTTCAATTATACATGTTCATGAGATCTCATTAAAACTATATATATATATATATATATATATATATATATATATATATATATATATATATATATGGCAAGACATATTCTTGCTATCTGCTTAAAGGTGAATAACCTGCCTTTATGCTTCATTTACATGTGATATTGCACATACAACACATCTTTTGTTTCTATCAGGGGGACTCCACTGGTCCATTCGTTTGTAGAATCAAATATGGACGATTGCAATTCATAGGTGTTACCGGCTTTGGTCAAACATCATCCACAATTTATTATTACCCAGACGGCTACCAGATGGTGCATCCTTATTTAAACTGGATCGAGAGTGTCACGGTTATATCTTGCTACCATCCTTATGTATGTATAACTCTTTCTATGTCTTTCGTTATTCCCTCCTTAAACAGCCTGTTGGTAGACATAATTCTAAGGAACATTAGTTTGACATATGGCATGTAATCATAAGTTCGTAATTCTGAGGAAGGTAGTAGAATATATCCTAGATTATCACGAATCATACAAGTAATGTAGTATAATAATGGTATGCACACGATTATACGCAATTTACGCTTAGAATGAAGTAAAATGGTGATGAATTTTAATGCAAATATAAAAAGTGGGGATTCCTTTTGCATTGCTATAAATTATTCCACTTCGAATACATTCATGTTCTAAGGAATTGTATGTGTTTTAGTTCCTCCAAATATGCTATTTGTTATATGTATGATCATGGAAATATTAAATAATTTGTTTTCCCAAATGGATTATTGTTTTAAGGATTTTAAAATAATTGTTTCTAACAACTATGCAAGTTTCGAAAACTGGTAACTCGATATGGAACTGAATTTTCAGCTTATTATGCTTTTACGATTGGGTATTTTACTAAGTTAAGATTTTATGTAAAAATCGCTGGATCAAGGCAACACTTATATGAAGTTATTACACTATTTGGCTATGGTATATATTTATTTTATTATCATAATTACTCCTGAATGTGATAAATTTATTATAATCTGTAATCAGTTGAATTTCAAAGAAACAAATAGCATATTTGACAATGGTTGTTTTCTCTCTCATTCTCTCTGTATCTCTACTTCTCAGCCTAATACATAAAGCGATAAACGGGTTGATGAATATACACGTCATCTAATGGGCTTGCTTAATTTTGTTTTCATTTGTCAATGTTACCAACTTTGACTTCTAAGAATAAATGAACAAGTAATCACAAAAAATCTTACTATGATATAGAAAGCTAAGGTGTCCGTAGACTCATTATGCAAACAGTACATATCAAATTAATTAATGTGTGAATAACACTGTCTTTTGAAACGTGTTATATTACTATTTTATAACTAGTGATACTTTGTTTGGACAAAATCACTAGAGTATGTTGAATCACTGTAATTAAAGACACAGTTGGATTTATCTTTTTGTTATACCCAAAATGCTATCACTTTCCTACGAGAATATACACTGCATTGTGACAAGCAAATTGGAAACGAAACGTTGGTGTAAAATGGCCTGTCTGTATAATCTTCATAACAAGTGTGAAATCAGATATAGTCGTCTCTAACATTTCAAATGATCAATTTCTGTTTATTACCATGCAAATGATTTAAAGTTAAAAACAATTGTTTATTTATGATGCAAGCTCTTTCGCGTCATCCTAAATTATATGCCTTTTCATTCTCACTTAACTTCTAAAGGTAGCGGGCATGCTCATTTAATCATATCCGGATGTCTGTGCAATGTTGATCCTTATGTCCATTCACCGGTATGTCCATATCAAACTATTAGCTTCATAGCGAAAATAAAACAATTGAGACTTTAATTATGTGGAAGAAATTATATACATACGTATATGAGTTAGGTTAGATTTTCATTCCATTTCTCTCATTTTGATACCTTTTATAAACATTCATGTCTTAGACATCGTTGTAAGTATATTAGCAAAACATGTATTTGTTCCTAAAGTTGATGTAGTGTACATTTCTTTCTTGTTGTATCATTTCTGCTAAAATTGGTTAAAATTACATGAATATTAACCTTTTAGCATTCGGACAAAAAAGTTTATGTAAAAAAGTTAGATAAAACATTTTTATTTCTCTGAAAATGGGGGATTACATTTATCTATTAAGACTGGGGTTGTGAGGAAACGAAAATGAAATATTTTATGTTTCAATATACTCTTACTTAGCTAAACACGTTAAAAGTGTTGCGTGAGATATGAATGCTAACCTTCCAACAAAACAACTCCATCATCCTCATCTTTATACCTAAAACTTACTAACCAAATTATCAGGCATATATGCCACGAGAGGTGTATAATGTTTTCCGGTATATTACCCATGGATATAATAGTTATAATTCGTTAATATTAATGAGATTGACAAAAAATTTCTGCCCTGATACTGCTTAAAGCTACGTTTTCTAAAGTAGTCTTATGGTTTTGCTCGTTTAATGATGTCATTTTTTGGCTGTTGCTTTGTTTTGTGAACTTCATTGCCACTTTATGGCAGACACGTACAATTCGACTTACCCTTCGCATACTATGTTGGATCTGAATGCTTTAACACCTGGATCTGAATGCTCTGACACCTGGACATGAATGCTTTTACACCTGGATCTGAATGCTTTTACACATGGATATGAATTCTGTTACAGCTCGATCTGAATGCTTTTACACCCGGACTTTAATGATTTTACACCTGGATCTGAATGCTTTTGCACCAAGTATTTGTTTCATTACAGGTTTTACAATTTTTCAACTCAGGACATTTTAATTTTTCTCTTTAAATGGAGCATGTATCTCTGACAAACGAATTTAGTTGTGCTAGCAGGATATTGGGTATTGTATTTGTTTGCAATAAGAATGTATCTTGTTTGAATTCATTCTTTTTTAAGGAATACATTGAATATTTAGTTCACTTAATTATTATTCATATTGATTCACTAATCATATGGAGTCTTTTCTTTAGAAATTTAGCTATGAAATGTTCTGCTGTTGCACCTTTTGCTAATAAATTAAAATGGTGCCTCACTTATATTTCGTAAGTACTAATCTAAAAGCATTATATTGATTATCATCAAATTTGAACCTTACTCCTCTTTCAACTCCTAAACTTAATTATTGTCTCACATACTTTATACCTGACTGTTAGTGTAGTCATTTTACAGCCCTACATTCTTCGTGATTTCTGGCATCACCGTCAAGATTCAGGCACATTTTCTTTTTCGGAGTAAGTTTTAATGGTTGTTCTTTTGTTTCTTATTTAATATAAATGGTGGCCGTTTTTCTCTTAAAATGTTAAAAGTACAATATTCCATTCCATAAGAGCGTCTGAGAAGCCTCTTTAAATTCTATGGCTAATTGTTTGAATGGTATTTGTAGAATGCATGGCACTAGAGCGTCTGAGAAGCCTATTTAAAATATATGGCTAATTGTTGGAATGGTATTAGTAGAATGCATGGAACTAGAGCGTCTGAGAAGCCTCTTTAAATTATATGGCTAATTGTTGGAATGGTATTAATATAATGCATGGAACTAGATTCTAAAAGGATTTGATAATATTTTGGCGCTGCTCATATACAATTAAAGATTTTGCTATTGGTCATGAAAAGTCGGTCCAAATGATATATGATAAAAGCTGACAAAATATAATAATGTAATAGAGGGGTCACCGACAAACCAGTAATCGATCTTAATATATTGACCTCATGTGAAACATTTCATCAAATGTTATCCAGTAATTGAAAAACCATATACAATATAATAGAGTTACATCTAAATATCAACGCGTTTATGAGTGGATCTATTTTGTGTGTTTTTTTAAAAAAATTCGTTTGTAGATTATATTGTACCTTTGTATGAATTCGAAACTGTGAACTCCGACAAACAGTATGAAAATATAAAATAGTAATGGAGAGATACACATTCAAAATTCTCAAATCAGCGTTGAAGAAAGTTAAATTGCAATATGTTTAGCATTCATTTGTTTCCCATTTGTCGAATTACTTCAGTATATATATTGTGTTGCATGACGCTGACTATAATACGGAAAACGAAAACTGACTGCAGCAGTTCCAGATTAATATTTTCTTGAAGGAACAAATTACATTGTACAGTCATCACTTTTACTATATTTACTATGCTAGGAAATGTAGAAATATTTTTCTTATGCCGAAAATATTATTTGGGACACAATTAAAATGCCCCATGAATCATCGCAAGGAAACCTAATATCAATAATCATTAACATTCCCAAGATACCTGTATAGTCCTTAGTGATATAAAAGTGACCATGTGAAACGCTTGAAATGTAAACAAAATATTACGCCAGCAGTTCGAGCCTTCAAGAGAACTTTATTTGCGAGCATTCAGTCAAATTAAACAACATGTCTGTATGTTTTATTGCAGTGCGTTATACCTGCATTTTCACACTAATTCTTGCACTATTTCTTTGCTTATTACTGTCCATCTCCTGAATAACTGAAACTGTTATCTATCTGAAGAATGGAACTAACTTAAATTTGACCCTGAAAGGAAATTGTCATTAAATACTGCAATATCAACCGGTTGCTTACATTTGTTGAAATACTTCTATCCCTGAAAAAAAACTCACGTAACACGGAGGGCTCAACTTATGTCAATATTTTTCAATACGTCGTCTGGGTAAATAGTGAAATCGATTAGATTTTCATATGGAAAGGGCGCGACTAGACCGTGACTGGTTTTGATGGATTTTGATTATATTAGTCGAACCTGTAAATATAGATGTGCACATTTCTTAAATAAAGATATGCAATGACATCTAATATTATTCAGCGTCTAGAGTCTATTAGCATTTGTTTGCATTTTGAGCTCATTATTGTGTTTTGGTCTTAATACATTTACTACTCTGACCATTCATATTATATACACAAATGTGAGAGAATATATTGTTGCTCATGGATGTAATGACGATGCTCAGTACTTGATATCTGAAGAAGGTCGAACCCTTTACATAGAAAACTCAAGGCATTGGAAACTTAGGAGCTGCTCATTTTTGACAACATCGGAATCGTTAGGCAATATTTCAAACAATGAAGTTTGACTAGGATAGACAACAAATCAGTTTTATCTACCGTTTCACCACTTGTTGGCTGGATCTCGGGTTTTAGACCAGTGAGTTTCTTGTCTGTAAGTTTAGCCGTGCAATAAAATGATACGCTATACACAGATGTCGCTGTGCAGAAATACACTCTTGAGACGCTATATGAACAGACCTGCTGCTGAACCTTCAACTGCATCTGTAGTCATAGCAACCACGACAACGTAGAATGCTCATCACGCTGCAAACAACCGAGTAACGATTTGTTTTTGAGGTGAGTTAATATTCACTGTGGCAAAGATGGAACGCATGTGGAAGCATCACTTATAATAACAAAACAAGTCACTTATATTAACACTAAGGGCAAGTGTTTCTCCGCGTAAAACCAATGTAAATATCCATCTTGTTGTGTCAGTGTAAATCTCATCCGCTGTAAAGTATTATTGTGACATCACATACTCACAGGCTACGTAACTGTTACTGTTATATGTTTGAGGATAAAGTATACTGGCACCCTCGATGTTAGATGAGGTAGTGAATGAAGTTTAATGCATCCTTCCTCGAGGTTTGTGTCCTAATTCTTCTGGCACCAAAGACAAGAAGATTCTCACCTATCTGTAAAGGTTTTATTGGGTCTCCTGTCATCCAGATGATTTGTTGCTCTTTTACTATGTGATGATCCAAGAAGTTACACTCATCTCTCTTCTACCAATGCACGGTTTTGTTTGAAGAATCTTCGGTATCAACTCGATATCCCATAGTGGATATTTCTGTGGTAGAATTTAATGTTTGCTCGTGGATGGTAATTGAGAGCTTAGGATCTATTCCTGTGATATATTTTTATCGGCTGTTTAAATTCACCATTTATTCCCTCGACTTCGTTAGCGCCATCCACGACGTTGCAGTCGCGCGCTTGTGTCCCGGTTCCGTGAGTGCAAAACAAATGAATTATTAGCTGGTAAACCAAGATCGGTGCCGATCGAATTTTACACACACGGTTGCGACAGCACTATTTTAAACGACCCATATTATAGCGTTATTCGTTTTGGAAAATTACAGGTCAAATTCTAGTTGTTCTCATTGGTGCTGACGCTAGTGTAGTCGTGTACTGGTTGCATTTGGAATTATGCTGTCATGTCGTGAGCATGTCGATGGCAATCAGGCGGAAACTCCACGATGGAATACTTGTATTCTGTTGACATCATTCTAATTGATATCGTGATTAATTACGCAGCTGGTATTTATGCTTGCTAGTTGTCCATGACGGTAGTGTTTCATTACGGCAGAGTCCTTAAACTCTCCTTTAATTACTGTATATAATATATAGGCCTATTAGCTTTGTTTTGTTTTCGTGGGTTGTAACGCAAATTTTCAGCACACGATAAGCTATACATGGCGGCTAGTATTATCGGTGGAGATAGAAACCGGGAACACCCAGGAAAGAATCACTGACCCACGAGAAGCTACTGGCAACATTTCTCACATACCCACATTGACCGAATCCGAGACTCGAACCCACGCAGGCAGAGGTGATATGGCAGTGATCCGCAGCGGATAGCGCTTTAGACCACTCAGCCACTCGGGGCCCGTACATATTAGCTAGTGGATCAACACGATGTATAAATTTGGTTCCATGACCCCACCGATGCACCCCTGCTGACATATTATCATTTCTTCGTTGATGAAAAATTTCTGCCAGTGCGTGTCTAACTCACAATAACGGTTTCTAAAGGAGCAGCTGTGCCTAACAAGTTGGCTGAGATACACTGCGGCACCATATATTTATGCCTGCTAGTGGTTCTCATGGAACTTGTCGTGACTTTTGTTTCTATTGCGTTGATTATTCACTGTAGATTCATTGGATTCTACTCTCATGCGGATTTGTTTCTCCTGACTAGACCGTGGTACTTGAGTCGACGTGGATTTGGGGGAATGATATACATTAATGACACAATTAAACCTTCCTGGATCTTTCTCTGCTATATTCTGCATCAACCCAGTTATTCCATTCGAGTGATTTAGTGGATTTTACAGACAATCAAATGTTGCTAAAAATATTGGTCTTTAATAATCACTTGGAGGGTCTTATCGGTAAAATATTTTGACTCAGCGAGCTTAACATCCTCATGCAATGTTATAACAATATGACGGAATTATTCGGAAGCTCCGTTCGCGTCCGCGTCTACTGACATTGCTGTCTGAAGGGCTTAATGAAGTAGTTCTGGTAACCCCATTGTGGCGCGTCGAATTGCTTCAGTTTCGTTAGAGAGACATTTTAATGGTCTGTGCGGTCAAACCCGTTACAGTGGCATCTTCTCTGCATGGCGTACTCTAAGTAACATATGTTTCTCCGACAGTGGGAACTTCACGGATCTATTGTTCACATTTATTAGAAATACAAAATTCTAAGACATAGTCAAAGCTTACCAACTTCCTACAGCTCTGAAATGTTTGTCTTTTAGAGCTTGATAGAAATAGTTAGATGTCAAATGAACCAAAGACAGAAAAGATATATTTAGCGTCTCGTAAGAATTCAGTATTTCTAACAAATCATGTTGTACGGAGGTCAAGTGCTGTAATATCATGCTTTGTAGTTTCAAACGCACTTTATTTCTAAATCATTTATTACTGAGCTTAAAGTTGGCAGTAAGTCGTTTTAACAAACATTTAATACTACCTTTTCAATTCATATTAATTCATAATAAATTAAAACATTCTATAATATAAATATGATTCATAATTAATATTGTACAGCATGTTAAATGAGAAAATCGGATTATTTTCTGTAATGCTCCTAAAAGCAAACAAATTCATCAAAGTCTTTGAGGAACAGTAAAATATATTGTTTTATCTGGACAAAGGCGGAATTTTAAACTTTGTTATGTGCATTTATATTAAGTTTTGGAAGGCTGACCACTTTCTTATAAAGGGCAAATTTTGTTAGACACGTCTTCCATTCACACAACTTCTTTGAAAATATATCGCATACCAAATGACTTCAGAACCATGATCTTCCTATCATTATTATGTTTTCAACCGCGTGTATGCTAATTCATCTGCTGACCTGATCTCAGATGTTGCTTTTTTGTGGGTGGGGGTTCTCTTTCCTTTTTGATTTTTCCAGAACAGTTTGCGAGGCCCTCCTGCCCAGCATGTTTTGGATTGCTATTTAAGATATTTTGCTACTGTGTTAATGTTTTCTGTTTTTTTTTAAATTTCTTTTTCTTCTTCTAAGTATTAATCTGTGTTAAACCAGCTTTCTACTTCCAACCTTAGTTTTTCTTCCTCTTTTAGTCGTCTTCTTTTCTCTTTTTGACTTTTTCTGTCTATTTCGTTTAGTGCTTTACGTAATGGGCTTGTTGTTCTTATTTCACTTGCCTCAGAGTTGGATAACTCTTCTTTCTTCTTTTTTTCTTGGAGTTGTTGTTTTTGTTGCAATCTTATTTTTACTTTTTTTTCTTGTTGTCGAATTCTCCTCCAATATGGATGTGTCTCGTCTGGTTTCCATGCTGGTTCTTGTTGGTTTTGCTGTTTTGGTGTGGGATCTGTATTTTCTTGCTGTGTTGGCTTTGTACTTTGTTGATGTTGTGGTTGTACAATTTCTTGCTGACTTTTGGGTTTTGTTGTTGATTTTGTTGTCCTGGGACTTGTTGTTGTTGCTTTTGGTCTATTTTTTGTGTCTGTACTTGCTTTCCTACTGGAGTCTGTACTTGAATCTGTACTTATATATGTTGTGGTTGTTGTTGTTTTAGATCTTGTCGTTGTTGTTGAGTTTTCTGCAGTTGCTTTGGATCTGTAGTTTCTTTTTGCTTTTGTAGTTGTATTTGTCCTTGTTGACTTTGTGGATTTTGTTGTTGTTGTCGGTTCTGCTGTTGTTGTTGCTTATATTCTTGCTGTATATCTTCCGCTTTCTTCTGTTTATTCCCATTTCTTAAGCTTATCTGGTGTTTTTGGTCTTGCTGCTGTTGTTGTTGCTTCTTAACCTGTTTACTGTTTTCTAGTTCAGTATGGACTTGTGGCTGTTGGTGTTGTTTTCGTTTTCCTGGTAGTTGTTGTTGTTGTTACCTTGGGTCCATTATTTGTGTCTGGCCTTGTTGTATGTTCTCTCTTGGAATATGTACTGGACTATATACTTGCATCTGGTGAGGTTGTTGTTGCTTTAGGTCTTGTCGTTCTTGTTTAGATTCTTGCAGTTGCTTTGGATTTGTAATTTCTTGCTGCTGTTGTAGTTGTCTTTGTGGGTTTTGGTGTTGTTGTCGGTTCCTTAGTTGTTGTTGCTTATGTTCATGTTGTATACTCTCTACTTCTGTCTGTGTGTCCATGTTTCCTGAGCTTGTCTGACGATTTTGGTCTTTTGCTTGTTGTTGTTGTTGTTGCTTATTTAATTGTTGATTGATTTCTACTTCAGTTTGTACTTATGAATGCTGCTGTTGTTTTCTTTCCTCCTGTTTTTGCTGAGTTCGCCGTGGTTGTTCTGGAGCTGATGCTTGTTGTTGTTGTCGGTTTGCTCTTTTTTCAATTACTGTTGCTTGATTTTATGGATATTTAAAAGGTGTATGTTCCATTTTTCCACATCTATTGCATTTTCTATCAAATATGCAACCTTTGTACCAAGTTTTTGCAACAAATCCAAACATATAGATGATTCTCTTGATTCCCTTTAATTTTCCCTTTTCAATCTCTAATATTCATGTACCGTCATATATTGTTGTTGACTCAATCATTCCCGTTCTCGATGATATCACTGGTATTTGAAATTTTTCATCGAACCTTTTGACTATTTCCTCTAGTGGAATTTCTAAAGAGATATCCGCCACATGCAGGTCTACTGTCTGTTTCTAATTTTCCGTAGGATGGGTATTGGTTTCTTTACTATAACTTTCTCCTTTCCAACGTACATTTCTCCATATGGTAAAACTGGTGTTTTTCCTTTCGGTCGTATAATGTAGCCTTTATATCCGGTGGGGTTAATGGAGTATACTCTGTTTAAGCACTCGGGATTTGATATCTTCTTTGCAATCATTATACATGTTGTGGTTGGTATTTTCTCTCTTGGAATATGTGTCATCTCTAATTCTTGTGTTCCTTCTCTGTTACTGCATTCCAGGTAGGTCCCGTCTTGCGTGTTGATTCTTCTTAGATTGAAAAATTTACTCAGTTGGTTTATTTCTTTCCTCGTCGCCATGTTTCCTCGTGCACTGGTTCGATTTAGTTGATATTATATTTGTTGATTTTCCATGGTATATACATACCGTTTGTTTTTGTAGCTATTTATGTGATTTTATATTCCCTCTTTTCGTTGCTGGCAGTCTGTAATGGACAGAAAAGATAGTCCTGTAGGGGGGCAGAAACTCTAATCTGTTTGCTTTGTCCTTGCCATTTCAGACAATAAAACAGCAGACTGTACTTCTCAAGAAGGAGTATAAGAACTCAGATGTTGCGTATCTAGCGTGGCATATGGGGGTATTACTATTATGTTTCTTCAATGTGAAGCCCAGTTGTTTTCATGCATAGCTATATTGAGAATAATACAAATTTTAGTTATACAATAGAAATCGCATTTTATAAATATTGCATTAAACATTATCACTATTACTATTATGTTTCTTCAATGTGAAGCCCAGTTGTTTTCATGTATAGCTATATTGAGAATAATACAAATTTTAGTTATACAAATTGCATTTTATAAAAGTTGCTACGAATATCAATAATAAAGTCACCACTGGCGACATTGCAATCGTCAACCATCTGTATCATCATCATCATCATCATCGTTAGGATGGTCTCAGCTTGACACAGCATAAAGTCGATACAACCGCAATCATACTTTTTCTCCGTCTTCCGTATCCTCTCCACCCTCAACCCATTATCATCATTCTCACTTGTGATCGTGATTATCATAAAGTCAGAATAATGTGATTGAAAGACTTGTTCTTTCTAAACACAATACCTTGTTTTCGCTCCATCCACTCACTCTCTCGCTTCTCCTACTCACTGTTTTGACGGTAAATTAATTTCATCTGATTAAATCGAACCTAAACTACAATGGGTGCTAATGGGAGAATTATTCTGTATCTCCTACTGCGAAACTGCATTTAAAGGGGAACAACTGTATTGACCTTATAACAAAGTCCACAATTCTGATCCGATAACGTGTAATTCTTACTGTACAAAGGATTGTGACAAATCAGTATTGTAACTAATCTTGATCGTTTTGACATCTTTCTTTAAGGAAAGTTCAGCATGGTCAAACAATTCAGCCTTAGTGTGCCTTATGATAAAAATTCTATCAAATGTTTATTGTGTGTAATATTGTTAACCACTTGCATCAGTGAATCAGAATTACGCGCGGTTTTGATGTTTTCTGATTTCTCAACAACAAATTCAAATCAGTAGTTAGATGGTACAAAAGTAACTTTTCTCAAGGGAATGAATGCAAGTATATCTGCAAGCACTCTTATTTACGTACGTATGGTTAGCCGTTAATATGTTTCCTATCTAGTATTTTTCGATAAATGTAATGTTTGAGAAACATGTGCAGATATAATTACAGTTATTTTTTCCATGTGTTTATGATTGAATTGTGCATTACCAGTCTCCTCTGATACCAGTAGATAGCTCGATGATACTGGAGCATACGTTTATGAACAGTTTACGATATGTAATTACATCTGAATGTATTCCATAAAGTCTCAAGATCGCAAATGATATAAGTACAAACGGGAAATAAACCACCTGAATCTGATTCCTAATAAAACATGGTACTTAAACTGTTGCATAAAATTCAGCCTCCTTTAAAATAAAATCAGCCCACGTACAAAGTTTGACCACTGGCTCAATGGCTTTTACACCTAGTTTATAAATAAAATAGTGTTTGCTCAAATCCAGCAAACAAATCAGTCTAATGGTGCTGCTATGGAAACTAACTGGACTAGATGCTGTTTTCAGCTTCCTTTGGTACCATACAGTTATTACGTGCTGCTATATTATAATGATATACAAGTAGTTTAGGCTGGAACATTCCGTTACTACAGGCGAACTGGAACAATGTATTGCTAGTGTCAGAGATAAGCAAGCTGGTTGTCACGGAATGAAACTCTTTTATTTATTGAATACATGTACTCGGGGTTTTGTTTGCTGTGTACAACTATACCCTAGGGTTATTTATGTATATTATATCGTATTTCGAAATAGTGAGTTCGGTTCATCCCATGCCGCACGTGCAAAGTGCTCTCGATGGGACGAACTGAATGCCTACAATGCACGGACTATGTCTGTTATAAATACCTCACCGTAGGTAAATTTCTTTACAATACGGATAAGTCTTGTCAGCTGGGAGTCTGCTTCAAGGACTTGCACATCTTCAGGTTTAGAGGTATTTAAGTTTATTAATTTCTTGTCTAAGTTATAACTACTATATTACCTCGTTTATTTTTGTATGTTTCCTATGTAATTTTCTTTACGAAGTGTAATGAACGTATTTCTATTCTTGTTTGCGACTTAGCAAGGGATATATATTAGTAATGCAAAGCTAAATTGTTTTAAAGAACTGTTTAATATAGTAGGATTCTTATCGAGCAGGCTTAGGTTTATTTTTGAACCTGTCATTTTGTAATTATTGTGCTAATAATGTGATATATATAACTTACCGTGTATAACGTCATTACCTTTTACCTTGTATGCCCTTGTTATGTATAGTACACTGTAATGGATCTATTTGCAGCTGTCTAATGTCCGGGGTATCCGTAGTGTCTAATGTCCGGAGTGTCCGGAGGGTCTAATGTTCGGTGTGTTTGGAGGGTTTCGAAGTGTTCCGAGTGTCTGGAGTCTGTAGCAGCTGTAAAGCTGAACTGTAGCAGCCGTGGAGCTGAGTCAAAATGTACTGATGACGAAGTGGATCTCCATACATGTAATTTGTTAGCGGTGGGCTAAGTTTTGGTTCGTAAAACCCAGTGTATCTTTCGAGAGTGTAAATATAAGTTGTATATCTGTCCTTTTTTATCATCATAATTTTGCTACTTGAGTGAACGCATTTTACTACAGGTGTAAAACTTTACATCGTTTACTACCTGAGTAAACTATATCCATCGTTTCATTGTCAAATCGTTGTGAACCATTCACCCCTTGTCTTTGTATTTGCTAAATTAATTTATTTGTATTTTTCATCATTAAGTCTTTCTGCGTTCTTAAGTTAATTAAATCCAATATTTGGATTATATATACACGCACATATTCATAATTGCTCATGCAAGTGCTCTCGATGGGACGAACTGAATGCCTACAATGCAAGTCATCCATTATTAAACATTGTATTTATATCATCGTCAAAAGTGTTCTGTTGTGAATCCAAAAATCCCACCCGGTTATCTTGTTACACTCGTGTTAATGATTGCAGCATACAACTTCTAGCAACGTGGTTCTAATGTCAGAAGCGACGAGCTGTTAGTGTTAGACTGTAATAATGTGTGTTAGTGTTAGACTGTAGGAATATCTGTTAGTGTTAGACTGTAGGAATATCTGTTAGTGTTAGACTGTAGGAATGTCTGTTAGTGTTAGACTGTATTAATGTGTGTTAGTGTTAGACTGTAGGAATGTCTGTTAGTGTTAGACTGTAGGAATGTCTGTTAGTGTTAGACTGTAGGAATGTCTGTTAGTGTTAGACTGTAGGAATATCTGTTAGTGTTAGACTGTAGGAATATCTGTTAGTGTTAGACTGTATTAATGTGTAGCATGTGTCTGACTGTAGCATGTAGGTGCTGGAGGCAGATTGGAGTAATATTTTGCCAATGTCATATTAAATCAATCTGTTCATACTGCCATATTGAAAAGGTGTTGATAGCAAGAGATGGGAGCGAATTGCTTTAATTGCCAGATAATATATATGATGTACAAGAGCTAGATCGATTTCATTATCTTTAAATGTGCTACATTATCTTTAAATGTGACTCTTGAATTCCAATAAACCTGTGACGCTGCATGGAAGCCTTAAGAATAAGAATAAAATATATAAAATAATTAAACAATTACACCTTTATGATATATTAAATGACCCCCCCCAAAGCAAATAATAAAAAAATGAAAAATAAAAAATAACTTTCAACGGTCTTGAATTAACATAATGCATCTTAAGCGCAATAACCACATGTCATGTCGATTTCAAAATTAACGAAACACCTAACCTATCAGCAAGACTACTGATTAAGGGTCGTTTCATGAATAGTCATTACTAAGGTATATATTACAGTCGACATCACTTTATGATGGCATCTGAGACAAACATTCAGGGGTTTGAAAACTATTTATCATCTGTTCTTAAAGTCATGTAAATGAGGTTTTCAGTGCACTGTAATATGATATGATGAGTTTGTCGAAGCCATCCATTCACGGTGCATCTTTTACACGAACCTCACTGATGATATATTTAATGAAATATGTATAGAATCGAGGTAATATTTTATAGTCGGGATAGGCGAGATTCTATTTTTTTGATACTGATATTAAAACGAATTGATTAGAAAATAAATGAGAGGTAAAAACAAAACTAATTCCTTATTTGCAAGAGAAGTCTGGACATGAAGTTTCTTAAGCAAGTTTGAAAATTGATGTACATGATACATATTATTATTAATCTGGAAGTTGAATTGATGCTAATCGATACTAACTGTTCGCACTAAATTACTTGAATCATGCAAGTTCGTTACTTTACAACTAACAACCAAACTTTGCCTAAGTTATTGAAACGACATATATATATTTACTGACATCATTTCTATCTTGAAATTGCATCGCGACCCGGGTTCAGCCACCCTAACCCACCCGCAAAAATAAGAACAAATATCCTAATGGCGTTAGAATGCTAACACAATTGTAGGTACTAATAAATAAAAATATTAAGTCACAATGTACGATTGGAAGGTTGAGAAATCATTTGTTTTGGCACAATGACTCTTTTTGGTTCCCTAGGGAGACATATATAAATTTGTATAGTGAGAGGAAGCTGATGAAAATCAACAGAAATGTATAATTTATGGCCGGCATTGGTGGCGTCATAATAAGCCGCGAGCTATCCATTTCCACCATTCCCCAGTCATGGAACACACTAGTACAACTGTGATCAAAATAAGATAAAACTATTTCGCCCCAGATGAATGGTTAGTGTTACATGCGTTGGTGTTATAAATGAAAAACGTATTCTCCAATTAGATTAATCGTCTACTCGAATCAACACACCATATCGTGAACATCGGTGAAAATACAATTTTATTACATATTTATTGTAACATTGGGTCATAAAAGTACAAATGTATTTTGCATACGTCATTAGTGAGACGCTCAAAGGCATTGCTCAATTTCATCAGGACATATCGGATTATTGAAATTACATTATCACTTTTATCATGCAGTCTTTGTGGGTGCTGGATACAAATTATACCATACACTAATTCAATGTAATAGAGAGAGAGAGAGAGAGAGAGAGAGAGAGAGAGGTCATCTGAAACTATATATTATGGCGTCATCTGAAACTATATATTATGGCGTCACCTGAAACTATATATTCCTGTTTTAAAAGAAAGGCACACAATCACCAGCTCACAACTATTTTTTGTATTCTTTTAAATTATACATTTTCCGGAAGACGTACTTTAACTCGGAACGGTATCTAACATCTCTCAGTCGAGCGAAGCAAGAAATGTCGAGCTATTATGAGGGGCTCGCGTGAGGGCGATGTGTTCCTGAATTCCAATGATCTCAAGTTAGCTCAATGGTTTTTATAGGCTCCATTACCTCAAAGGAGTTGGCTCGAATCATCTAACAACCATACATTCAAAGCTTTTATGGTTAACCTTGTCCCATTTTGAGATAGGATACATTATAATATACTGAATGCGACTTTTGATTTGTTTTGGAGAGAGATTTAACTCATGCGTTAATGTTCCCGTTGACATTCTTTTTGGGATGTCGATTCAATAATCTATCAGTATGGCCATCTCTGGAAATATCTTTCTTTTGGATTCAAATTATTTTATTTAGTTTTGTACTAAAACACCTGTGGAATTTTATGCGCCATAAACGTATTACTACAAAAGCAATTCGACACATAAATTCGATTGTTTTTTCATTTATGTCAAGGCGATAGATACATGGTCTTGGTAAAAAAATGTTATGAACTTAACTGGGAAAAAATGGAAATACTACTTTTTAATGGTTGTTGATACATAACTATTATATATTCGGTTAGATTAGTCATTACAGAGCTGAGGCGTCCACAGCCCTTTAAATTTCGACAATATTTTTATATCTAATTTAAAGGGCTATGAACCCCATAGCTCTGTAATGACCTCAGAAAATGTCAAATATGTATTGGAAAGTGTGAAATGGTGCTGCATTTATATAAATTAGACCTTTCCCGAAGTCAAGATACAATAGGAAAGTTTTCAGAAAGTTTCCTTATTAGATAAGTTAAAATCTCTGAAAATTGTATGTTGTTAAATCACGCGGGCTACGCTAAGTTTTAAGAAAATGGTTAGTTTCTGATGCAGGCATTATTGATAAACTGATACAATTTTGAAGGTTAGATAGATATAAATATGTTTTTAGAAGTATCTGTTACCAGTAATTTGTAGATCCTAGAAGAATGTTATTTTAATTTAAAATTCCTACTGGAAATGATTACAAAATCAAATTTATGGTTCTTTTTATACCGGATAAGCCAAATATTATCAGGTACAATTTGTACCTAGCAACAGTGACGATTTTATGGGAGCAAGAAATTATAAACTAAGCAAGTACAGTTATTTTTTCACAAAACTGAGTATAATATAAGTTAAATGCAGCTCTACTTCAATAGACGCATACAATCTTTAGAAATTATGGCAACTGTTCACGGTTGAAATAATACAGGATATGTTGAGTTGCATAGGGAAGATGTATGACGATGCAAACAATCCAGTTTGGCTTATCATATATTTGCATCAGACTAGTCTTATGGACAAATATGAATTTGTAATAGCATTAGTTAAGTGTTATGCAGTGTTGTGAAACTGATACAAAATAACTGATCATAGAAAGTGATTGCCATATATGTACATGTAGACACTACTGTATAGAGAGTTCGCAGCACTTGTCGCAAGGAACCAATTAGACCTACGGCACATCCGTCACTTATCTAAAAGTCTCTGCACTACAGTTTGAAAAGGCTGACTAAATAATCAACATTCCATATAAAGTACATTTTATCTCTGCAACAAAAAACCCCACAAAACAACAAAAAAAAAAAATGCGGCGCGTGTAGTAACGATAGTTCGGTAAATTGAGTTTTAATTCTCTTGCGACTAGTTAACAATCACTTTATTTAAAGATGCAATGGTTAGTGAGGAAACGAGTTTCGGAATAAGTATTTATATTGATTTGCAATCAAGTACAAAGTCATGTCGGATGGAACGTGGTATTCAACCATAACAGAAAAAAATCCCATAGGCTGTTGCAGTGTACAATGTACTTTGTATATATCCTACAAATAATTGTAGGTCGTAAATGGATTCGTGGTCCAATGGTATGATATCCGCCCGCTGTCATATTGGCTTCGATTTTTAATTTTCCTCTTTCCACTTAATAAAAATAGTATATATTATCCAGTGATCATTTCTTGTTTCATATTGATATAAAAAAACCTCACAATATTCACCACTTTATGTAAATTTTGTTGTAAATAATTATACCACTAGGCAAAGACATGTGATAAACAGAGGATCTCAAATCAATTAAACAATGAAGTGATGAAACTCGTTGAATAATGTCCTGCTTTTAATCGTAGAGTTCTGCAAAATTTGGATATTATTAAACGAGTGTCATCAATTCAATATTAAATCGTATCCTACTACTAATATTAGTAACTCAACTCCGTGGATGATATTGAAGCTAGTGGCTGTTCAGAACGCTTCCACCAAAATGTGTATTTATTCCACGAAAAATATTTACCCCAGTTGCAGTGTAGGGTGTGGTCAAAGAAATAGCATTCTGTTGTTAGGAGTTTTGCTTGATGCATAAACTGCTGGATGCGTTGTGGGGCATCCAATGGGCAGGGCTCATGGCCGTTTGATCCATTTGCTCCGCCTTTTTCTCTTGCCTTGCCTATGATATCGTGCACTACTAGTAGTACTAGCAACATTCAGTCATTTTCCTCCAGATTATATCATCATAGTAATTACTCACGTATTGTTGTCTCAAAACGAACTGCACGCAAAGAACATCTAATACGATTTGTGAATGAAATAGACCAATTATCTTAGATCGTTCACTGAATAGAACAATTGCTGAGTCCTTTAGAGATGCAAACAAAAAAAAAAAAATATAAAAAATTGCACGGATCATTTGACGCATTGGGTTAACGATCTAAGACATTTTGTTTCTTACATTCTTCAATCATATCAGACGCAACAAAATGTGATATATTCCGGTAAAAATGCATCTGCCAAACCTACATTTTCTTCACGTTGTCCACTTTAAGCAATAGTTATTTTCTGTCTGCATCCATACTCGTGTATGTGCGTGTGCGTATGTGTGCGCAGGTGTGTGAAGGGAGTAGGACTATTGAATTGCACTAAATATAACAAACTCGATATTGCATTTGATAAATTGATCAATAACAACAAAACTCTTTTTCTGACAAATATGCAACTAAATATGTATAAACATGCAATGACACGATTGTGGATTATTTTCAGGGGTTGGCGAAGGAATGGGAGATAGGATGGCCCTGGATACATTTGAATACAGAGGAATGACGATGGTGTAGATCTTGATTTTAATAATGGATATGCTTAAACTTTTGTAGGCTTATAATATGCCAATGCAATAACTAATATAGAGTTTTAAAAAAATATTTGGAAATGCATGTATCAAGTACGGTGGCAATTTCTGCAAAACCCAAATTTGGCACAATTTGATGATTTTATTGCTCAATACATATATAGAGGATTTAGAGTTGAAGACGCTGTATTCTATTTATATTGTTAAAAAGATGACTTTAATTGACTAAGTAAAGCAATGATGTCGAAGAGGTGAGGAATAGCGTACTAGAGTAAATATATTTGTATTGACGTTTGAACTGTTTTATTTCTATATTGCTTACCTTCCTTCTGAAAATCCATATTGTATAAAATAACAAAGGATGTGAATATTGAATATGCCGAAATATGGTTTAGTACAATATTTGGCATATGATAGTCTATACATGTCAGCCAATATATTTGATGGAGGAATACACTGCGAAACCCATGGAAGAAACACATTCTCACGTGAGGCTGATTGAAAATTTCATACACACTCACCCTGGCCGCGCAGAGATTCGAACCCACGCGGAGAGAGGTGAGGTGTTCGGATCGGTAAAGACAAGCACCTTATACCACGGTACCAGCGGGGGGTCGCGGACAGGAAGGTTAGGTTTAGCAGGTTCTAGTCTACCAGAATATGTCACATTTTTTATTTGGAACATCTGGAACGATTTGAGGATACGCTAGACAAAGTTCCTTAGATATGACTGCCAACAGGAAAATGTGCTGCCATTTAAATGAATTGGATATAATAGTAGCGGACATTTTATTCCCAGGTTGCAGACTGATGAAATCTATTTTCTTTAGTACATTTTTGAATTCTATCAGATGTAAGAAAATGTCATATAGGTTGTTCATGTCAGATATTTATTTTCTGTCTTTAAAATACGTCTATATCATGTTGCCTGTGTATAGGAAGGGGACATGTTTTAAATATAAGCTGGTCTATTTCGTAATAGATAATTAAGGTGAAGTTCTGTGCAGCTTGAAAGAGTAACAAAAATCATCACAAAACTTGAGCATGTTATCAAGTAAACGGAAAATTATATTTTTTTCGAATGGAATGTAAATGTAATTCTACTCGACGACAATTGGGAGAGTTCAAGTGTTTTTTGCCGACAACTTTTATGTCGGATATACTCTAATAAACAACAGAGTAACATATGAGGATACTATTCGGCATAATTGGTAAAACTCAACAAACAGAATGGGAATGATTTTAAATACTATGCGATCTTTTTGTACCGATCTTTAAATAACGACGTTTTAGAATGGTTTGGCAATGCACTTGCCAAAAATACCCCACTTGCATTTTACGTTTAAGAATCAAGAACTAATAATCTAGGTTAAAACAAGAACCTTTTCATGCTTAATGTTACTTTTAAATGCTTTGAAGTTACATGTAGCTTTCTTTATACATACGCATACATAAACGTTTCACAAATACTGTTCCTCACAACAAAGGTAAGCCGTTTTGTAAGGCCACTTTTCCGGTGCGCGAAGGGTGGCCGTATAAGCGTAGGACTACTGTAATAGTAATACTACTATCATTAATACTACCATTAAAAAACATCATGCCGAAAATATTAATCATGATGATAATACTGATATTACTAATCACGTTCTTGTTGAAGAAAATGAAATTCATGATGTTATGAGTCAAATATTTGCATTATCTGATAGTTGCAATATATATATTTTAACTGTGCACGATGACGTACTTGCATCACCATTTTCTTAGTCTTTGCGATATCTGAAGCAGTCAACCAATACTATAATCTTTCCTTTCTTTGATTCGATCTTATCCATGTTTATTTATTAATAAACCTTTTACAAATAAAGTGCGTACTACACTTTTCACTATATATGCAAAATGGCATCGTTATTCTTTGCTCAATAATTAACTTATACTCAAAACTTTGAAAAGAAACTGCACTTTATTGCTCTTAATTGTCGGCGCTCTTTTGTTGGCGCCATTTTATTGGAGCCCTAATGTCGGCGCTCTTTTGTCGGCGCTCTTTTGTTGTGCGTTCTTTTGTCGGGTCACACCCCAAAAGCAATACCGATTGCAAAACAATTAGGAATGAAAGTTATTGACCCGTTCGTGATAACGGTTTTAGTGCTGTTGGTGATGCTGCTGGTAAAACATTTTCGGCAATCAAAGAAAGACTAGCGTGATTAATATGACGAAAACCACAACCACCAGTGAAACTGGCCAGCACTGAAGTAATTCTTGCTAATGTCAGTACAAAAATAAATCAAACCGCAAATCAAAAGCTAGCAGAGCTTGCTGGTGTGCCACTATTAGAAAAAGAAAATGAAAACAAATATGACTGCAAGTCCGATAGCAGGAAGTGGTCTTCCTGTAAGACGATAACAATTATAGTACAATATTCAAACGTGTATCTGACCCAGCATTTGACACGGACGCACCAGTTCTCAAAGATGAGTCTGTGCGTGAGTATCAATATTTTTCTTATGATGCTCGTGTACCTAAAGCACGTGGAAGAATCGAATTACAAGTTCAGGATACAAGTAGACATTTCTTGCTCGCTGGGAAATTATAGAGGTCAAAGGTAGACTTTTAAAAGCAGATGATACAGCATACGGAATTGGTGATCTAGTTAGTTTTGTTAACAATGATGTCATGGCGTTATTTAGTAGCTCTATATACATGATTGACGGAAAAACTATTGAATCGTGTCTTGAAAACGTAGACGTTGCCACGCAGATACTTGGCCATGCGCGATACAGTAATGATTATACGAAATCGGCCGGAACAACAATTATGTTTGCAAGGGATACAAATGATCATCCAGAAAACAGAAACGTGACAATGAACGCAGCTGGAACTGAAATTGCATCAATGAATGAAAATTTCGTCTTAGGTTTTTCCGCACGCCGAGGAATGCTAGGCGATGATGAAGAGTTTTCATGCGCAATTCAACTCTCATATTTTTTGATTTTGCAGAAATGTTCGAACGGTTATATACGGAGTTAAACACACCATGGTACTTGTTAGAAAAGCCACAGATACTAATGCAATCAGGTGACCCAACGCAGCTGATGCTGCTTAAGTAATACGAACAAAACTAAAGCTGCGGATGCCAGCAATGACTCCTTCGATTGCTGAAGAACATCGATTGCTGTCTTTTATGAATTCAAGTGGTACATCATTGTTATTATGGCTGACAATGACCACATGCATTATTCGGGGTAATGCTGCTGGGTTATTCACATGGCATACAGCATCCAAACAGGGAGTGTCGGCACCACGACATATATGCATCGCATTTCAGATAAATACCATATTAGGCTCGCAGGGAGGAAATCCAATGGTATTCGACACACTTTGAGTTTCTGAAATTGCTTTAGGAATAAACAGACATCAGGAACCTTCTGATGAAGTGTTGCTGAATTTTGAACACAATCATGTAGCATGTGTATATCATCGGTTGATGACATTTATGGGACGTGATCAAAATGTTGATACTGGCTTGCAGATATCTCAGCGGGACTTCACAATGCTGTATCCGATCTATTACTTTTCGTTTGAGCATTAAGATTTATTCAGGCAATCTGCCGTTGATATACACTTCCGAGCTCGTGCAGCTCGACTATGCGCTTGTGGCTATAGAGCAATTGTTGTTATACTCACTGACAAATCAATGTTACTCGAAGGTGTTGGTAGTATAATCAGAGTTATTGACGCTCCAGTGGAAAATATGTAATTGTAATTAGATCACCGTTGATATTAAAAATGTCGTATCATCATGTTAATGTCAGTCTGACTCCTGGTCAGATTAAAAACTACAATCCGCGTCGGTAAATAATCTGGAACCACAGTAACGTTAAAAAATAACCAGATCACAGGTAGTCAAAATAAGTTGTCGCGGACAAAACGTAAACTCAAACAATTGAATGATGCTAAGATTGACAAGACTGGAATTCGAATTACTCTTTCTGCAGGTGCTATTTCAGAAATAACTAAATCAGGTGGTATATTTCCACTTCTCGCCGCAATACCAGAAGCTCCATCCGTTGCAAAACGGCTGCTTTAGGTGAAGTTGGAACCGGAGCTGGGATGGCATTACAAAAAAAGTAACAGGAAAGAAAAGGGTCTAAGACTTGCAGGAACCCCCAATCGATAGTGACAATCCGTGAAAGGAGGGGTCGAAAGCTTCCAGGAACACTTCAAATTTTGATTTACCTGATGCTGCTAAGAAATTAAATATAAACAATGTTTAGAGGTATTTTTATACGCGACCAGTTACCTTTCAAACCAAACAATATTGAAACAGGCATTATCAATCTTGATAATAGTACCAGCGTTGGTACTCATTAGGTGCCATATGCAATTGATCCACGTAGAATTATTTATTTTGATTCGTATGGGTAGGCAACACCAAAATAATTTATGAATTACCTACACCGCTTGTGGTCCAGCACAATAAAAACAACGCATATCTAGCATTCAACAATTCCAACACAGACAATATCTGATCCGCCAATATGCAGCCGGGAACCTATTGCTGTACTCGACGCTGTATCAAAATCAACATTAGCACCTCGCAAAGTCGTGCACGATTATATAAGTACACGGCATCGCCGAGCGATTTAAATAGATCTCAAAGTATAATTATATATATTTTCGCAAGATCCTCTTCAATTAAAGGTAAGAAAAAGTTAGCTAATTATGCGACCAAAGATGAACTCACTGATATTATGAACCTCTCTGGAGTTGACCGAGATGAAGTTGTTGTCTTCCCGGATAAATACGGTCTTTTAAAGACAAGTACTATCAAATGGAATTACATAATTCGTAGAGTTCTCATTGCTACCACAGATAAAATATTCCAGTATCTACTGACGGCGGTAAAATAGAGATTCAAATATATCAATTGCAGCTATTAGAAATGAACTTGCAAAAAGTGCTGTTAATCATTTACGATCTCCCGGTGGTACAATAACAGGTCAACTCAGCATGAACGAAATTAAAATAGTCGTTTTAAGTGATCCAACATCTGATGAAGATGCCGCAACAAACAAATATGTATACAATAACTATAATAAATACTAAATTATCCACGTTAGGAGTTGAATGTGAAGTTCACGTAAATATGTTTTTAAATACTAGTAGAAATTTTCAAAGAATCAATAAAATCGCAGATGATTTATTTGGCACCCCGTTGACTGTTGACGTGAAAGTATCTGATATTAACGCAAAACTCGATGATATTACGACGGCTATGTCAGATACTGAAAGGATCAAAACAAACTAGATGTCATAAGTGGGATTCCCAATATCGTTACAAAATTAATCTGATTAAAATTTCCCACCCGCAGATTACCAACAACTCATACACAATGTCATCAGGATTCTCAACAAGGTCACATCAAAATAACACTATCAAACATACCGCGGAAGTCACTGGTGTGCATATACTGTCTGTATTTAGCAGTGCAAAATTTAGCATATACTGTGCTTATCCCTGGTGTCAGAAACGTGTATACTGGAATCATCTGATAAAAAATTAACCGTAGCGCCTTACTGGTGGTGTCTGGAATTTGTCGCTGAAATGCCACAATTCATTAATAAAGAAAGTATAATGATCACTGCAATCAACGTTCAAAATTTCAGGTATAGTCAAGTACGTCAATGGCAAACAGCGCTAATGGGTATCATTGACGAGTATACAATTAAGGTAAAAATATATCGTAGACGTGTTGTTGTTATTTGGAGTATAGTCTACTCGGCTTATGCTGTTATTGCTGGAACCGGCGTAACTTTATCAGCCTTGACGTCATTACTAACATTTGTAACATTTTGCGTATCGGCGTCAACAGCATTTGCTGCAACTATTAATATCATAGCCAACATATCTACATGCAAAAGTGTAAACTGACGTAATTATGCAGCAATATTTCATACTGCAACGTTATCATACTCTAATCTATCCTCGTTGATCTCGTCAAGCCATAACTATGTAGAGATATCAAATTCTTAGTTTGACGCGATGGATAAAATATACAATGAAGTAATTGATTCGGATAATAAGAGAATTACTTCAGCAGATCTTCACGAATACAGTACCATTGAAAACCACAATGATATCACTAATCTCAACAAACCAAAACTTCAGTGTTGTTTTTCCGACTGCAATTGCAGTAAATGAAATCTCATTGGCGCAGTTGCGAGCATACTACAGCTGGCCGAATATTAGGTCAATGTCGTTTAGTGAATTACCGTCAAATAATTCGTTGGTATTTGCGAATAAAAATAAACCCATGGAACACCTAACTGGAACGTTGTAGAAAACCAACCGGAAGTTATCAAATAAGGCACATCAATGACGAATTTCAGCGTAGAATAAAATCAGTGACGGGACAAGAATTCAAAATAGCTGTAACTGTCTACGAACCGAAATTATCAGCTGCGATATAAACAAATTCACCAGATTACACTGCTAAGATTTATTCATCATCGATTAGGAGTGTATTAGGCTGGCTGAAACAGAAACAGAGCAGCCTACAGTAATACCCGAGCTTGCTCTATCTGCTTCACTTCGGATACACGCTCATACTGAGGAATTACTTGAATCAGTTTTGAAAGGTGATAAAAGCTAATACAGAAAGTGGTGAATTTCAGTCCTACCGTAATGAAATATGGTGGACGTACGGAACACTAGAAATATCATATATTGAGAAAGACATCAATGTTACTTTTCAAGATATTAATCATGAACACGAATAACAACGAAAAAAACTGCGTCAACGTTTCACTGATATAATTTTTGACGTGACGGCTACAAAAGTTGAAATCATAAAACAAAGAAATCTTTAAACCAGGTTGTATTTGACATAAAATCCGTTCATTAGAGTATAAGGCAGATGAAAGTTATAATTACTAAAATAGCTAAAACTACTTATTCATATAAACAACATTTCATAAACAAATATTTAATTGCAACAAATCCGCTATCTGAAGATGATCTACCAGCATTTAATTTTCCTGGATATAACGCAGCTGATTTAAGAAAATTAACCAATGATAACATATATGTATATTTTCCTAACATAGTTGAAGAGTTGAAACAAATAAGTCCACCCAAAGAATCGGCCAGGGACAATATTCTCCGATATAACAATAATGGATACGACGAAGGTCGTCATATTTCACCAGGAGTATTAATACAATTTCAACGATCGTAGGATCTTGTATGTGAAGCAATCGATGGTAGTTATCAGATAGATCTTGAAAATCAAATCAAGCTCAGAAAGGATATATTCGTTATACCTTTACGACATAAGTTCCCCCAGGATACTTGATCGTACAAGAACCGATCAATTCGGTCTATCAACGATGTCATAATCCGCTATTATCAAGGATACATTTCAAACTAACTGTCCAAACCGGTCAATTGCTTGATTTTAGGAACAAATTCTGAGTATAAGTTTATATGTGCGATCTATGATCGTGATCATAACGATTTTCTTTTTACCGTGTAGAGTATTTTACAAATTAAATCAAAAGGTATGTACATTGTACCAACATGTGAGATTTTTTATACACGACAAACACGTACTTGAAAATGCGATCAGAACAATAATGAAACCGCCACAAGTCTATATTGAACTATTTAGTGTTAATACAATTTTTGATGAATAAGGTAATGAAACTTTTTTGTTGACGCAGGAACAATTAAATGAAGTGTAGTATGAGCATATTAATATCATCACATATGATATAGATCAGACTCAAAATTATGCGAATTCTTGTATTGAATTTCATGGGCTTAAAATATTGTCTAATTCTGAATAAAATTTCATGTAATAAAAAACAGAAAAAATATTACCTAAAAATGAAAGACAAAGGTCGAATCAAATAAGTACATTTTTATACTGATTTCTCGTTAATTTGATGCCGACCACCGACTTTAGAGGCATCAGAAACACCATTGATGACATTTTAGCCGACACAAAATATCATGCACATGTGCCACGACAGAGGGTCCTAACATTCATTTTCATGACTATAGTCACTGACAGTATTTTCACGATCTGACATAATCTTTCTTAATTGTGTTCATAAGTTTTTTGTTTCCTATTTGTGTGACAATTACTTTCTAATTTTTTCGCTCGCGCGCGAAAGCGATACAAATTTATCCATTTCTGTTTTTTCGACCACAGTCAATGATTTCAACATAGCTTGTTGAATTTGCTTAATGAATTTTTACTCCGCTGGTAGTGTATATCCACCTTCGAATTTACGCTCTTGTAATGATTCAAAATGACAAATAACCTTTTCAGGATTTAGTTCATCAGATATTTTAATGCCATCATGTCTAAATTTTTTAATTGCAGAAATAATATCATTTTTTTTTTTTAGACAACTCCCATGTGAAACCCTAGATTGTCAGACGACATTCTAGTAGGCTCAGATGGTGATATATTTACTGTAGATCTAAGGACAGAACAAACCCATGTGAATTCCTAGACTGACAATTCACATTGTAGCAGGCTCAGAGGGCAGCACCTATTTATAGTATATACAATCATCACAACATACAATCTTATCATAATTTTAAGGACGAAACAATTCCTAATTCATTTTAAGGACGAAACAAAAGTCAGTCTTATCCAACTTAATTTTAAGGACAATTCAACACTCAGTTTATTTTAAGGACGGCAAAGTACATATACGGGGGCCTTCTCTATGTTCAACATATTTTTGCACATCCACCCAAAATGAACCTCGGAAGAGTGCAAAAGAGCACCCACCACGTGATGACATGGCGGGGAGTGTGTGCTTGTCTGTTGAAGTTCGAGCAATTTAGGGCTGGACCCCAATGGTAAAACTGGTCCTATGCTCTATAAGCCAACGAATACTTGGAAATACAAGAATAGCTCACACAATAGGCGTAGCTTATTTACTGTTTGTACTCTTTTTTTCTTAATTATTATCGCTAACAAAATCTATATGAAGCAAGAAACCCGACATATAATAAATAAATAAATAAATAAATAAATTGTTCAGCAATATTTATATTTTTTAAATAAAATTTCAGACTCTACCTTATCTAACAGAGTTATTTCCCATTGACTCTGACAAGAACGTTGTTATCGACAAGGTCATAAAACATTTAAATTACACTTTCTTACGATAGACTTGTTTTCTGAAGTAAGATACCCATGTTTGCATGTTTTGTAATGCCGATTTGCTTGTTGTACCGAAGGAGAGAAAATTAACACAAAAAATATTATGTTATAGACAAGTACTATTATAAAAAACCGGCGATGTAACTCTAACCGCGTATAATCGACAGAGTTATCTCCCTTAACAATAATGAAATGATATTTTTGGTTTATACTTCCGCGAAAATGCCGATTTGGTTATATTATTTGCGACATATTATACCGGACTCTGGTTAATTTCAAAATGTCTGCCAGCTGCATTTATCAGTGGAAATATTATTTCATCACCAGTCTGTGCATTCGCATCAATATTTTCCCTCCATGCAATTGTTTTACATCTAACGTATTTCCACATGCAGAATTTTGAGTCTGCGTGACAACCCGTAAATTCCGAAAATCATTATCAAGTTTTGGATATCAACATGATCGATTACAAGACCATCTTCGATTGGTCCGCGGAAACAATTGAATATAAATCGGTGACAGTAATATATTTTCTTTTCAGCATTAAATTTGAGATAAACATTATTATTCACAGCACCAACTGGGTTTTTAGTCGACATAGTCTAATGATACTATCACGAGATAATTCTTAATTTTCATGATAGGATGTTTATTTGTCTAAATCATTATTTAAAAAATCTTGCTACATAGTCTTCAGCGTTACTTATAACTTTGTAATTATTGTCGTTGTTATTTCTTATCATAATATCGCTTCAGCTCTCTGTATTAGTTACCTCCACAGCGCACAAACAACTGTGTTTCTCCACTAACTCCAACACCACATACCAACACGGTTTTCGCCCTAAATCGACCTCCGTACCCTTTGGGAAAGATGCCCGCATAATTCATTTACCCAAGCTCTGTTACAAAGAGTTGTAGAGCCTATCATTAACCATCTACACTTTTACTTTCTTTGGATCATTGTATAAATATATATATATATATATATATATATATATATATATATATATATATATATATATATATATATTAATTTGAATGTTTGTCTTAGTTATAATATGGAAGAGTTTGAGAGATTATCTAAAATCCAACCTTTCAAATTCAGATTTGATCTTTACAGAATAACCCCCGACTTACCGAAGCAAGATCTATTTGATCCGACGAATAATCTGATTGAAAGTATTCAGGATGCTAAAAAAGAATTTCGCTGCGATGGTGCATATCATGTGTGGTCAACATTCAAAATCATACGCAACACCAAAGGTATTGACGATGTTATCAATGCTACAATGAACTACCAACGAGAAGCAATGATTATTAATTATCTCGACGATCAAAGATATATTCTCAAATAAAATTTATCGCATTAGCCTAAACATACAATAATACTTGAATTACCTGTGACAAACGTGACCCTGTCCTTGCTATTGAAACAATTGCTATATTGAGTAAAAATGCTAGACCAGACATATTGGCCGGTATTGATAAAACGTATTATAAACAAGCGTATCCTGTAACCGCGGTTATTTATGGGATATATCCGCTGAATGGTAATCCGAGCGTTGATGATTTAGAGCTGATGACATTTTTAAAAATAAATTATGTAGTCGAACGAGTAACGGATGATTTCACAAATGCGGTATGTTGAAATGGGTTAACGGATCTATGACGTAAAAAATAAGTGAGTGGGCTGAATCAATCAAGGATAAGGGAGCTACAATTAATGATTTCGCTATGTTAGCAAAAAACACTAAAATTCCCAATTAATGTAAAAACGATAAGAGCAGTTATCGTTCGGAATCTCTACATGAAGAAATGAAGCATCATGCACAGACATTTGCATCGCCGACTGACAATTACTAATGATTGTTTTACCATTCTGTCAGTTGCTCCTCACTTTTTGCAGGAGAAAAAATGCATAGAAGCCAACACGATTTGAATTTCTTGATGATGTGCAGCTAAGCTGCTGCGAATACGGACATAGATGATTGTGGAATACTAAATACAACCACAATGGTGTTATCTTGGTTGATATGGTTGCATGTTATACTGGAAGCTTTCTTCGTATGGGTGAATGTTCTGAGTATTTTAAGGGATTTGGACATCCCACATACGAGATGACCAGATCATCCATAAATGGATCATTTCTCGATTTAGATTTGACTGGAGTTGCCTGCATAGAGTCGTTCGAGTTTGCTAATGGTCTTCATCCAGTTTGTTATGTCCGGTTTGGTAGACACTTCTCAGAAAGGATGTGGACTCCAATAGTTTTATTACGATATATGATTGATTCAAAAATAATATTATCATTGGTTGTAAGTGAAGCAATTATATCATATCGGAAGCAAACCAAAGTTTGGTTACCACAACAAAAGGAATATTCTAATGAAGCTGAGGAAAAAAATAAAACACAAAATATCTTGATAGCAGAATAATCGATAAATTTACAAAACGATATAACAATACACGATATTATACAAGATTAAATATAGACGATGTTGAACTCGATTTTATAATTGCTGATGCAACGAAGAGAAATATATTTGCAAGTAAAAAAACCGTTTACTTGTCTAACGGAACACGATTAGGTAGAATTGTTGGTTACATTGATGACGAATCACCTCAGTTTACTCACTTAAGATCCGCAATGCTCGCGTATGTTTCGATAAATGTATTTACGATGATAAACAGATTTCCTGACACCGTTGCTACAGAATCATTCTACATCGAAGGAAAATATTCAGAATTGCTGACTCAATTTTATATAAGTACTACTTACGATGTATCATTAGGCGAATGGAGAATAAAACACGGAATGTTACATAATTATTCTGAATCCGCCGACGCTAAAATCGAAGATATGAATTACAAAAATAATCAAATATCAAAATTATCATCAGCACCATATGCACGTGATCCCGTGACTATAATTAAGACTGTCTATCTAAACGGACCAGGAGATCTGGCAAAGTAACTCGTGCTCTTGAATTATTTCGGCAGAGTTCAGTTGGTATGACTGTTTCAATAACTACACACAGACTCGCAATATAAATGAGCGAACGAGGAATAAAGTCCTGTACTTGTCATAGCTTCTTCCGATGGAAGTGTCACTCATGGACTCCTGATCGAATTGGCGAGAAATATATTCCAAGGATCATCATTTGGGATGAAGTATGCACAGTATCTTAAGATAAATTAAAATATCGCTCGATTGTTTTTTTTTTGAAGAATACAGCTGTAGTCATGTGTGGAGATCATGGTCAACCGCCACATTTTGTTGGACTGTCTCCGCACGAATGGCTAAAAGAGGTTTTAGATTCTTATGAGGAGATAACTGATGATCAAAAAACGCTTGATCCAGAATTAACAGAGTCTAAAAAATTAATCAGACTACAACCGAATAAAATTCAGTGTGAAATAATGCGTGAGATAATTTCAGAAACTCCTATCAATGATTTTAATAAAAGTTGGAGACCACGCGACTTAATAGTTGCAAGTAAAAAGATAGTTCATGATACACTTAAGCAGAAATTATTTCAGTTACAACGAGAGAAGTTTTCAGAATTTCCTGTACGAATGTGTTATCGACCAGCAGATACGCGACAAAATAATATTGACGTTGATATACCAGAACCCTTGGCATAGTCAAGGATGAACCAAAATCGTGTATTAAATGGTATTGTTTTAGTTCATGTCAGTGCTGTTGAGGATGCTCTGAAAATGGGAAAATCTCCGTGGACGTTATCTCACAGTGTTTCGAGTCAGAAGTATATCTCAGTTGCGGAGAGTTATTGTAAACATTACAAAAGCTACTGACTCCAAAAACGAAGTTTTTAGCGATGGTATAATAAACAAAAAATAGTTAGTTATAAACAATGTGATAAACCAATAAGGGCAAATTTATGATGCTGAATTTATCATGATATTAAAACAACATAATAATCATTGTGTGAGCTGTAAATCAGTAATGTTGTGGAGCAATATTTTTAATAATCCAAGACAATTTACCGTATAGATAGAAGTAATAGTAGTCTTGGTCACACACATGAAAATGTGATGTTGACCTGTTTTGAATGAAATCGACATAGGGGTGCAAGTTAAGTGAGCCGGTGGTAATTGTGTATCTTCAGGAATTACTTGCAATTGTTCACGTACAAATCCTTGTTGTTGAGCAGTTGAATCTAATCTGTATATTGCAGGTCTACCCGTGGATCTTGCTACGCTGGACATGTTATGCGTTTGAATAGTAGTATACGATCAGTTGCTCTTAAGTTTAACCACCACCTGGTTGTTGTGAAAAGTCATGTCGTTGTATTGGGATATTGTTATTGTGATTGCACTGACGAGTTTCATAGCAGTTACACGAGTAATTACATTAGTTAATGCAGCTATCTCAATTGGTAGTCTTGTAACCCATTCAGGAGATCTCACATCTTTCTGAATTATTTCCTTCGCGTATTGATATTCAAATAACCGCTCAGCTAGCGTTCTATTAAATCGCCCAACAATTGCCTGATCACGATGAATTGCGGTATATCCTTGTCTGAGTGTGACTTTATGTTGCTTCATCAATTCTTTGCCGGGATCAGTCAGTATCAGCTGTAGCCGTCGTAGACCACCTTGTGGTCCAGATCCTCGCCAATAAATTCGTTCAAGCGCAGAAGCAACTTCAGTTGCTGTTTTAGTTAATAACGGCTCTGATTCTTTATATATTTACAGCGTAAACGACAGTTAACGTGGATTTGTATGTTGATCGACGTCTTCTAATTATAATAGTATCATGTGATAAAAGTAATATATCCGCCAGAAGAACTTCATTTGGAACGCCGATATCAAAATGTGAATACTCGGTTAGGCGGTGGTAGTTAAATTTGCCATATTGCCTGTCGTGCTAACCACGGCGAGGCGGCAACACGTGTACCATTTGCTGCATCAGCGAGTTTACTAATCGCTGCACGAATTTTCCAATATCCTCTTGAGCTATAATAAATCGATTTCATTATAATAATAATCGGTTGATTAATTACCGGTTCGAGAATTTCAGTTTCCTAATACTAGTTTATCTTTCACAGTAGTTCTTACCAATCAATTAGCAAATGATTCTCTGAAAGATTTTTAAAAATTGAATTTAACCATTGAATGAATTTCACATATGCACTATGTCGTTGTTGCAGATCTTTACTTTTATAAGCTACCTCATGAACGTGACATGCTTGATAAATATCATTTACTGGATACTCACCAGATCTTGGTTGGTCTTGGTTATCGAGTCTGATATCGTCTGGTACCCGGATCGCAATAATTATATCCTGGAAGATATGTTTCTCCTGGGTATTTAGCCCATAAAGTTCCTGGTAATTGTCCCGAATCCGTAGCGATATAACCACCTGTCCTTTTTGGAAATATATTTATACCTTTATTTTACCACATGGTTCACACTTGCCTGTAACCGCACGCCTTTTATTTTTTGTTGTTATAGTTGTTAGTTCCCTCGTGGGGGTGATTGTTTGGCATCGAACTCAGATGAGATCCATATTCTTTATTATAGTTCTACAATATGGATGTAATTGATTCCTCAGCGAAACGAAAACAAGAACCAGTCAAACATCATCCAGCTTTACCAAATTTTTTCCGAATGATAATAATTGGTAAGTCCGGGTCTGTTAAAACACAATTGCTACTTAAGTTGATTATGAGATGGATCAAATGGGATAAATTGTATTTGACTGCACCATCAGTTGACGATCAGGATAATAGCTGATAAAGAAGCAAGCGGCTTTATAAATCGTCGTTTGCCTAAAAGCGCTAATCCATCTAAATCCTATTCTCTAAGATAATTTTTTTAATATTTTTAAAACGTTTTAAAATTGTTTATTTTCTTCTCAAAAGTTTACACATTATCACATACACACTGTCAAATTTCAAAGACATTTGCGTGCAAAGTATGAAGAACATGCTATGTGTTCCCACTTAGATAGTGTGAGCTATTCGTCCAATAGAACATTAAACCATAACAGGTCATATATTTTTCTCAATTGGATATTTGAACGCTTTTTCCGTGAGGGTAGTACCATGAAGAAACGGAATCATTCAGAGAAAAGTACGTTTTGAAAATAAATGGAAATCGTTCTAGTAAGGCACAATGCTGCCGTTAATATTGATTTGAAATATTCTGTCTTAAAAATGATGAATACATTTTAATGTAGTTCTTCTGTATGTGTTAGAACGACGAAGAAATTAGCCCATGCAGTACCAGTGGTGACGATAAACTGGAAAGCAATAAATTGTGAACGGGAGCAAACTTTTGGAAACAATTGTAAATTGGTTCATTATTAATTCAGTGAGATTGGTTCTAAAATTTCAGTAGAAGGGATTACAATTGATTCTACTTTAAGGTATGACATACAGCAAATTGTATTGGAAGTACCATCAAATACAATATTCGGCATTAAGCTAACGTACTAAATAATTGTTTTGGTTTTGATTGACAATTTTGTCTTACCTTTCCCAGGACTATTGCATGATCGTTTATCATTAAGTGGTTATCTTATCGGGAAAATACGTAACGAACTTGCTGGACACACTTTATAAATATAAATGTCGGAAAGCTCACGTAAAACTCCAGCATTTCGTGTCATACACGTTGTTGCTATCATTTCGTTTCAGAGAATCCTGTTATTCCGTTGAAATTCAGTGTTTGTTATATGGTAAGTAAAATGTTAGAATCGTTCCGAGGTAGGAATTGGTGACGAATAACCAAAACATGATTTTCCACGGACAATTGATAAGAAATGTTTTGAAAAGAAAACATTGGCATATTAAGCACTTTTGTAAATGTACTCTTTTATGAGCTTTGAGATATATCGTATTCCAAAATATTAACATGCCTTGCATTTAGAAGAAAACTGTTCAAAATATATTTGAAAAATAACAATAGTGATGATTTGTAAAAGATTTTTCCCAATGTTATTCATTTCGAATCTGTCGTTTAATAATATATCCTTTAATTCGGGATACAAAATAGATGGTTCTATCACCTATTCTTGATGACTGGTGTCTACATTATTATTCGGTGTCACATGACTAATAGTTGATAAAAGAGAAAGCTATGTTAACCGAGAAAGACAAAGTAAAGAGAGCAATATTTCTGTTACTGACGTGCGCGAATGCTGCCGACGTGCAGAATACAATAACAATAGTTATATTGGCAAGTTCATTCCCTGCTCCAATATTTAGCTCTAGGATTTAGATTTCTGTCCTAATTGTCAAAGCATACAAAAATACCGTTTATATTTTTGTTTGACATTTCCGGTTCTGGATTCATAATCATAGCGGGATCAGTCGATAAATCTCAGGAGCTGCTACTTCAGGGTCCATCCTTCCTATACTACTTTCCATGCATGTGATCTTGCACTCCTGTATTTTTTCAACCCTCATTGTGATTAATGAATATGTTTGTCCAGTGTGACTGTCTTCTCAGCGCGTTTACCAAGAGTGCTGTCAAAAGGGCCTGATGCAGAGTGCTGTGTAAGCGGTTGGGGTCCGACAGAAAATATAATTTTCAGTGGTAAGTATTTTTCATAGCAATTTGTCACATTTAACAATGCTAATGTTTATTTTCCTGTTTACTTTTGTAAAATTTAACAGGTTCAATATGCTGCCACATGAAATGGTCATTGAAATATATCGACTTTATTTTTCGAGAAGATTTTGCACATTTATGATGCAAACATATTTCCTGTGTTTAAAAGTGTCATGAGAAGATTGCCATATTCTTTAGAAATAATCCGTCAGAATTGCACTTTATCAAAAGCATGCCGATGGCTAGCATTGATGTAAACACAAAATGTCGCTATATTTACTCTTAAGAAGTTATTTTATGCTGTTAAAATAAACGATTGAAAACATAAAATCTCTACATTGCACTTGTTCACAAGACTCCCTGTGTAAATACGAAGCCATGTACACGTATGTGCAGTATGTTTAGAGACCTGGATATTGACTTCGATGTTTTTTATTTCTGTTACTTTCTGTGAATGTGAAAGTAAGATGAACTTAATTCTCCAGCATCAAATTATCAATAAGCAGCGAGTTATCAGTAAAACATAGATGCTGATTTCCCATTTGAAAGGAACAATGAAATTCCATTTATATGGCATAAAATCGGGCGTTACAAACAATACAACGCTTCACAGAATCAATTTAAAAGCTGTTGAGGCTCGTCGCAAAAGAAAACTAAAGTTACACCTTCAAGTGGTTTGAATCTAGTATAGAAGTACATCGAAATCTAGAATGTGTATAATAATCGCAGCAATGAATTAATTGTTTGGACGACCCGGTTTTTGAAAGAAAACATGTTCAGGTCTAATACTGGGAAAAAAATAAATAAACGAATAAAATGAACACTGAAGCAAAATGATAATTGAACATTAGCATATGTATCTGTACAAACAAGATATTGAACACCAAAACATCACTGGACTGTATCATCCGTCACTCTTACATAACAAATATGATTTTTCGTGTATAGTACACACACGCATATGCACACATGATGTAGGGTAACCCTAGACCAGAGTGCATACTATTAGACTGTCAAGTGATAGTGGAACACATTCTTGTCGAGTGTAGGGATTTTTCTCTGTATCAGGGGTTTCGTTTAACCGGAAAGTCGAATTAGGTGATGTACAACCAGACAAAATAGTTGCGTTTGTCCAACAAATCGTTTCATATACCCAACGTTGAGCGTTTATTTTAATGTTTTTTTTTCTTTTGCTTTAAATATTTATGTTATTTACCTTCAGAATCTGTTTAGTATGTTTAATACCATTGCGACTTGTACTAAGGGATTAAATAGCACATTTGCTTTCAAAACGTTTTATCTTTCTACCGTTTTTCTCGTTTCCAACGTGTTTACCTTTCTATTTTGATAATACTTTTTTTTTTTCATCGGCACGCGATATCAATGTTACATAAATTTGCCATTAGGCACATACGTACCTATCTACAAACTTTATAACTGCCGTACATTGGAGTGACCGATTTTAAGTATTCGTACAGAAACAAAGCATTATCATTAGGAACGTCTGAATGGTGACGATAGTTTATTACATTCATATATAACGTTAAGAATAAGTATCTGCACAAAGATTATCTGTAGGGAAAATTGGCTAAAGCATGGAAAACAAGTTTAATATTGTCCATTTACTGGTACTGCACCTAGCAAGCTTCAGATGACTAAAGTACATGTCATTAATTGCAACCAATGCAAGGAAATTTGGGGATTTGGCATTCAGCACACAACTGTGTACATTGATAATTCAAACCCTGGCTTACCAATTTTTTGTGTGAGTATATTAGCTAATATGTATTAGTTCCGAAAGTTATTATTTATTAAAGGAAACTTTTGTTAGGTGAACCAACGTATCGTTTTATCAAATAACTGAAAAAATCATGACGAAAAATACTTTCCTTATATATATTGAAATGTCGGTATTTGGGCCCAGGTATGTTCACCTCATTAAGGTGATACAAAAGACATTACAAGAAAACCGAGCACAATTATTTATAAAAATATACGTTCCAATATGACATTCATGAAAAAATATAAAGGAAATATGTGTTTTAGTACTTTTGGTTATAAGATTCATCAATTGGATATATTTTTCCAGGTTTTCAATTATACATGTTCATGATATCTCATTAAAACTATATATATATATATATATATATATATATATATATATATATATATATATATATATATATATATATGGCAAGACATATTCATGCTATCTGCTTAAAGGTGAATAACCTGCCTTTATGCTTCATTCACATGTGATATTGCACATACAACACATCTTTTGTTTCTATCAGGGGGACTCCACTGGTCCATTCGTTTGTAGAATCAAATATGGACGATTGCAATTCATAGGTGTTACCGGCTTTGGTCAAACGTCATCCACAAATTATTATTACCCAGACGGCTACCAGATGGTGCATCCTTATTTAAACTGGATCGAGAGTGTCACGGTTATATCTTGCTACCATCCTTATGTATGTATATCTCTTTCTATGTCTTTCGTTATTCCCTCCTTAAACAGCCTGTTGGTAGACATAATTCTAAGGAACATTAGTTAGACATATGGCATGTAATCATAAGTTCGTAATTCTGAGGAAGGTAGTAGAATAAATCCTAGATTATCACGAATCATACAAGTAATATAGTAGTATAATAATGGTATGCACACGATTATACGCAATTTACGCTTAGAATGAAGTAAAATGGTGATGAATTTTAATGCAAATATAAAAAGTGGGGATTCCTTTTGCATTGCTATAAATTATTCCACTTCGAATACATTCATGTTCTAAGGAATTGTATGTGTTTTAGTTCCTCCAAATATGCTATTTGTTATATGTATGATCATGGAAATATTAAATAATTTGTTTTCCCAAATGGATTATTGTTTTAATGATTTTAAAATAATTGTTTCTAACAACTATGCAAGTTTCGAAAACTGGTAACTCACATATGGAACTGAATTTTCACCTTATTATGCTTTAACGATTGGGTATTTTACTAAGTTAAGATTTGATGTAAACATCGCTGGATCAAGGCAACAATTGTATGAAGTTATTACACTATTTGGCTATGGTATATATTTATTTTATTATCATAATTACTCCTGAATGTGATAAATTTGTTATAATCTGTAATCAGTTGAATTTAAAAGAAACAAATGGCATATTTGACAATGGTTGTTTTCTCTCTCATTCTCTCTGTATCTCTACTTCTCAGCCTAATAGATAAAGCGATAAACGGGTTGATGAATATACACGTCATCTAATGGACTTGTTTAATTTTGTTTTCATTTGTCAATGTTACCAACTTTGACTTGTAAGAATAAATGAACAAGTAATCACAAAAAATCTTACTATTATATAGAAAGATAAAGTGTCCGTAGACTTATCATGCAAACAGTACATATCAAATTAATTAATGTGTGAATAACAATGTCTTTTGAAACGTGTTATATTACTATTTTATAACTAGTGATACTTTGTTTGGACAAAATCACTAGTGTATGTTGAATCACTGTAATTAAAGATACAGTTGGATTTATCTTTTTGTTATACCCAAAATGCTATCACTTTCCTACGAGAATATACACTGCATTGTGAAAAATAAATTGGAAACGAGACGTTGGTGTAAAATGGCTTATCTGTTTAATCTTCATAATATGTGTGAAATCAGATATAGTCGTCTCTAACATTTCAAATGATCAATTTCTGTTTATTACCATGCAAATGATTTAAAGTTAAAAACAATTGTTTATTTATGATGGAAGCTCTTTCGCGTCATCCTAAATTATATGCCTTTTCATCCCCACTTAACTTCTAAAGGTAGCGGGCATGTTCATTTAATCATATCCGGATGTCTGTGCAATGTTGATCCTTATGTCCATTCACCGGTATGTCCGTATTAAACTATTAGCTTCATAGCGAAAATAAAACAATTGAGACTTTAATTATGTGGAAGAAATTATATACATATGTATATGAGTTAGGTTAGATTTTCATTCCATTTCTCTCATTTTGATACCTTTTATAAACATTCATGTCTTAGACATCGTTGTAAGTATATTAGCAAAACATGTATTTGTTCCTAAAGTTGATGTAGTGTACATTTCTTTCTTGTTGTATCGTTTCAGCTAAAATTGGTTAAAATTACATGAATATTAACCTTTTAGCATTCGGACAAAAAAGTTTATGTAAAAAAGTTAGATAAAACATTTTTATTTCGCTGAAAATGGGGGATTACATTTATCTATTAAGACTGGGGTTGTGAGGAAACGAAAATGAAATATTTTATGTTTCAATATACTCTTACTTAGCTAAACACGTTAAAAGTGTTGCGTGAGATATGAATACATTACGATGGTTAAATACATTTAAATTGTTGTTTAAATTATTTAAAATTTAATTGACTTTTGATAACCTTCCAACAAAACAACTCCATCATCCTCATCTTTATACCTAAAACTTACTAACCAAATTATCAGGCATATATGCCACGAGAGGTGTATAATGTTTTCCGGTAGATTATGCATGGATATAATAGTTATAATTCGTTAATATTAATGAGATTGACAAAAAATTTCTGCCCTGATACTGCTTAAAGCTACGTGTTCTAAAGTAGTCTTATGGTTTTGCTCGTTTAATGATGTCAATTTTTGGCTGTTGCTTTGTTTTGTGAACTTCATTGCCACTTTATTGCAGACACGTACAATTCGACTGACGTTTCGCATACTATGTTGGATCTGAATGCTTTAACACCTGGATCTGAATGCTGTGACACCTGGACATGAATGCTTTTACACCTGGATATGAATGCTTTTACACCTGGATATGAATGCTTGTACACCTGTATATGAATGCTCTGCCACCTGGATATGAATGCTCTGACACCTGGATATGAATGATTTTACACCTGGATCTGAATGCTTTTACACCTGGATCTGAATGCTTTTACACATGGATATGAATTCTGTTACAGCTCGATCTGAATGCTTTTACACCCGGACTTTAATGATTTTACACCTGGATCTGAATGCTTTTGCACCAAGTATTTGTTTCATTACAAGTTTTACAATTTTTCAACTCAGGACATTTTAATTTTTCTCTTTAAATGGAGCATGTATCTCTGACAAACGAATTTAGTTGTGCTAGCAGGATATTGGGTATTGTATTTGTTTGCAATAAGAATGTATCTTGTTTGAATTCATTCTTTTTTAAGGAATACATTGAATATTTAGTTCACTTAATTATTATTCATATTGATTCACTAATCATATGTAGTTTTTTCTTTAGAAATTTAGCTATGAAATGTTCTGCTCTTGCACCTTTTGCTAATAAATTAAAATGGTGCCTCACTTATATTTCGTAAGTACTATTCTAAAAGCATTATATTGATTATCATCAAATTTGAACCTTACTCCTCTTTCAACTCCTAAACTTAATTATTGTCTCACATACTTTATACCTGTCTGTTAGTGGAGTCATTTTACAGCCCTACATTCTTCGTGATTTCTGGCATCACCGTCAAGATTCAGGCACATTTTCTTTTTCGGAGTAAGTTTTAATGGTTGTTCTTTTGTTTCTTATTTAATATAAATGGTGGCCTTTTTTCTCTTAAAATGTTAAAAGTACAATATTCCATTCCATAAGAGCGTCTGAGAAGCCTCTTTAAACTCTATGGCTAATTGTTTGAATGGTATTTGTAGAATGCATGGCACTAGAGCGTCTGAGAAGCCTATTTAAAATATATGGCTAATTGTTGGAATGGTATTAGTAGAATGCATGGAACTAGAGCGTCTGAGAAGCCTCTTTAAATTATATGGCTAATTGTTGGAATGGTATTAGTATAATGCATGGAACTAGATTCTAAAAGGATTTGATAATATTTTGGCGCTGCTCATATACAATTAAAGATTTTGCTATTGGTCATGAAAAGTCGGTCCAAATGATATATGATAAAAGCTGACAAAATATAATAATGTAATAGAGGGGTCACCGACAAACCAGTAATCGATCTTAATATATTGACCTCATGTGAAACATTTCATCAAATGTTATCCAGTAATTGAAAAACCATATACAATATAATAGTGTTAAATCTAAATATCAATGCGTTTATGAGTGGATCTATTTTGTGTGTTTTTTTAAAAAAATTCGTTTGTAGATTATATTGTACCTTTGTATGAATTCGAAACTGTGGACTCCGACAAACAGTATGAAAATATAAAATAGTAATGGAGAGATACACATTCAAAATTCTCAAATCAGCGTTGAAGAAAGTTAAATTGCAGTATGTTTAGCATTCATTTGTGTCCCATTTGACGAATTACTTCACTATATATATTGTGTTGCATGACGCTGGCTATAATACGGAAAACGAAAACTGACTGCAGCAGTTCCAGATTAATATTTTCTTGAAGGAACAAATTACATTGTACAGTCATCACTTTTATTATATTTGCTATGCTAGGAAATGTAGAAATATTTTTCTTATGCCGAAAATATTATTTGGGACACAATTAAAATGCCTCATGAATCAATGCAAGGAAACCTAATATCAATAATCATTAACATTCCCAAGATGCCTGTATAGTCCTTCAGTGATATAAAAGTGACCATGTGAAACGCTTGAAATGTAAACAAAATATTACGCCAACAGTTCCAGCCTTCAAGAGAACTTTATTTGCGAGCATTCAGTCAAATAAAACAACATGCCTGTATGTTTTCCTGCAGTGCGTTATACTTGCATTTTCACACTAATTCTTGCACTATTTCTTTGCTTATTACTGCCCATCTCCTGAATAACTGAAACTGTTATCTATCTGAAGAATGGAACTAACTTAAATTTGACCCTGAAAGGAAATTGTCATTAAATACTACAATATCAACCGGTTGCTTACATTTGTTGAAATACTTCTGTCCCTGAAAAAACTCACGTAACACGGAGGGCTCAACTTATGTCAATATTTTTCAATACGTCGTCTGGGTAAATAGTGAAATCGATTAGATTTTCATATGGAAAGGGCGTGACTAGACCGTGAAAACGAATCTGGTATTGATGCATTTTGATTATATTAGTCGAACCTGTAAATATAGATGTGCAAATTTCTTAAATAAAGATATGCAATGACATCTAATATTATTCAGCGTCTAGAGTCTATTAGCATTTGTTTGCATTTTGAGCTCATTATTGTGTTTTGGTCTTAATACATTTACTACTCTGACCATTCATATTATATACACAAATATCAGAGAATGTATTGATGCTCATGGATGTAATGACGATGCTCAGTACTTGATATCTGAAGAAGGAAGAACCCTTTACATAAAAAACTCAAGGCATTGGAAACTTAGGAGCTGCTCATTTTTGACAACATCGGAATCGTTAGGCAATATTTCAAACAGTGAAGCTTGACTAAGATAGACAACAAATCAGTTTTATCTACCGTTTCACCACTTGTTGGCTGGATCTCGGGTTTTAGACCAGTGAGTTTCTTGTCTGTAAGTTTAGCCGTGCAATAAAATGATACGCTATACACAGATGTCCCTGTGCAGAAATACACTCTTGGGACGCTATATGAACAGACCTGCTGCTGAACCTTCAACTGCATCTGTAGTCATAGCAACCACGACAACGTAGAATGCTCATCACGCTGCAAACAACCGAGTAACGATTTGTTTTTGAGGTGAGTTAATATTCACTGTGGCAAAGATGGAACGCATGTGGAAGCATCACTTATAATAACAAAACAAGTCACTTATATTAACACTAAGGGCAAGTGTTTCTCCGCGTAAAACCAATGTAAATATCCATCTTGTTGTGTCAGTGTAAATCTCATCCGCTGTAAAGTATTATTGTGACATCACATACTCACAGGCTACGTAACTGTTACTGTTATATGTTTGAGGATAAAGTATACTGGCACCCTCGATGTTAGATGAGGTAGTGAATGAAGTTTAATGCATCCTTCCTCGAGGTTTGTGTCCTAATTCTTCTGGCACCAAAGACAAGAAGATTCTCACCTATCTGTAAAGGTTTTATTGGGTCTCCTGTCATCCAGATGATTTGTTGCTCTTTTACTATGTGATGATCCAAGAAGTTGCACTCATCTCTCTTCTACCAATGCACGGTTTTGTTTGAAGAATCTTCGGTATCAACTCGATATCCCATAGTGGATATTTCTGTGGTAGAATTTAATGTTTGCTCGTGGATGGTAATTGAGAGCTTAGGATCTATTCCTGTGATATATTTTTATCGGCTGTTTAAATTCACCATTTATTCCCTCGACTTCGTTAGCGCCATCCACGACGTTGCAGTCGCGCGCTTGTGTCCCGGTTCCGTGAGTGCAAAACAAATGAATTATTAGCTGGTAAACCAAGATCGGTGCCGATCGAATTTTACACACACGGTTGCGACAGCACTATTTTAAACGACCCATATTATAGCGTTATTCGTTTTGGAAAATTACAGGTCAAATTCTAGTTGTTCTCATTGGTGCTGACGCTAGTGTAGTCGTGTACTGGTTGCATTTGGAATTATGCTGTCATGTCGTGAGCATGTCGATGGCAATCAGGCGGAAACTCCACAATGGAATACTTGTATTCTGTTGATATCATTCTAATTGATATCGTGATTAATTACGCAGCTGGTATTTATGCTTGCTAGTTGTCCATGACGGTAGTGTTTCATTACGGCAGAGTCCTTAAACTCTCCTTTAATTACTGTATATAATATATAGGCCTATTAGCTTTGTTCTGTTTTTGTGGGTTGTAACGCAATTTTTCAGCACACGATAAGCTATACATGGCGGCTAGTATTATCGGTGGAGATAGAAACCGGGAACACCCAGGAAAGAATCACTGACCCACGAGAAGCTACTGGCAACATTTCTCACATACCCACATTGACCGAATCCGAGACTCGAACCCACGCAGGCAGAGGTGATATGGCAGTGATCCGCAGCGGATAGCGCTTTAGACCACTCAGCCACTCGGGGCCCGTACATATTAGCTAGTGGATCAACACGATGTATACATTTGGTTCCATGACCCCACCGATGCACCCCTGCTGACATATTATCATTTCTTCGTTGATGAAAAATTTCTGCCAGTGCGTGTCTAACTCACAATAACTGTTTCTAAAGGAGCAGCTGTGCCTAACAAGTTGGCTGAGATACACTGCGGCACCATATATTTATGCCTGCTAGTGGTTCTCATGGAACTTGTCGTGACTTTTGTTTCTATTGCGTTGATTATTCACTGTAGATTCATTGGATTCTACTCTCATGCGGATTTGTTTCTCCTGACTAGACCGTGGTACTTGAGTCGACGTGGATTTGGGGGAATGATATACATTAATGACACAATTAAACCTTCCTGGATCTTTCTCTGCTATATTCTGCATCAACCCAGTTATTCCATTCGAGTGATTTAGTGGATTTTACAGACAATCAAATGTTGCTAAAAATATTGGTCTTTAATAATCACTTGGAGGGTCTTATCGGTAAAATATTTTGACTCAGCGAGCTTAACATCCTCATGCAATGTTATAACAATATGACGGAATTATTCGGAAGCTCCGTTCGCGTCCGCGTCTACTGACATTGCTGTCTGAAGGGCTTAATGAAATAGTTCTGGTAACCCCATTGTGGCGCGTCGAATTGCTTCAGTTTCGTTAGAGAGACATTTTAATGGTCTGTGCGGTCAAACCCGTTACAGTGGCATCTTCTCTGCATGGCGTACTCTAAGTAACATATGTTTCTCCGACAGTGGGAACTTCACGGATCTATTGTTCACATTTATTAGAAATACAAAATTCTAAGACATAGTCAAAGCTTACCAACTTCCTACAGCTCTGAAACGTTTGTCTTTTAGAGCTTGATATAAATAGTTAGATATCAAATGAACCAAAGACAGACAAGATATATTTAGCGTCTCGTAAGAATTCAGTATTTCTAACAAATACCGAAATCATGTTGTACGGAGGTCAAGTGCTGTAATATCATGCTTTGTAGTTTCAAAGGCACTTTAGTTCTAAATCATTTATTACTGAGCTTCAAGTTGGCAGTAAGTCGTTTTAACAAACATTTAATACTACCTTTTCAATTCATATTAATTCATAATAAATTAAAACATTCTATAATATAAATATGATTCATAATTAATATTGTACAGCATGTTAAATGCGAAAATCGGATTATTTTCTGTAATGCTCCTAAAAGCAAACAAATTCATCAAAGTCTTTGAGGAACAGTAAAATATATTGTTTTATCTGGACAAAGGCGGAATTTTAAACTTTGTTATGTGCATTTATATTAAGTTTTGGAAGGCTGACCACTTTCTTATAAAGGGCAAATTTTGTTAGACACGTCTTCCATTCACACATCTTCTTTGAAAATATATCGCATACCAAATGACTTCAGAACCATGATCTTCCTATCATTATTATGTTTTCAACCGCGTGTATGCTAATTCATCTGCTGACCTGATCTCAGATGTTGCTTTTTTGTGGGTGGGGGTTCTCTCTCCTTTTTGATTTTTCCAGAACAGTTTGCGAGGCCCTCCTGCCCAGTATGTTTTGGATTGCTATTTAAGATATTTTGCTACTGTGTTAATGTTTTCTGTTTTTTTTTTAATTTCTTTTTCTTCTTCTAAGTATTAATCTGTGTCAAACCAGCTTTCTACTTCCAACCTTAGTTTTTCTTCCTCTTTTAGTCGTCTTCTTTTTTCTTTTTGTCTTTCTCTGTCTATTTCGTTTAGTGCTTTACGTAATGGGCTTGTTGTTCTTATTTCACTTGCCTCAGAGTTGGATAACTCTTCTTTCTTCTATTTTTCTTGGAGTTGTTATTTTTGTTGCAATCTTATTTTTACTTTTTTTCTTGTTGTCGAATTCTCCTCCAATATGGATGTGTCTCGTCTGGTTTCCATGCTGGTTCTTGTTGGTTTTGCTGTTTTGGTGTGGGATATGTATTTTCTTGCTGTGTTGGCTTTGTACTTTGTTGATGTTGTGGTTGTACAATTTCTTGCTGGCTTTTGGGTTTTGTTGTTGATTTTGTTGTCCTGGGACTTCTTGTTGTTGCTTTTGGTCTATTTTTTGTGTCTGTACTTGCTTTCCTACTGGAGTCTGTACTTGAATCTGTACTTATATATGTTGTGGTTGTTGTTGTTTTAGATCTTGTCGTTGTTGTTGAGTTTTCTGCAGTTGCTTTGGATCTGTAGTTTCTTTTTGCTTTTGTAGTTGTATTTGTCCTTGTTGACTTTGTGGATTTTGTTGTTGTTGTCGGTTCTGCTGTTGTTGTTGCTTATATTCTTGCTGTATATCTTCCGCTTTCTTCTGTTTATCCCCATTTCTTAAGCTTATCTGGCGATTTTGGTCTTGCTGCTGTTGTTATTGCTTCTTAACCTGTTTACTGTTTTCTAGTTCAGTATGGACTTGTGGCTGTTGGTGCTGTTTTTGTTTTCCTGGTAGTTGTTGTTGTTGTTACCTTGGGTCCATTATTTGTGTCTGGCCTTGTTGTATGTTCTCTCTTGGAATATGTACTGGACTATGTACTTGCATCTGGTGAGGTTGTTGTTGCTTTAGGTCTTGTCGTTCTTGTTTAGTTTCTTGCAGTTGCTTTGGATTTGTAATTTCTTGCTGCTGTTGTAGTTGTCTTTGTGGGTTTTGGTGTTGTTGTCGGTTCCTTAGTCGTTGTTGCTTATGTTCATGTTGTACACTCTCTACTTCTGTCTGTGTGTCCATGTTTCCTGAGCTTGTCTGACGATTTTGGTCTTTTGCTTGTTGTTGTTCTTGTTGCTTATTTAATTGTTGATTGATTTCTACTTCAGTTTGTACTTATGAATGCTGCTGTTGTTTTCTTTCCTCCTGTTTTTGCTGAGTTCACCGTGGTTGTTCTGGAGCTGATGCTTGTTGTTGTTGTCGGTTTGCTCTTTTTTCAATTACTGTTGCTTGATTTTGTGGACATTTAAAAGGTGTATGTCCCATTTTTCCACATCTATTGCATTTTCTATCAAATATGCAACCTTTGTACCACGCTTTTGCAACAAATCCAAACATATAGATGATTCTCTTGATTCCCTTTAATTTTCCCTTTTCAATCTCTAATATTCATGTACCGTCATATATTGTTGTTGACTCAATCATTCCCGTTCTCGATGATATCACTGGTATTTGAAATTTTTCATCGAACCTTTTGACTATTTCCTCTAGTGGAATTTCTAAAGAGATATCCGCCACATGCAGGTCTACTGTCTGTTTCTAATTTTCCGTAGGATGGGTATTGGTTTCTTTGCTATAACTTTCTCCTTTCCAACGTACATTTCTCCATATGGTAAAACTGGTGTTTTTCCTTTCGGTCGTATAATGTAGCCTTTATATCCGGTGGGGTTAATGGAGTATACTCTGTTTAAGCACTCGGGATTTGATATCTTCTTTGCAATCATTATACATGTTGTGGTTGGTATTTTCTCTCTTGGAATATGTGTCATCTCTAATTCTTGTGTTCCTTCTCTGTTACTGCATTCCAGGTAGGTCCCGTCTTGCGTGTTGATTCTTCTTAGATTGAAAAATTTACTCAGTTGGTTTATTTCTTTCCTCGTCGCCATGTTTCCTCGTGCACTGGTTCGATTTAGTTGATATTATATTTGTTGATTTTCCATGGTATATACATACCGTTTGTTTTTGTAGCTATTTATGTGATTTTATATTCCCTCTTTTCGTTGCTGGCAGTATGTAATGGACAGAAAAGATAGTCCTGTAGGGGGGCAGAAACTCTAATCTGTTTGCTTTGTCCTTGCCATTTCAGACAATAAAACAGCAGACTGTACTTCTCAAGAAGGAGTATAAGAACTCAGATGTTGCGTATCTAGCGTGGCATATGGGGGTATTACTATTATGTTTCTTCAATGTGAAGCCCAGTTGTTTTCATGCATAGCTATATTGAGAATAATACAAATTTTAGTTATACAATAGAAATCGCATTTTATAAATGTTGCATTAAACATTATCACTATTACTATTATGTTTCTTCAATGTGAAGCCCAGTTGTTTTCATGTATAGCTATATTGAGAGTAATACAAATTTTAGTTATACAAATTGCATTTTATAAAAGTTGCTACGAATATCAATAATAAAGTCACCACTGGCGACATTGCAATCGTCAGCCATCTGTATCATCATCATCATCATCATCGTTAGGATGGTCTCAGCTTGACACAGCATAAAGTCGATACAACCGCAATCATACTTTTTCTCCGTCTTCCGTATCCTCTCCACCCTCAACCCATTATCATCATTCTCACTTGTGATCGTGATTATCATAAAGTCAGAATAATGTGATTGAAAGACTTGTTCTTTCTAAACACAATACCTTGTTTTCGCTCCATCCACTCACTCTCTCGCTTCTCCTACTCACTGTTTTGACGGTAAATTAATTTCATCTGATTAAATCGAACCTAAACTACAATGGGTGCTAATGGGAGAATTATTCTGTATCTCCTACTGCGAAACTGCATTTAAAGGGGAACAACTGTATTGACCTTATAACAAAGTCCACAATTCTGATCCGATAACGTGTAATTCTTACTGTACAAAGGATTGTGACAAATCAGTATTGTAACTAATCTTGATCGTTTTGACATCTTTCTTTAAGGAAAGTTCAGCATGGTCAAACAATTCAGCCTTAGTGTGCCTTATGATAAAAATTCTATCAAATGTTTATTGTGTGTAATATAGTTAACCACTTGCATCAGTGAATCAGAAATACGCGCGGTTTTGATGCTTTCTGATTTCTCAACAACAAATTCAAATCAGTAGTTAGATGGTACAAAAGTAACTTTTCTCAAGGGAATGAATGCAAGTATATCTGCAAGCGCTCGTATTTATGTACGTATGGTTAGCCGTTAATATGTTTCCTATCTAGTATTTTTTGATAAATGTAATGTTTGAGAAACATGTGCAGATATAATTACAGTTATTTCTTCCATGTGTTTATGATTGAATTGTGCATTACCGGTCTCCTCTGATACCAATAGATAGCTCGATTATACTGGAGCATACGTTTATGAACAGTTTACGATATGTAATTACATCTGAATATATTCCATAAAGTCTCAAGATCGCAAATGATATAAGTACAAACGGGAAATAAACCACCTGAATCTGATTCCTAATAAAACATGGTACTTAAACTCTTGCATAAAATTCAGCCTCCTTTAAAATAAAATCAGCCCACGTACAAAGTTTGACCACTGGCTCAATGGTTTTTACACCTAGTTTATAAATAAAATAGTGTTTGCTCAAATCCAGCAAACAAATCAGTCTAATGGTGCTGCTATGGAAACTAACTGGACTAGATGCTGTTTTTAGCTTCCTTTGGTACCATACAGTTATTACGTGTTGCTATATTATAATGATATACAAGTAGTTTAGGCTGGAACATTCCGTTACTACAGGCGAACTGGAACAATGTATTGCTAGTGTCAGAGATAAGCAAGCTGGTTGTCACGGAATTAAACTCTTTTATTTATTGAATACATGTACTCGGGTTTCGTTTGTTGTGTACAACTATACCCTAGGGTTATTTATGTATATTGTATCGTATTTCGAAATAGTGAGTTCGGTTCATCCCATGCCGCACGTGCAAAGTGCTCTCGATGGGACGAACTGAATGCCTACAATGCACGGACTATGTCTGTTATAAATACCTCACCGTAGGTAAATTTCTTTACAATACGGATAAGTCTTGTCAGCTGGGAGTCTGCTTCAAGGACTTGCACATCTTCAGGTTTAGAGGTATTTAAGTTTATTAATTTCTTTTTGTCTAAGTTATAACTACTATATTACCTCGTTTATTTTTGTATGTTTCCTATGTAATTTGCTTTACGAAGTGTAATGAACGTATTTCTTATCTTGTTTGCGACTTAGCAAGGGATATATATTAGTAATGCAAAGCTAAATCGTTTTAAAGAACTGTTTAATATAGTAGGAGCCTTATCGAGCAGGCTTAGGTTTATTTTTGAACCTGTCATTTTAGTAATTATTGTGCTAATAATGTGATATATATAACTTACCGTGTATGACGTCATTACCTTTTACCTTATATGCCCTTGTTATGTATAGTACACTGTAATGGATCTATTTGCAGCTGTCTAATGTCCGGGGTATCCGTAGTGTCTAATGTCCAGAGTGTCCGGAGGGTCTAATGTTCGGTGTGTTTGGAGGGTTTCGAAGTGTTCCGAGTGTCTGGAGTCTGTAGCAGCTGTGAAGCTGAACTATAGCAGCCGTGGAGCTGAATCAAAGTGTACTGATGACGAAGTGGATCTCCATACATGTAATTTGTTAGCGGTGGGCTAAGTTTTGGTTCGTAAAACCCAGTGTATCTTTCGAGAGTGTAAATATAAGTTGTATATCTATCCTTTTTTATCACCATAATTTCGCTACTTGAGTGAACGCATTTTACTACACGTGTAAAAGTTTACATCGTTTACTCCATGAGTGAACTATATCCATCGTTTCATTGTCAAATCGTTGTGAACCATTCACCCCTTGTCTTTGTATTTGCTAAATTAATTTATTTGTATTTTTCATCATTAAGTCTTTCTGCGTTCTTATGTTAATTAAATCCAATATTTGGATTATATATACACGCACATATTCATAATTGCTCATGCAAGTCATCCATTATTAAACATTGTATTTATATCATCGTCAAAAGTGTTCTGTTGTGAATCCAAAAATCCCACCCGGTTATCTTATTACACTCGTGTTAATGATTGCAGCATACAACTTCTAGCAACGCGGTTCTAATGTCAGAAGCGACGAGCTGTTAGTGTTAGACTGTAATAATGTGTGTTAGTGTTAGACTGTAGGAATATCTGTTAGTGTTAGACTGTAGGAATATCTGTTAGTGTTAGACTGTAGGAATGTCTGTTAGTGTTAGACTGTATTAATGTGTGTTAGTGTTAGACTGTAGGAATGTCTGTTAGTGTTAGACTGTAGGAATGTCTGTTAGTGTTAGACTGTAGGAATGTCTGTTAGTGTTAGACTGTAGGAATGTCTGTTAGTGTTAGACTGTAGGAATATCTGTTAGTGTTAGACTGTAGGAATATCTGTTAGTGTTAGACTGTATTAATGTGTAGCATGTGTCTGACTGTAGCATGTAGGTGCTGGAGGCAGATTGGAGTAATATTTTGCCAATGTCATATTAAATCAATCTGTACTTACTGCCATATTGAAAAGGTGTTGATAGCAAGAGATGGGAGCGAATTGCTTTAATTGCCAGATAATATATATGATGTGCAAGAGCTAGATCGATTTCATTATCTTTAAATGTGCTACATTATCTTTAAATGTGATTCTTGAATTCCAATAAACCTGTGACGCAGCATGGAATCCTTAAGAATAAGAATAAAATATATAAAATAATTAAACAATTACACCTTTGTGATATATTAAATGACCCCCCCCCAGAAAAGCAAATAATAAAAAGAATAAAAAATAAAAAATAACGTTCAACGGTCTTGAAGTAGCATAAAGCATCTTAAGCGCAATAACCACATGTCATGTCGATTTCAAAATTAACGAAACACCGAACCTATCAGCAAGACTACTGATTAAGGGTCGTTTCATGTATAGTCATTACTAAGGTATATATTACAGTCCACATCACTTTATGATGGTATCTGAGACAAACATTCAGGGGTTTGAAAACTATTTGTCATCTGTTCCTTAAAGTCATGTAAATGAGGTTTTCAGTGCACTGTAATATGATATGATGGGTTTGTCGAAGCCATCCATTCATGGTGCATCTTTTACACGAACCTCACTGATGATATATTTAATGAAAAACGTATAGAATCGAGGTAATATTTTATAGTCGGGTTGGGCGAGATTCTATTTTTTTTGATACTGATATTAAAACGAATTGATTAAAAAATAAATGAGAGGTAAAAACAAAACGAATTGCTTATTTGCAAGAGAAGTTTGGACATGAAGTTTCTTAAGCAAGTTTGAAAATTGATGTACATGATACATATTATTAATCTCGAAGTTGAACTGATACTAACCGATACTAACTGTTCGCACTAAATTACTTGAATCATGCAAGTTCGTTACTTTACAACTAACAACCAAACTTTGCCTAAGTTATTGAAACTGAGATATATTTACTGACATCATTTCTATCATGAAATTGCATCGCGACCCGGGTTCAGCCACCCTAACCCACCCACAAAAATAAAGAACAAATATCCTAATGGCGTTACAATGCTAACACAATTTTAGGTACTAGTAAATAAAAATATTAAGTCACAATGTACGATTGGAAGGTTGAGAAATCATTTGTTTTGGCACAATGACTATTTTTGGTTCCCTAGATAGACATATATAAATTTGTATAGTGAGAGGAAGCTGATGAAAATCAACAGAAATGTATAATTTATGGCCGGCAATGGTGGCGTCATAATAAGCCGCGAGCTATCCATTTCCACCATTCTCCAGTCATGGAACACACTAGTATAACTGTGATCAAAATAAGGTAAAAACTATTTCGCCCCAGATGAATGGTTAGTGTTACATGCATTGGTGTTATAAATGAGAAACGTATTCTCCAATTAGATTAATCGCCTACTCGAATCAACACACAATATCGTGAACATAGGTGAAAATAAAATTTTATTACATATTTATTGTAACAATGGGTCATAAAAGTACAAATGTATTTTGCATAAGTCATTGGTGAGACGCTCAAAGGCATTGCTCAATTTCATCAGGACATATCGGATTATTGAAATTGCATTATCACTTTTATCATGCAGTCTTTGTGGGTGCTGGATACAAATTATACCATACACTAATTCAATGTAATAGAGAGAGAGAGAGAGAGAGAGAGAGAGAGAGAGAGAGAGAGAGGTCATCTGAAAATATATATCATGGCGTCATCTGAAACTATATATTATGGTATCATCCGAAACTATATACTATGGCGTCACCTGAAACTATATATTCCTGTTTTAAAAGAAAGGCACACAATCACCAGCTCACAACTATTTTTTGTATTCTTTTAAATTATACATTTTCCGGAAGACGTACTTTAACTCGGAACGGTATCTAACATCTCTCAGTCGAGCGAAGCAAGAAATGTCGAGCTGTTATGAGGGGCTCGCGTGAGGGCGTTGTGTTCCTGAATTCCAATGATCTCAAGTTAGCTCAATGGTTTTTATAGGCTCCATTACCTCAAAGGAGTTGGCTCGAATCATCTAACAACCATACATTCAAAGCTTTTATGGTTAACCTTGTCCCATTTTGAGATAGGATACATTATAATATACTGAATGCGACTTTTGATTTGTTTTGGAGAGAGATTTAACTCATGCGTTAATGTTCCCGTTGACATTCTTTTTGGGATGTCGATTCAATAATCTATCAGTATGGCCATCTCTGGAAACATCTTTCTTTTGGATTCAATTTATTTTATTTAGTTTTTGTACTAAAACACTTGTGGAATTTTATGCGTTATAAACGTATTACTACAAAAACAATTCGACACATAAACTTCGATTGTTTTTTCATTTAAGTCAAGGCGATAGATACGTGGTCTTGGTAAAAAAATGTTATGAACTTAACTGGGAAAAAATGGAAATACTACTTTTTAATGGTTGTTGATACATAACTATTATATATTCGGTTAGATTAGTCATTACAGAGCTGAGGCGTCCACAGCCCTTTAAATTTCGACAATATTTTTATATCTAATTTAAAGGGCTATGAACCCCATAGCTCTGTAATGACCTCAGAAAATGTCAGATATGTATTATAAAGTGTGGAATGATGCTGCATTTATATAAATTAGACCTTTCCCGAAGTCAAGATACAATAGGAAAGTTTCCAGAAAGTTTCCTTATTAGATAAGTTAAAATCTCTGAAAATTGTATGTTGTTTAAATCACGCGGGCTACGTTAAGTTTTAAGAAAATGGTTAGTTTCTGATGCAGGCATTATTGATAAACTGATACAATTTTGAAGGTTAGATAGATATAAATATGTTTTTAGAAGTATCTGTTACCAGTAATTTGTAGATCCTAGAAGAATGTTATTTTAATTTAAAATTCCTACTGGAAATGATTACAAAATCAAATTTACGACGTGATAGATGGTTCTTTTTATACCGGATAAGCCAAATATTATCAGGTACAATTTGTACCTAGCAACAGTGACGATTTTATGGGAGCAAGAAATTATAAACTAAGCAAGTACAGTTATTTTTTCACAAAACTGAGTATAATATAAGTTAAATGCAGCTCTACTTCAATAGACGCATATAATCTTTAGAAATTATGGCAACTGTTCACGGTTGAAATAATACAGGATATGTTGAGTTGCATAGGGAAGATGTATGACAATGCAAACATTCCAGTTTGGTTTATCATATATTTGCATCAGACTAGTCTTATGGACAAATATGAATTTGTAATAGCATTAGTTAAGTGTTATGCAGTGTTGTGAAACTGATACAAAATAACTGATCATAGAAAATGATTGACATATATGTACATGTAGACACTACTGTATAGAGAGTTCGCAGCACTTGTCGCAAGGAACCAATTAGACCTACTGCACATCCGTCACTTATCTAAAAGTCTCTGCACTACAGTTTGAAAAGGCTGACTAAATAATCAACATTCCATATAAAGTACATTTTATCTCTGCAACAAAAAACCCCACAAAACAACCAAAAAAAAAATGCGGCCGGTGTAGTAACGATAGTTCGGTAAATTGGGTTTTAATTCTCTTGCGACTAGTTAACAATCACTTTATTTAAAGATGCAATGGTTAGTGAGGAAACGAGTTTCGGAATAAGTATTTATATTGATTTGCAATCAAGTACAAAGTCATGTCGGATGGAAAGTGGTATTCAACCATAACAGAAAAAAATCCCATTGGCTGTTACAGTGTACAATGTACTTTGTATATATCCTACAAATAATTGTAGGTCGTAAATGGATTCGTGGTCCAATGGTATGATATCCGCCTGCTGTCATATTGGGTTCGATTTTTAATTTTCCTCTTTCCTCTTAATAAAAATAGTATATATTATCCAGTGATCATTTCTTGTTTCATATTGATATAAAAAAAACTCATAATAGTCACCACTTTATGTAAATTTTGTTGTAAATAATTATACCACTAGGCAAAGACATGTGATAAACAGAGGATCTCAAATCGATTAAACACTGAAGTGATGAAGCTCTTTGAATAATGTCCTGCTTTTAATCGTAGAGTTCTGCAAAAGTTGGATATTATTAACGAGTGTCATCAATTCAATATTAAATCGTTACCTACTACTAATATTAGTAACCCAACTCCGTCGATGATATTGAAGCTAGTGGCTGTTCAGAACGCTTCCAACAAAATGTGTATTTATTCCACGAAAAATATTTACCCCAGTTGCAGTGTAGGGTGTGGTCAAAGAAATAGCATTCTGTTGTTAGGAGTTTTGCTTGATGCATAAACTGCTGGATGCGTTGTGGGGCATCCAATGGGCAGGGCTCATGGCCGTTTGATCCATTTGCTCCACCTTTTTCTCTTGCCTTGCCTATGATATCGTGTACTACTAGTAGTACTAGCAACATTCATTTTCCTCCAGATTATATCATCATAGTAATTACTTACGTATTGTTGTCTCAAAACGAACTGCACGCAAAGAACATCTAATACGATTTGTGAATGAAATAGACCAACTATCTTAGATCGTTCACTTAATAGAACAATTGTTTAGTCCTTTAGAGATGCAAAAAAAAAAGAAAAAATATAAAAAATTGCAAGGATCATTTGACGCATTGGGTTAACGATATAAGACATTTTGTTTCTTACATTCTTCAATCATATCAGATGCAACAAAATGTGATATATTCCGGTAGAAATACATCTGCCAAACCTACATTTTCTTCACGTTGTCCACTTTAAGCAATAGTTATTTTCTGTCTGCATCCATACTCGTGTGTGTGCGTGTGCGTATGTGTGCGTAGGTGTGTGAAGGGAGTAGGAATATTGAATTGCACTAAATATAACAAACTCGATATTGCATTTGATAAATTGATCAATAACAACAAAACTCTTTTTCTGACAAATATGCAACTAAATATGTATAAACATGCAATGGCACGATTGTGGATTATTTTCAGGGGTTGGCGAAGGAATGGGAGATAGGATGGCCCTGGATACATTTGAATACAGAGGAATGACGATGGTGTAGATCTTGATTTTAATAATGGATATGCTTAAACTTTTGTAGGCATATAATATGCCAATGCAATAACTAATATAGAGTTTTAAAAAAATATTTGGAAATGCATGTATCAAGTACTGTGGCAATTTCTGCAAAACCCAAATCTGGAACAATTTGATGATTTTATTGCTCAATACATATATAGAGGATTTAGAGTTGAAGACGCTGTATTCTATTTATATTGTTAAAAAGATGACTTTAATTGACTAAGTAAAGCAATGATGTCGAAGAGGTGAGGAATAGCGTACTGGAGTAAATATATCTGTATTGACGTTTCAACTGTTTTATTTCTATATTGCTTACCTTCCTTCTGAAAATCCATATTGTATAAAATAACAAAGGATGTGAATATTGAATATGCCGAAATATGGTTTAGTACAATATTTGGCATATGATAGTCTATACATGTCAGCCAATATATTTGATGGAGGAATACACTGCGAAACCCATGGAAAAAACACAGTCCCACGTGAGGCTGATTGAAAATTTCATACATACTCACCCTGGCCGCGCAGAGATTCGAACCCACGCGGAGAGAGGTGAGGTGTTCGGATCGGTAAAGACAAGCGCCTTATACCACGGTACCAGCCGGGGGTCGCGGACAGGAAAGTTAGGTTTAGCAGGTTCTAGTCTACCAGAATATGTCACATTTTTTATTTGGAACATCTGGAACGATTTGAGGATACGCTAGACAAAGTTCCTTAGATATGACTGCCAACAAGAAAATGTGCTGCCATTTAAATGAATTGGATATAATAGTAGCGGACATTTTATTCCCAGGTTGCAGACTGATCAAATCTTTTTTCTTTAGTACATTTTTGAATTCTATCAGATGTAAGAAAATGTGATATAGGTTGTTCATGTCAAACACATTTAGCGATATTTATTTTCCATCTTTAAAATACGTCTATATCATGTTGCCAGTGTATAGGAAGTGGACATGCTATAAATAAAAGCTGGTCTATTTCGCCTTTTATAATGTAGGCAATACATCATAACTGTTATTCAGAAAATATGCAACTAAAGTTGTAAATGAAAAGGATAGTAATTAAAAAAGCCAACATAAACTTCATTTATATAGCAACAAATGGCACATAAAATACATGTGTAATTAGGGACCTACTATTTAACTTTCCAGCCCAGATTTTTAATTAGATACATCCTTATGGTGCATATTGTGTTATTCATAAGGAATCAGTTTAATTTTCTTGACATCAAATATAACAATAAATATAATTGATGTAAATTCAAGCAAAACAAGTCAAATTTTCCTATCACAAGCTTTCATATTTTATTTGAATATATGTCCAGAACCGGTGTTCAAATTATACGGTAAGGAAAGTAATCTGAGTATCTCTTTCGAAGGTATGTTTCCGGATATCAGGTTTTCGTTAAATGCATTGAAGGAATTGTTCTTTAAATTATCTAATACAATGCACCACTACGGTTAATGTTATGTCGTTAGACGTAAACTCCGACGTGAAAAGTAAATGTTATTAACACATTTGGTAATAGAATTTGTGGTGCTTTGTACTGCTGTTGAATTAAGACTCTACGTAATTGTCAAGATCATATTTTTGTCAACAGAGACTAAATATAAATTTTGTGTATGCACACACTAAGATAAATTAACTTCGAACAATACAGAGTAACACACGAATATAAAAATCACATGACAGTACTTGTAGCACGTCATTTAGAAACAAGATATTTTGTATACTCTATGAAAGTTTCGTCTGCATAATTAAGGTGAAGTTCTGTGCAGCTTGAAAGAGTAACAAAAACCGTCACAAAACTTGAGCATGTTATCAAGTAAACGGAAAATTATAATTCTACTCGACGACAATTGGGAGAGTTCAAGTGTTTTTTGCCGACAACTTTTATGTCGGATATACTCTAATAAACAACAGAGTAACATATGAGGATACTATTCGGCATAAGTGGTAAAACTCAACAAACAGAATGAGAATGATTTTAAATACTATGCGATTTTTTTTACCGACCTTTAAATAACGACGTTTTAGAATGGTTTGGCAATGCACTTGCCAAAAATACCCCACTTGCATTTTACGTTTAAGAATCAAGAACTAATAATCTAGGTTAAAACAAGAACCTTTTCATACTTAATATTACTTTTAAATGCGTTGAAGTTACATGCAGCTTTCTTTATACATACGCATACATAAACGTTTCACAAATACTGTTCCTCACAGCAAAGGTAACCCGTTTTGTAAGGCCACTTTTCCGGTGCGCGAAGGGTGGCCGTATAAGCGTAGGACTACTGTAATAGTAATACTACTATCATTAATAGTACCATTAAAAAACATCATGCCGAAATTATTAATCATGATGATAATACTGATATTACTAATCAAGATCTTGCTGAAGAAAATGAAATTCATGTTCGTTATGAGTCAAATATTTTCATTATCTAATAGTTGCAATATATATATATATATATATATATATATATATATATATATATATATATATATATATTTTAACTGTGTACATATTTCTACCGCAACAAAACGTCGAGAAAGAATCACTTTCTGCATAATCATAGCCCAAGCAAAGTTAGGTTGGCACCTTGCTTTATTTAGTAATTCCACGTAAACCTGATAGAGAAACGTTATGTCTGCACATGGTATAGTCAATACCTAGCACATTAAAATTATGATATAACAACATCAAAGTTCAAAATATGATACAGAACGGAACAGGTAATGATACTATAATCTCCACCCAAGTATAATGACCTGAGAAATGTGATGAATTCATAATCTGAAACTATGACGCACAGGTGTAATAATTTACTGAGTCATGGTAATAATAGTAACCAAGACCCGACGATCTTATTATCTCCATAACAACATAAATAACCAGTAAACAACATGAATAATGTTGTTAATGACGTAATAGTGCCAACGATAATTTAGTTCGTTTGTTAAAAAGTATAGTATATACTTTGCAATGAATTTATTTAATATAGGATTATGTTAAAATTATTTTAAAATTGGCAGCATGGAGAACATCATCTCATTGTGGAATATCGTATTGGCATTTGATAAATCAACGAAAATCAGTGTTAGCCATATCAGTAGATTTATGTGATGTTTACATTCAAGCGAACATAATTATACGTATTTTTACTTCCCTATCCCAAGAACACCCGTTTAAAACAGGGCAACACCATATATCTAATCAACATAATGAATTTTAGAACGTTAATGAGAAATCAAAAAAAAAAAAAAAAAAAAAAACCGAGATGCCAACGGAATGATTGAACATGGAGTATAGAAACTTGATGAAAATAATATCTGATAAAATCGCGACAGCACTCACAACACCGAATATTTGTTACTGTTGAGATGGGCAAACAAAAGATGGGACCGGATCAACAGTAGATGAAATTAACATACATTAATGGGAAAGAACGAGATTAAAACATTTTCTGAGATCTGATTGGAGGATCAATTTAGGTATTCAAATTCAAAACTAGTGAATCGTTACACGGTATGCGTCAAACTGCTCAATGGACTGTTAACGTTATCCAATAAATTAATTTTAGTATTAAACATGGTTATGACTCAGATGAAAATATCCCGTTAATATTTCAACAGTGCATCTAAACACTTCAAATGTTAGAATCTTTAGTCTTCCCTTCCTTAGAGAGAAAGAGAGAGAGAGAGAGAGAGAGAGAGAGAGAGAGAGAGAGAGGGAGGGAGGGAGAGAGAGAATTATTCCAATCTATTGTTTCTTTACTGATTTAGAGTAGACAACTGAAAATGCAAAACAAAAGCAAAAACAACCACGTGAAATAAAAGAAAAATGAAAAGCTGGCATAAGGAAGCTTTACAGTCGAACAATAACTGCTACTATATAAAACACGTGTCACATTTATTTGCAAGAATTTGTTATTGATATTTCTTTTCTTGAAAATGGTCTATTAAGTATCATGTTTCTTCCCAATATTAATTTGAAGAGTTTTTTTTTGCAGTATATGAAATGTTAAACAACTTTCTAATATGTATGAATTTCTCCATTGTTTTTTAATGTTAATAATGCCTTTTTGTGTTACCTTGTAACAAATTCACTTTTTCTCTCAGATATTTGGCTTACTTTTCTTGTATGTTTTCCTCTCAATGTACCATATGTGAATATCATGAGTGAATGATCATGTATCATTGTTATGTATGTCTATATTTATGTAAATTATTTACATGTCTGTAAATTGTAGTCATTATTTATAAAGAGGATATTACACAACTAAATTTCTATACGAGTATAGATTCAAGGTAATGATATTAAAGACATTAAGAGTGCCCGTAGATTGCATAGCATGTACAAATATGTGCTTACGTAGGTGTTTACAATATTTGATAATATTAATAATAAACCTGCTATCTTTATTTGGGTCGTTCCTCTTTGGATAGGTCGCTCAGGTGGGTTCTTTTACAATGTGGGGTATTTGCTAAATATGGCATAGTGAGCATTAGAAATTGCATTTTATGTCCGTATGCTGGTATGTTTGTATTTAAGAAGAGAACTGAGCATTCGATATCATTCCTATGTTAGGTTCTCTTTTCATTTGTGGTTGTGTTAATATTAGTCTGTAGATGACTTACGGTGGTTTTAGATAGTTTGAGATGATACATTTGTTATAATTATTCATTGGAATTACACAGTGGTCATTCGACTAAAATTTATTCCTGAACTGTTCTGAATTATTTGAAAAACTATTGGACAATGGCATTGGAATACTAAGGACTCTTGGCAGAACAGTATATTCAATGATCTGAGATTCGTTCGGAATATTCGATTCTTTTGGATTGAATAGAACGTTTTAGAATGACGCTAGACCCTTTTTCATAATGCTGTATGTTCCGCGTTAGTTTTGCTTCTTTCTGTTACTAAGACTATGACCATAGATTCATACTAAACATGTGTGTGTGTGTGTGTGTTGAGGACTTGGCTTGGATGCAAAGATTCGTACTAAATATTAACGTGTTTGTTGTGTGTGTGTGTGTTGGGGGGGACTTGGCTTGGATGCGAATAATAGAAACCATGTTAAAATGTTAATTAATTTGTTCAGAAATACATTTCCCCTGGTTGTGTCATTTTGGATGGTGAATTCTCAAATCTTAGACGATGTCATATAGGGTGGAGAGTTTTGTTTTCAATCTGACCTATGCAGGGATGGAGTGTATAAGTAAAGATGAGTTGCAGGAGCTTGACAGCCGTTATTCTTTATAGGACGTGAAACCATCTTTATGGAAACATTTTAACATGTTGATACAAGAGCTAATTGGCTTTAAATTGAACCAGCAAATCTGTATATGAAAAAACGAAAGTAATATAATTGAAAGTAAAACGCCAGATACAAAACTAATTAGGGAAACCAGATTAAAAAAGAAATGATGGAAATACAAATTTAAACGAGGAGAGAGATGGACAGAAGGCTGCAAATGTGAATTCAAACAGAAGAAATAGAAAGAAAAATGCAAATTCAAATTACGAAAAAATAATGATAAAGAGCAAGACGAGAAATCCAAATGTAAATGCAAATGCAAAACGAAGAAATGAAAACACAGTTGCAATTAAAGGCATTAGTACTGGCAAGCAGAAAGCACTCCCCACACGAAAGTTCTTGGTTTGATGTTTCCAAAACTATTATGTTACCATCCCTTTTTAAAGAACAAATTGACCATAATATTTTCGACACTCTGAAAACAAATAACTTTAAATTTGATTTGGCTAATGTAATACTTGATTTTTTGCTGTTACAGAGTGTAATTATTGGCAAAGCTCGTGAAGTTTATAGTTTACTGGTCAGAAGAGCAACTGCTGATTATGTTGTGGATAAGGAATTTATCTTGAAGGGTTATGCAGTGGTACCTAAGGCGTATCGACAGATGTTTAGGAATCGTATAAATGAAACAAAGCAAACTCATGTCCAATTTGCTTGGGACAATTGACGACTATATGAAAGGTGTTGTGCAGCTAAAAGTGTGAGAAATAATTATGAAAACCATATATAACTCATAATAGTCAAAGAGTCAAAGAGTTGCTCCCGTTTTGATGAACACCGTGTAGACACTCTGGAAAAAGCTGCTCGAACACTTGACAATGCATCAACTCACAAAATTTCATTTGCCAATAACTATTTCTCTGAGCAGTGTCTTCATAAAGAATACTAACAAGCAAAAATATAGTATGCGATAACTTACAAATCTAAATAAGGCATAATGTACAGGAATCAAAATTCTGATTAGACTGATCATAAGTCCTTATTTCTTAATAAGTGCACTTACTGCAAGAAAATAAGGCACGTTGCTTCTGATTCTTTGAAGTTAAAGACATAAACATCATAATAAAAAAGAGATCAAAGTCATGGTCATGTATTGGAAACAATATTTGTTTTTGGCCAAACTACCAGTCTGATTGTATGATGGCGAATTATGAACCATTTATGTTCAAAGGATCTATATAATGTATGAGTGATGATGCAAACGATATCGCTATTAACATATGAAGAGCACCTTTGTTTCTCATAGTCTTGTATAATCAGAGAATTTGCCTTTGTATGAGATGTTCTATTCTTTAGAAAATGTTCTTATTCAGCGAATAGAGTTCGTCGTTATTCAGATTCCATTCATAATGTAATTGTGTCATTAGATGTAGTCTCAGTATTATTGACTAACGGAGCTGTTAATTCATTGCCCACTGAGGGTAATCATTTGTTGTTAGGCAATAACTTAGCTGGATATAAGGGTATGATTAATCTACTTGTAACTGACAAGTTTTTGTTTTCGAATCGAAAGGTTGATCCTATTGAAAATTTAATTACTGAAAGCACATGACATATCTGCTGTTGATGATTGTTCTGTGATCTATATTATTGCTGTTCCTAAATCATATAAACAGGAAATTTATATTTTAGCCTATTAAACACCCTTTGTTGGTCATTTAGGATTCAACACGACTTATCATGAACTAGTTTTACTGGCCGAAAATTAAAAAGTGATGTTTCCCAGTACTTTTGATCTTGCTACACTAGACAAATAGTAGGATGTCACAATTTGAAGATACATAAAGCTTATTTGCAACCCATTCCATCATCCTTCCCTATGACGAAGTCAGGTAATTAATAGTTCTTCACTGTATTGTGTGCGTCGACAATATTTCCAGCGGCAATTCAGTTTACTGAATACTAAGACGACAATTAAAATAAAAGCCTTGATGCAATTCTTTACACTTTTGACATCCGAAATCCGTCCAATCTGATAAAGATTCTAATTTGATGTTTGGGAGTTTCGAACACATTATGTATGAATTAGTTGTCCCAAAATTAAAGTCTTCTGAAAATCGACCTAAATGTCATAGCGCGTTGAAAAAATTTCATTATAATTTAAAGAATACTATTTGGTCATATTGATTTGATACCAGAAAAGATTGTAATGAGGGTTTCACTTACTGTTGTTTTGCTTGCAGAAGGTCTGCTCAAGACAATTAAGTCGATTTATTCGTGTTTCTGGGCATAATGTCCGCCAGCTTTTGAATTTATTACTATAAACATTTCTTTCAACAGAGGATTCAAAGATAAATCGTCTTGATTATGTCTCTGATTTTGTCGACGGCTTGTGATGTAGCACGAATTAATCATCATTTTGCCCGATGAAAAGTTGAAATTAAGACATGAAAACTTGAAAATAAAAATAATATTGCGCCTGTTTGCTCTTTTGCCAACGCTTCAGAATTCTTTTCATCATCAACATTCCAGGCAGGGAGAAACAGAAACAGGTCTGCCATGGAAATATATTTAGCTGTATCTTGATAAAAATAACCCTGTTAATCATGCAGTAAATTGCGTTATACGTGTTCAACATAGCAACACTATAATCGATGTTGTGAATTTGCTTTCACTAGTTTTCAACATCCGGAGATATTAGATAATCTGATTCACATACATTCATAACTGCACTCACAATAAAATAATGAATCAAAGCAGTTAATATGTGAATATGAGCACATGTTTCCAGACGTTCCATTCCTTACCAATAAAATATGCCATGGTGTTCACACTGGAGACTTTATACCGGTGAAACGGCATCCTAATGGGATGATTCCTCTCAAGCAGGAATGTTTGCGAAAAGAGAATTGAATATTTGTTGCAGAATGATTTTATTGAATAAACCAAAATTAAATTGAGCAGAATGTCAATTCTTATGCCGAAAGCAGTTAAAATTTTCCATGTGTGCACTGAAAATATTGAATAGCCTCTGAAAAAAGCGAACTAGTTCCAAAGACGATAATCGAATAATGATTAACAAAGTTGGGTATACCAAATATGGAGAATTTCACTTACGGATAGAGAAAAAGAAAACTCATGTGCATTCGCAACTAAAGATGGCCGTTACAAAAAGTGATGCCATTCGATTAAAAAATTCTATGTCAACATTTCAGCTTTTAATGAACATTTTAACGTCTGGTCACATATCGACAACGTCATAATATTATAGGGTGGCTGGAAATGATTCGGCAATTCTTCTACGAATGAGTGCGGTAAATTTGACAATTCTTTTATGTTAAATTGAGTTTGCACGAGCTTGTGTTACTTTTTTAGGACATAGTGTTGAACATGCTGCAGTTATGTCTGTTTCTGATTTCCCAGTGCCTGTCAGTTAATACACCTGTTGCGAGCTTTTATGATTAGCTGGACATTTTGGTCAAATTTTTACATTCTTGTCTGTTGATGCAAGCGATACATGTGATTGGTGGTCGTATACTACATATTTTCTAGAAAAATACTTTATTAATTATTCATAGTTTAAGATTTGTTATATTACTTTGCATCATTATTTGCTGCATGAAAGATTTTAAATAATTGAATCATAACTCTTTACGTGTAAGAGTGTATAAAGAATGGCTATCTATATCACTTTATTTCTTCGGAGTCTATGCCACGCAAATCATCATGTGAACTTAGAGACTTGCATTACACCGAATGTCAAACATGTCAATGCCGGATCATGAAGGTGTCTTTCTGTGAGAATATGGTAATTTTCTTCGAAAAATTATTTTATGTTGTAATTTCGTGACATCTATCTCTGCATTTGTTCTCGCTTGTTAAATCATTTTATTGAAAAAGATATTCCATGGATTGAAATGACAAAAGGGAATACAAAATAGACGACTAACGGTTTTCAGATGAACCCATTCTGAAGTACATAAATTGAATTGCCCATTAGTACTTTTACAAATCTTAATATATGTGCTGCAGTTCACAACAAAATGCTTCATATTTTTAATCCTGAAATTCATTTCTTGTTAGCATAATAGTACGTGAACTCTTGGTACCAGGGAAAGGTATCAAACTTTTCTAAGAGCGAAATGGATTTGTAGTCCAATCTCTATACGATGCATATGTAAGAGTAGCCAATTAATCGCAAATGTAAGATACAGGGGAGGAGCTAATATCTGAGTAGGGTGTTATGTAAAGTATATTTTTAGTGTAGTATATAAATACTCACCCGGTTTACTGTATTTGATCCAAATTAAAGAGAAATGATTGGTTGCATATTTTGTGTAATAGGTGAAAGTGTATTCTTAATCACTGTTCGACGCCAAAGGATTCATTAATATTTGCGCTACTGAGTGTACTATTTCAATAACAAGACTATACACAAACCTTTGGGAGAAGCATTGTTAAATAGCTATAAGGTGCGCATGTGTATGACAGCTATGCACGCATGCACATAGACACACACATTGACCTACACTCGGAAACTGATTTAAGGTAAGATCTAATTGCTTTCACTAACTTGCAACTAAAGTGCAGACGACCATTTCAATTTTAAACTATTTTTTTTTTTGCATCTTAACTTAAAAGTCAATAAACTGGCACACATACACAGGTTTGGAAGCCTAAGATAGGAGATGTGTTCAAATGTGTATATGATTTTCGTTTAATACATGATTAGATTAATTTTATTTTTGGTAAAATTCCACATGAAAAAAACTATAAAATGTGCTCCAGACATATTTCTTTTTATACATGTATTATCACGTGGGTCACTTCAAAGAAAATGCCAAACATGTTCTCAAACATTTTACTTAAAAATCTGAAACTTTCGCATGCAGATTACTTTCGGCTAAAATGGCGGTCTGAAAGCGAGTGCACAAATTTAAATCGCACCAGCTACCCTAAACGTAGATGGTAGGAAACAAATATGAAAGATCCCAGCATGACACACTTAAAAGTGATCAGCTCTAAAGTCTCCCTTAAACATATTCTTATTCACCGACATTGATATTACGCGAAGAACCAGCTTGATGAAAAAGAAGCAGGAATACTAGTGTATTTGGATATTAATTATTGTGATTATTATTATTATTATTATTATTGCAATCATCAAAAATGTTCTGTCTTGTTTATGTTAGTTTCAACGACTTTTTTTGCACATTATTACCTATATCATGCATGGGTTTGAAGAGATCTTTGGTTTACAAGTCCGATGCTCCAGTACATGAGTAAAATTTTAGGTCGTTTACTACCTGAGTAAACTATTACCATTGTTTCATTGTCAAATCGTTGTGAACCATTAACTTCTTGTCTTTTGTATTTGCTAAATTCATTTATTTGTATTTCTCATCATTAAGTCCGTGCGTTCTTATGTTAATTAAATCCAATATTTGGATTATATATACACGCACATATTCATAATTAATTGCTCATGCAAGTCATCCATTATTATACATTGTATTTATATCATCGTCAAAAGTGTTATGTTGTGAATCCAAAAATCCCACCCGCTTACCTTGTTACACTGGTGTTAATGATTGCAGCATACAACTTCTAGCAACGTGGTTCTAATGTCAGAAGCGACGAGCTGTTAGTGTTAGACTGTAGGAATGTCTATTAGTGTTAGACTGTAGGAGTGTCTGTTAGTGTTAGACTGTAGGGATATATGTTAGTGTTAGACTGTAGGAATGTCTGTTAGTGTTAGACTGTAGGAATGTCTGTTAGTGTTAGACTGTAGGAATATCTGTTAGTGTTAGACTGTAGGAAAGTCTATTAGTGTTAGACTGTAGGGATGTGTAACATGTGTCTGACTGTAGCATCAAGTTGCTGGAGACAGACTGGTATAATATTTTGCCAATGTCATATTACATCAATCTGTTCATATTGCCCTAATGAAACATTGTGTTGCTAGCAAGATATTGGAGCGAATTGCTTTCATTGCCAGATAATATATATGACATGCAAGTGCTATATCGATTTCATTATCTTTAAATGTGATTTCTGAATTACAATAAACATGTGATGTTGCTCGGCAGCCTTAAGAATAAGAATACAATACATAAAATAATTAAACAATTACACACTTTTGTGATATATTAAATGAAAAAAAAATAAATAAATAAATAAATAAATAAATAAAGTGTAAGGTTCAACGGTCTTTAATAAGCGGCATGCATCTTCAGAGCAATAGTCCCATGTCATGTCGATTTAAAAATTCACGAAACACCAAAGTTATGTGCAAGACTACTAATGACGAACTCTTTAATTGTTCTTATTTATAAGATATCTTGCCTTAGTTTACATATAAAAAGAATATATCCAAAACTGTTCTTATTCAGTTTCTAGTTTCATTTATATGCCTTTTATATGCCACATTTTTTCGCTTGATTAAGGATCGTTTCATGTATGGTCATTACTAAGGTATATATTACAGACCACATCACTTTATGATGGTATCTGAGACAAACATTTAGGAGTTTGAAAACTATAATCTGTTCCTTAAATTCATGTAAATGAGGTTTTCAGTGCACTGTAATATGATATGATGGGTTTGGTGAAGCGATCCCATTCATGGTGCATCATTTACACGAACCTCACTGATGATATATTTAATTAAAAACATATGAAATCAAGGTAATACGTTATAGTCAAGTTGGGCGAGCTTATATATTTTTGATATTGATATTAAAACGAATTGATTAAAAAATAAATGGGAGGTAAAGAACGAATTGTTTATTTGCAAGAGAATTTTGGACATGAAGTTTCTTAAGCAAGTTTGAAAATTGATGTACATGATAAATAAACATAATTCATATTTACATATTATTATTAATCTGGAAGTTGAATTGATACTAATCTATACTAACTGTTCGCACTAAATTACTTAAGTCATGCAAGTTCGATACTTTACAAATAACAAACAAACTTTGCCTGAGTTATTGAAACTGAGATATATTTACTGACATCATTTCTTTCTTGAAATTGCATCGCGACCCGGGTTTAGCCAACCTCCCCTCGCCGCCCTGCCCCCCCCCCCCAGCAAAAATGAATGAAAAATATCCTACGGCGTTAGAATGCTAACGCAATTGTAAGTACTAATAAAATAACAATATTAAGTCACAATGTACGATTGGAAGGTTGAGAAATCATTTGTTTTGGCACAATGACTATATCTGGTTTCCTAGCTAGGCTTACATAAATTTGTATAGTGAGAGGAAGCTGATGAAAATCTACAGCAACGGATAATTTATTGCCGGCAATGGTGGAGTAATAATAAGCCGCGGGTTATTCATTTCCACCACTCCCCAGCCATGTAACACACTAGTACAACTGTGATCATAATAAGCAAACAACTATATTCGCAACAGAAAAATGGTTATTGTCAAATGCGTTGGTGTTATAAATAAGACATTTATTCTTCAATTAGATTAGTAGCTTACTCGAATCAACCTATCATGTCGTGAACATAGGTGAAAATACAATTTTATTACATAATTATTGTAACATTGGGTCTTACAAGCACAAATGTATTTTGTATAAGTCATTAGTGAGACGCCCAAAGGCATTGCTCAATTTTGTCAGGACACATCGGATTATTGAAATTACATGTATCAGTTTTATAATGCAGTCCTTGTTGGTGCTGGATATAAATTATGCTAGACACTAATTCAATAGAAGAGAGAGAGAGAGAGAGAGAGAGAGAGAGAGAGAGAGAGAGAGAGAGAGACATCATCTGAAACTATATATTATGGCGTCATCTGAAACTATATATTCCTGCTTTAAAAGAAAGGCACGCAATCACCAGCTCACATCATCATGTTATCCTATAAATTAGACATTTTTCGGAAGACGTACTCTAATTGGAAACTGTATCTAACATCTCTCAATCGAGCGAAGCAGGAAATGTCGAGCTGTTAAGAGAGGCTCGTGTGAGGGAGATTTGTTCCTGAATTCCAATGATCTCAAGTTAGCTCAATGGTTCGTAAAGGCTCTATTACCTCAAATGAGTTGGCTCGAATTAACTAACTACCACTCATTCAAAATATTTATGGTCAGCCTTGTCCCATTTTGAAATGGGATACATTATAATGTACTGAATGCGATTATTTCCAGAAAGTTTCCTTATTAGATAAGATAAAATCTCTGAAAATTGTATGTTGTCTAAATCATGCGGGCTACATTAAGTTTAAAAAAAATGGTTCGATTCTCATGCCGGCATTATTGATAAACTGGTGCTGATACAATTTTGAAAGTTAGATATAAATCTGTATTTAGAAGTATCTGTTACTGGTAATTTGTAGCAATTTTGATAGTACAGTTATTATATCACAAAACTGAGTAAAAAGTGCAACTAAGTGCAGTTCTACTTCCTTAGACACATATAATCTTTAGAAATTATGGAAACTGTTGAAATAATTACAGGATATGTTGAGTTGCATAGCATTTCATGTATGACGATACAAACAATCCAGTTTGGTCTATCAGATATTTGCATCAGACTAGACTTATGGACAAATACACCTTTCTAATAACATTAGTTAGAGTGTTATGCAGTGTTGTGAAATTGATAAAAATAACTACTCATAGAAAGCGATTGACATATATGTACATGTAGACACTACTGTTCGTAGCACTTGTCGCAAGGAACCAGTCAGAGGGCACATCGTCACTTATCTAAGGCTCTACGCACTACAGTTTGAAAAGGCTGAATAAATAATTAGCATTCCATATAAAGTACATTTCATCTCTACAACAAACAAAAATGCGGCTAGTGTAGTAACGATAGTTCGGTAAATTGGGTTTTAATTCTCCATTTTTTTAGTTAAAAATGGAATGGTTAGTGAGGAAACGAGTTTCAGAATAAGTATTTATATTGATTTGCAATCAAGTACAGTGGTCAGTGGCAGATGCTTTATCTGCTCCGGAAATGGACGCACCCGCCCATCCACGAGTCTCTTGCTGCCTTGCAGGTCGGCTTTGGTTAGCCAAAGGCTAAGGGAGTAAACCCTAAAAGAAAATCCAGAGTGGAGACCCTAAGGGAGCTGGACGATGTACTACATCCCCTTCTGGCAACTCCTTGGTCTGGAGAGGGATGGGCTCTGTCAGACGACTTTTTCCCAAGACACACTGATAATGCTGGACAAATCTGAGCTTACAATACCGGATCGGTCGTCGCCCGGGTCAACAAGGACCGCGCCTGCCGTTGTCCACCAGGACGGAGGTGACAAGTGTGCTACTGGTACTATGCAAACAATCAGAGTGAGAGACAACATTGCCATCGCCACCTGGAACATTAGAACTCTTGCGCAAATAGGAAGACTCCAAGAGTTGACACATGAGCTGGAACACTACACATGGCACATTCTGGGACTCTGTGAAGTTAGATGGAAATCCCTAGGAGAACACCAAACCGAAGATGGGCATATATTATACTATAGTGGAGAGTGTGACAAGTCCATAAATGGACTAGGCTTCCTTGTAAACAAAGCCATCAAAGGATCTGTGCTGGAATGCTGCCCCATATCTAGCAGAATCATTTCCATTCGTCTGAAAGCATCTCCCTTTAACATCACAATTATCCAAATCTATGCTCCAACTACCGATCATGATGATGAAGAAATAGAGGAGTTTTACAACAAGCTACAGGGTATTCTAAACACGGTCAGTAAGAAAGATATCCTCATTGTCCAAGGAGACTGGAATGCCAAAGTTGGCAAAGATGCTCTAAAAGACTGGGAGGTAAATTGTGGACCTTCTTGCAATGAGCTTACCAATGAAAGAGGGAGACGGCTGCTCGAGTTCGCAAGCTACAACAACTTGGTACTAGCCAACACCCTGGGACAACATAAAGCTTCACGATGCTGGACATGGTACTCACCAAATGGAACCCATCACAACCACATCGACTACATACTGGTTCAAAACCGTTACCGATCTGGCATCAATAGAGCAAAAACAAGGACATTCCCAGGTGCTGATGTTGGCAATGATCACGACCTCGTGATTATGAACTTCCGAGTGAGGCTGAAGAAAATTAACAAGCCAAAGAACATCAGACTCAAATTCAACCTTGAACAACTGAAGGACCCTAACATCTGCAAGTCATTCCAAGCCACAATTGGAGGAAAATTTGCTCCACTCCTTGTGATGGATGGTGATGTCAATGAGATGACAGACACCTTCAACACAGTCATGACAGCAACTGCCAAGGACATCATTGGCCTCCATCGCCCGAAGAAAAAACCCTGGGTTACAGAAGAGATTCTGAAGTTGTGTGATGCCCGAAGAGAACTAAAAGAACACCAGACACACAACAGGGGCATTGAAGTACCGAGAAATAAACAAGAATATCAGAAAAAACTTGAGCAAAGCAAAAAAAAAATTGGATTGGACAAAAGTGCACGGAAATGGAGAACAGTCTGATAAAGAATAACAGCAAAAAGGCATTCCAAATTGTGAAAGACCTCACCAGACCGAAACAACCAAGAGTCAGTACCATTCAAGACAAAAATGGAAAATGCCTCACAGAAGCGAGTGACATTGCATACAGATGGACTGAGTATTGCAAAGAACTCTACAACCATCAGTCCACAGGAGACCCAGAGGTGCTTGAAATTCCAAACTCCTCAAATGATGATGACTTCCCCATTCTCAAAGAAGAGGTGGAGTCAGCAATAAGAGCACTGAAGAATGGGAAGGCAGCTGGAGTAGACAACATCCCAGCTGAACTTATCAAGATTGGGGGAGAATCAGTGAAAGAGCTACTAACAAAAATCTGCAACAAGATCTGGCAGACAGGTGAATGGCCAACACAATGGACCCAGTCACTGATTATAACACTTCCCAAAAAAGGCAATCTCCAGCTGTGCCAAAATTACAGAACTATCAGTTTGATCAGCCATGCTAGTAAGGTAATGCTGAAGATCATCTTGAACAGACTGAAACCACAAGCAGAAGAAATAATCGCTGAAGAACAGGCCGGGTTCCGGAGTGGAAGAAGCACAACAGAACAAATATTCAATCTCAGGGTTCTGTGCGAAAAGTACTCGCAACACCAACAATACATCTATCATGTGTTCATAGATTTCAAAAAGGCCTTTGACAGAGTGTGGCATGAGGCATTGTGGGCGAAAATGAAGAAGTATAACATGGGTCAAAAGCATACCAATACCATCAAGCAGCTGTACACCAAGGCTACCAGTGCTGTAATTGCCCAAGGTGCTGTCGGGGACTGGTTCCAGACAGCAGTGGGAGTGCGTCAAGGCTGTCTCCTGTCACCTTCGCTTTTCAACATCTACTTAGAGCGCATCATGAGCGAAACCCTGGAAAACCACTGTGGGACAGTCAGCATTGGAGGGCGTAACATCACCAACCTCCGCTTTGCAGACGACATTGATGGACTGGCAGGCAGTGAAGATGAGCTAGCCACCTTAGTGAAGAACCTGGATGAAACATCTTCCAGATTTGACATGGAGATAAGCGCTGAGAAGACAAAACTGATGACAAATAGTGGCAAACAAATCTCAGCCAAGATTAAAGTCAGAGGACATGAACTGGAAACAGTGAGCCAGTTCAAATATCTTGGTTCCATAATCACTGCATTAAGAGCAGAAATTTTGTCAAGAGGAGCACAAACAATGGCAGCTTTTTCAAAGCTAAGACCCATCTGGAGAGACAAGAATATCTGTCTGAAAACTAAAATCAGACTATTGCGAGCTCTAGTCATCTCAGTCTTTTTGTACTCATGTGAGGCATGGACCCTGACTGCAGAATTACAACGAAGAATCCAATCACTTAAAATGAGATGCTACAGAACCATCCTTGGTATCTCTTACATGGACCACATCACAAATGAAGAAGTGCGTAACACCATCAGGCGCGAAGTAGGCCAATATGAGGACCTCCTCACCACCGTCAAAAAGAGAAGGCTGAAATGGTATGGCCATGTTACTAGAGCCAACAGTCTATCCACAACAGTCCTGTAGGGCAGCGTCCAGGGTGGCAGAAGGAGAGGTAGACAGAGAAAAAAAGTGGACTGACAATATCACAGAATGGACCAGGAAAAGTTTGGCGGAGACACAGGCATTGGCACATGATCGAGACAAGTGGAGGGAACTGGTCAGATGTTCAGCAGCACAGTGCCTCAACGACCACACTAAGTCATGAGATTGATGATGAATCAAGTACAAAGTCATGTTGGATAGAACGTGCTATGCAATATACATATTTAACAGAAAATAATCCCACTGGCTGTTGCAGTGTACAATATGCTTTGTATATATCCTACAAATAATCAGAGGTCGTAAATGGATTCGTGGTCCAAAGGTGTAATATCCGCCCGCTGTTATATTGTGTTCGATTTTTAATTTTCCTCTTTCCACTTAATAAAAATAGTATATATTATCCAGTGATCATCTCTTGGTTCTTACTGATATAACAAAAACCTCATAATAGTCACCACTTTATGCAAATTTTGTTGTAAATAATTATACCAGTAGGCAAAGACATGTGATAAAGAGAGGATCTCAAATCGATTAAACAATTGAGTGATGAAACTCGTTGAATAATGTCCTGCTTTTAATCGTAGAGTTCTGCAAAAGGTGGGTATTATTAAACGTGTTTCATCAATACAATATGAAATCGTTATCTTTTACTAATATTAGTATCACTATTCCGTGGACGACGTTGAAGCTACCACCACAAATACTCACCCCAGTTGCAGTACAGGGTGTGGTCGAAAGAATCGCATTCCTTTGTTCGGAGTTTTACTGGATGCAGGAACTGCTGGATGCGTTGCGGGGCACCCGCTGGGAGGTGCTCAGGGCCGTTTGATCCATTTGCTCCTGCCTTGCCTATGATATCGTGCACTAATAATAGTACTAGCAGCATTCCGTCATTTTCCTCCAGATTATATCAACATGAAAATTACTCAAGTATTGTTGGCTCAAGACGAACTGCACGTAAAGATCATCTAATTAGATTTGTGAACGAAATAGACCAACTATCTTAGATCGGTCTCTGAATAGAACAATTGTTTGGTACTTTAGAGATATAAAAAACAAAAAAATGCAAGGATCACTTTATGCATTGGATTAATGATCTAAGAAATGTGTATTTATTCCACCAAAAATATTTACCCCAGTTGCAGTATAGGGTGTGGTCGAAGGAATAGCATTCCTGTTGTTAGGTGTTTTGCTTGATGCATAAACTGCTGGATGAGTTGTGTGGCATCCACTGGGCGGGGCTCAGGGCCGTTTGATCCATTTGCTCCGCCTTTTTCTCTTGCCTTGCCTATGATATCGTGCACTACTAGTAGTACTAGCAACATTCAGTCATTTTCCTCCAGATTATATCATCATAGTAATTACTTACGTATTGTTGTCTCAAAACGAACTGCACGCAAAGAACATCTAATACGATTTGTGAATGAAATAGACCAACTATCTTAGATTGTTCTCTGAATAGAACAATTGCTTAGACCTTTAAAGATGCAACCAAAAAAAAAAAAAAATAAACAAAAAAATTGCAACGATCATTTGACGCATTGTGTTAACGATCTAAGACATTTTGTTTATTATATTCTTGAATCATATCAGATGCAACAAAATGTGATATGTTCCGGTAGAGATGCATCTGCCAAACCTACATTTTCTTCACGTTGTCCACTTTAAGCAATAGTTATTTTCTGTCTGCATCCATACTCGTGTGTGTGCGTGTGCGTGTGTGGGGGTGGATGTGGGTGTGTGTAGGGGACAGGAAGATTGAATTGCACTAAATATAACTAACTCGATTTTGCATTTGATAAATTGACCAATAAGAACATAACTCTTTTTCTGACAAATATGCAACTAAATATATATAAACATACAATGGGAAGATTATGGGTCATGTTCCGGGGTTGGCGAAGGAATGGGAGAGAGGATAGTCCTGGATACTATTGAATAAAGAGGAATGACGATAGTACATCTTGACTTTAATAATGGATAAGCTTAAACTTTGTAGACATATAATATGTCAATGCAATAACTAAAATAGAGTTAAAAACATATTTCATACATACTCACGCTGACCGTGCAGAGATTCGAACCCACACGGAGAGAGGTGAGGTGCTCTGATCTGTAAAGACCACGGTACCACCTGGGGTCGCGGACAGGAAGGTTAGGTTTAGCAGGTTCTAATCTACCGGAATATGTCACATATTTGCATTTGAACATCTGGAACGATTTGATGATACGCTAGACAAAGTTCCTTAGATATGCATGCCAACAGGAAAATGTGCTGACATTTCAATGACTTGGATATAATAGTAGGGGCCATATTATTCCCATGTTGCATACTGATCAATTCTATTTTCTTTAGTACATTTTTGAATTCTATCAGATGTAAGAAAATGTGATATAGGTTGTTCATGTCAAACACATTTAGCGATATTTATTTTCCATCTTTAAAATACGTCTATATCATGTTGCCAGTGTATAGGAAGTGGACATGCTATAAATAAAAGCTGGTCTATTTCGCCTTTTATAATGTAGGCAATACATCATAACTGTTATTCAGAAAATATGCAACTAAAGTTGTAAATGAAAAGGATAGTAATTAAAAAAGCCAACATAAACTTCATTTATATAACAACAAATGGCACATAAAATACATGTGTAATTAGGGACCTACTATTTAACTCTCCTGGCCTTGTATTTTTAATTAGATAAATCCTTATGGTGCATATTGTGTTATTCATAAGGAATCAATTTAATTTCCTTGACATCAAATATAACAATAAATATAATTGATGTAAATTCAAGCAAAATAAGTCAAATTTTCCTGAATATATGTCCAGAACCAGTGTTTTAATCATACGGTAAAGAAAGTAATCTGAGTATCTCTTCCGATGTTTGTTTCCCGATGTCAGGTTTTCGTTAAGTATACTGAAGGAATTGTTCCTTAAATTATCTAATAAAAGGCACCACTACGGTTAATATTAGACGTAAACTCATACGTGAAAAGTAAATGTGATCAACACATTTTGTAATAGAATTTGTGGGGCTTTGTACTGCTGTTGAATTAAGATTGCGACTCTACGTAATTGTCAAGATCATATTTTTGTCAACAGAGGCTAAATATAGATTTTGTGTACTCACACACTAAGATAAATTAACTTCGAACAATACAGACTAACACACCAAGATAAAATTCACATGACAGTACGTGTAGCACGTCATTTACAAACAAGACATTTTGTCTCCTCTATGAAAGTTTCGTCTGCAGATTTAAGGTGCAGTTCTGTGCAGCTTGCAAGAGAAACAAATCGTCACAAAAATTGAGCATGTTATGAAGTAAACGGAAAATTATTTTGTTCGAATAGAAAGTAAATGTAATTCTATTCGACGACAATTGGAAGAGTTCAAATTTTTTTTGCCGAGAACTTTTATGTTGGAAAGACTCAAATAAACAACAGAGTAACATATGAGGATACTATTCGGAATAAGTGGTAAAACTCAATAAACAGAATGAGAATGATTTTAAATACTATGCGATTATTTTGTACCGATCTTTAAATAACGACGTTTTAGAATGGTTTGGCAATGCATTTTGCCAAAAATACCCCACTTGAATTTTACGCTTAAGAATCAAGGACTACTAATCTAGTTTAAAATAAGAACCTTTTCATACTTATTGATACTTTTAAATGCTTTGAAGTTACAAATAGCATTCTTTATACATACGCATACATAAACGTTTCACAAATACTGTTCCTCACAGCAATGGTAACCCGTTTTGTAAGGTCACTTTTCCGGTGCGCGAAGGGTGGCCGTATAAGCGTAGGACTACTGTAATAGTAATACTGCTATCATCAAATTGCATTATATGATAGTTGCAATATATATATATATTTTTTAACTGTGCACATATTTTGACCGCAACAAAACGTTGAGAAAGAATAATCATAGCCTAAGCAAAGTTAGTTTGGCATCTTGCTTTATTTAGTAATTCCACGCGAACCTGATAGAGGAACGTATTGTCTGCACATGGTATAGTCAATACCTAATGCATGAAAATTAGGATATACCAACATCAAAGTTCAAAATATGATACAGAACGGAACAGGTAATGATACTATAATCTCCAACCAAGTATAATGACTTGAGAAATGTGATGCATTCATAATCTGAAACTATTTAGCACAGGTGTAACAATTTACTGAGTCATGGTAATAATAGTAACCAAGACCCGACGATCTTATTATCTCCATAAGAACATAAATAACCAGTAAACAACAATACTCAAATGAATAATGTTGTTAATGATGTAATAGTGCCAACGATAATTTAGGTCGTTTGTTAAAAAGTATAATATATATTTTACAATAAATTGATTTAATATAGGATTATGTTAAAATGATTTTAAAATTGGCAGCATGGATAACATCATCTCATTGTGGAATATCGTAATGGCATTTGATAAATCATCGAAAATCAGTGTTAGCCAAATCAGTAGATGTATGTGATGCATTCAAGCGAACATAACTATATGTATTTTTACTTCCCTATCCGAAGAACACCCGCTTAAAACAAGGCAACACCATATATCTAATCAACATAATCAACATAACGAATTTTAGAATATTAATCAGAAATTTAAAAAAAGAAATGCCAACGGAATGATTGAGCATGGAGTATAGAAACTTGATGAAAATAATATCTGATAAAGTCGCGACAGCGCTCACAACACCGAATATTTGTTACTGTTGAGATGGGCAAACAAAAGATGGGACCGGATCAACAGTAGATGAAATTAACATACATTAATATGAAAGAACGAGATTAAAACATTTTCTGAGATCTGATTGGACGATCGATTTAGGTATTCAAATTCAAAACAAGTGAATCGTTACACGGTATGTGTCAAACTGTTCAATGGACTGTTAACGTTATCCAATAAATTAATTTTAGTATTAAACATGGTTATGACTCAGATGAAAATATCCCGTTAATATTTCAACGTGCATCTAAACAATTCAAATGTTAGAATCTTTAGTCTTCCCTTGCTTTGAGAGAGAGAGAGAGAGAGAGAGAGAGAGAGAGAGATGGGGGGGGGGGAGGGAGAAAGAGTATTATACCAATCTATTGTTTCTTTACTGATTTAGAGTAAACAACTGAAAATGCAAAACAAAAGCAAAAACAACCACGTGAAATAACAGAAAAATGAAAAGCAGGCATAAGGAAACTTTACAGTCGAACAATAACTACTACTATATAAAACACGTGTCACATTTATTTGCAAGAATGTGTGATTGATATTTTTTTCTTGAAAATGGTCTATTAAGCATCATGTTTCTTCCCAATATTCATTTGAAGAGTTATATTGCAGTATATGAAATGTTAAAACAAATTTCTAATATGCATGAATTTCTCCATTGTTTTCTAATGTTAATAATGCCTTTTTGCGTTACCTTGTAAGAAATTCAATTTTTTTCTCTGATATTTGGGTTACTTTTCTTGTATGTTTTCCTCTCAATGTACCATATGTGAACATCATGAGGGGATAATCATGTATCACTGTTATGTATGTCTATATTTATGTAAATTAGTTTCATGTCTGTAAATTGTAGTCATTATTTATAAAAAGGATATTACACAACTAAATTTCTATGCGAGTATAGATTGAAGGCAATGATATTAATGATATTAAGAGTACAAATATGTGCTTACGTAGGTGTTTACAATATTTGATAATATTAATAATAAACCTGCTATCTTTTTTTGGGTCTTTCCTCTTTGGATAGGTCAAGCAGGTGGGTTCTTTTACAATGTGGGGTATTTGCTACATATGACGTAGTATTAGAAAATGCATTTTATGTCCGTATGCTGGTATGTTTGTATATAAGAAGAAAACTGAGCATTTGATATCTTTCCTATGTTAGGTTCTCTTTTCATTTGTGGTTGAGTTAATGTTAGTCTGTTTAAGACTTGGTTTGGATGCAAAGATTCGTACTAAACATTAGTGTGTTTGTGTATGTGTGTGTGTGGGGGGGGGGGGCTTGGCTTGGACGCGAATATTAGAAACAATGTTAAAATGTTAATTAATTTGTTCAGAAACACATTTCCCCTGGTCGTGTCATTTTAGATGGTGAATTCTGAAATCTTAAACGATGTCATATAGGCTGGAGAGTTTTGTTTTCAATCTGACCTATGCAGGGATGGAGTATTAAAGGAAAGATGAGTTGCAAGAGCTTGACAGCCGTTATTCTTTATAGGACGTGAAACCATCTTTATGGAAACATTTTAACATGTTGATACAAGAGTTAATTGGCTTTAAATTGAACCAGTAAATCTGTATATGAAAAAACGAAAGTAATATAATCGAAAGTAAAACGCCAGATACAAAACTAATTAAGGAAACCAGCTTCAAAAAGAAATGATGGAAATCAAAATTTAAACAGGAAGACAAATGGACAGAGGGCTGCAAATGTGAATTCAGACAGATGAAATAGAAAGAAAAATGCAAATTCAAATTACGAAAGAATAAAGATAAAGAGAAAGACTAGAAATCCAAATGAAATTGCAATTGCAAAACGAAGAAATGAAAATACAATTGAAATTAAAGGAATTAGAACTGGCAAGCACTCCACGCACGACAGTCCGTGGTTTCATGTTTCCAAAATGTTATGTTACCATCCCTTTTTAAGGAACAAATTGAGCTCAATATTTTCGACACTCTGAAAACAAATAGCTTTAAATTTGATTTGCTAATGTAATACTTGATTTTTCTGTTACAGAGAGTAATTATTAGCATAGCTCATGAAGTTTATAGTTTACTGGTCAGAGAAGCAACAACTGATTATGTTGTGTATAAGGAATATATCTTGAAGGGTTATGCATTGGTACCTAAGGCATATCGACAGATGTTTAGGAATCGTATAAATGAAACAAAGCAAACGCATGTCCAATTTGCTTGGGACAATTGACGACTATATGAAAGGTGTTGTGCAGCTAAAAGGGTTGAAACTGATTAAGAAAACCATATATAACTCATAATAGTCAAAGAGTCAAAGAGTTCCTCCCGTTTTGATGAACACCGTGTAGACACTCCGGTAAAAGCAGCTCGAACACTTGACAATTCATCAACTCACAAAGTTTCATTTGCCAATAACTATTTCTCTGAGCAGTTTCTTCATAAAGAATACTAACAAGCAAAAATATAGTATGCGATAACTTACAAATCTAAATAAGGCATAATGTACAGGAATCAAAATTCTGATGAGACTGATCTTAAGTCATTTTTTCGTAATAAGTGCACTTACTGCAAGAAAATAAGGCATGTTGCTTCTGATTCTTTGAAGTCAAAGACATAAACATCATAATAAAAAAGAGATCAAAGTCATGGTCATGTATTGGAAACAATATTTGTTTTTGGCCAAACTACCAGTCTGATTGTATGATGGCGAATTATGAACCATTTATGTTCAAAGGATCTATATAATGTATGAGTGATGATGCAAACGATATCGCTATTAACATACGAAGAGCACCTTTGTTTCTCATAGTCTTGTATTATCAGAGAATTTGCCTTTGTATGAGAAGTTGTATTCTTTAGAATATGTTCTTATTCAGCGAATAGAGTTCGTCGTTATTCAGATTCCATTCATAAGGTAAATGTGTCATTAGATGTAGTCTCAGTATTATTGACTAACGGAGCTGTTAATTCATTGCCCACTGAGGGTAATCATTTGTTGTTAGGCAATAACTTAGCTGGATATAAGGGTATGGTTAATCTACTTGTAACTGACAAGTTTTTTGTTTTCGAATCGAAAGGTTGATCGTATTGAAAATTTAAGTACTGAAACCACATGACATATCTGCTGTTGATGATTGTTCTGTGATCTATGTTATTGCTGTTCCTAAATCATATAAACAGGAAATTTATATTTTAGCCCATTAAACACCCTTTGTTGGTAATTTAGGATTCAACACGACTTATCATGAACTAGTTTTACTGGCCGAAAATTAAAAAGTGATGTTTCCCAGTACTTTTGATCTTGCTACACTAGACAAATAGTAGGATGTCAAAATTTGAAGATACATAAAGCTTATTTGCAACCCATTCCATCATCCTTCCCTACGACGAAGTCAGGTAATTAATAGTTCTTCACCGTATTGTGTGCGTCGACAATATTTCCAGGGGCAATTCAGTTTACTGAATACTAAGACGACAATTAAAATAAAAGCCTTGATACAGTTCTTTACACTTTTGACATTCGAAATCCGTCCAATCTGATAAAGATTCTAATTTGATGTTTGGGATTTTCGAACACATTATGTATGAATTAGGTGTCCCAAAATTAAAGTCTTCTGAAAATCGACCTAAATGTCATAGGGCGTTGAAAAAAATTCATTATAATTTAAAGAATACTATTTGGTCATATTGATTTGATACCAGAGAAAATTGTAATAATGGTTTCACTTACTGTTGTTTTGCTTGCAGAAGGTCTGCTGAAGACAATTAAGTCGATTTATTCGTGGTTTTGGACATAATATCCGCCAGCCGTTGAATTTATTACTATAAACATTTCTTTCAACAGAGGATTCAAAGATAAATCGTCTTGATTATGTCTCTGATTTTGTCGACGGCTTGTGATGAAACACGAATCAATCATCATTTTGCCCGATGAAAAGTTGAAATTAAGACATGAAAACTTCAAAATGAAAATAATATTGCTCTTTTGCCAATGCTTCAGAATTCTTTTCATCATTAACATTCCAGACAGGGAGAAACAGAAACAGGTCTGCCATGGAAATATGTTTAGCTGTATCTTGATAAAAATAACCCTGTTAATCATGCAGTAAATTGCGTTTTACGTGTTCAACATAGCAACACTATAATCGATGTTATGAATTTGCCTTCACCTGTTTTCAACATCCGGAGATATTAGAGAATCTGAATCACATACATTCATAACTGCACTCACAATAAAATAATGAATCAAAGCAGTTAATATGTGAATATGAGCACATGTTTCCAGACGTTCCATTCCTTACCAATAAAATATGCCATGGTGTTCACATTGGAGACTATATACCGGTGAAACGGCATCCTAATGGGATGATTCCTCTCAAGCAGGAATGTTTGCGAAAAGAGAATTGAATATTTCTTGCAGAATGATTTTATTGAATAAACCAAAATTAAATTGAGCTGAATGTGAATTCTTATGCCGAAAGCAGTTAAAATTTTCCATGTGTGCACTGAAAATATTGAATAGCCTCTGAAAAAAGCGAACTAGTTCCAAAGACGATAATCGAATAATGATTAACAAAGTTGGAAATACCAAATATGGAGAATTTCACTTACGGATAGAGAAAAAGAAAACTCATGTGCATTCGCAACTAAAGATGGCCGTTACAAAAAGTGATGCCATTCGATTAAAAAATTCTACGTCAACATTTCAGCCTTTAATGAACATTTTAACGTCTGGTCACATATCGACAACGTCATAATATTATAGGGTGGCTGGAAATGATTCGGCAATTCTTCTACGAATGAGTGCGGTAAATTTGACAATTCTTTTATGTTGAATTGAGTTTGCACGAGCTTGTGTTACTTTTTTAGGACATAGTGTTGAACATGCTGCAGTTATGTCTGTTTCTGATTTCCCAGTGCCTGTCAGTTAATACACCTGTTGCGAGCTTTTATGAATGGCTGGACATTTTGGTCAAATTTTTACATTCTTGTCTGTTGATGCAAGCGATACATGTGATTGGTGGTCGTATACTACATATTTTCTTGAAAAATACTTTATTAATTATTCATAGTTTAAGATTTGTTATATTACTTTGCATCATTATTTGCTCCATGAAATATTTTAAATAATTGAATCATAACTCATTACGTATAATAGAGTATAAACAATGGCTATCTATATCACTTTATTTCTTCGGAGTCTATGCCACGTAAATCATCATGTGAACTTAGAGACTTGCATTACACCGAATGTCAAACATGTCAATGCCGGATCATGAAGGTGTCTTTCTGTGAGAAGATGGTAATTTTCTTCGAAAAATTTTTTTATGTTGTAATTTCGTGACATCTATCTCTGCATTTGTTCTCGCTTGTTAAATCATTTTATAAAAAAAAGATATTCCATGGATTGAAATGACAAAAGGGAATACAAAATAGACGACTAACGGTTTTCAGATGAACCCATTCTGAAGTACATAAATTGAATTGCCCATTAGTACTTTTACAAATCTTAATATATGTGCTGCAGTTCACAACAAAATGCTTCATATTTTTATCCTGAAATTCATTTCTTGTTAGCATAATAGTACGTGAACTCTTGGTACCAGGGAAAGGTATCAAACTTTTCTAAGAGCGAAATGAATTAGTAGTCCAATCGCTATACGATGCATATGTAAGAGCAGCCAATTAATCGCAAATGTAAGATACAGGGGAGGAGCTAATATCTGAGTAGGGTGTTATGTAAAGTATATTTTTAGTGTAGTATATAAATACTCACCCGGTTTACTGTATTTGATCCAAATTAAAGAGAAATGATTGGTTGCATATTTTGTGTAATAGGTAAACGTGTATTCTTAATCACTGTTCCACGCCAAAGGATTCAGAAATATTTGCGCTACTGAGTCTACTATTTCAATAACAAGACTATACACAAACCTTTGGGAGAAGCATTGTTAAATAGCTATAACGTGCGCATGTGTATGGCAGCTATGCACGCATGCACATAGACACACACACTGACCTACACTCGGAAACTGATTTAAGGTAAGATCTAATTGCTTTCACTACCTTGTAACTAAAGTGCAGACGACCATTTCAATTTAAACTATTTTTCTTTTTGAATCTTAACTTAAAAGTCAATAAACTGACACACATACACAGGTTCAGAAGCCTAAAATATGACATGTGTTCAAATTTGTATATGATTTTCGTTTAATACATGATTAGATTAATTTTATTCTTTTTAAAATGCAACATGAAAGAAACTATGATATGTGCTGCAGACATAAAAATTTTTTATACATGTATTATCATGTGTGTTGCTTAAATAAAAATGCCAAACATGTTCTCAAACATTTTACTTAAAAATCTACAACTTTCGCAAGCAGATTACTTTCGGCTAAAATGGTGGTCTCATAGCGATTGCACAAATTTAAATAGCTCCAGCTACCCTAGAGGTTCGGCAACTGTTGATGGTAGGAAACAAATATGAAAGATCCCAGCATGACAGACTTAAAAGTGATCAGCAATATGATCTCCCTTAAAATTTTCTTATTCACCGACATTGATATTACGCGAATGCCCAACTTGATGAAAAGAAGCAAGAAATAATAGTTTATTTGGATATTAATTTTGTTATTATTATTATTATTATTATTGTTATTATTATTATTAGAGTTATCATTCAAACTGTACTTCCTTTTCCTCCACACCGTGAATGTTCCATCCTGTGTATATTAGTTTTAACGACTTTTCTTTGCACATTATTACCTATATCATGCATGGGATATATGTTAGTGTTAGACTGTTACCTATATCATGCATGGGATATATGTTAGTGTTAGACTGTTACCTATATCATGCATGGGTTATATGTTAGTGTTAGACTGTTACCTATATCATGCATGGGATATATGTTAGTGTTAGACTGTTACCTATATCATGCATGGGTTATATGTTAGTGTTAGACTGTTACCTATATCATGCATGGGTTATATGTTAGTGTTAGACTGTTACCTATATCATGCATGGGATATATGTTAGTGTTAGACTGTTACCTATATCATGCATGGGTTATATGTTAGTGTTAGACTGTTACCTATATCATGCATGGGTTATATGTTAGTGTTAGACTGTTACCTATATCATGCATGGGATATATGTTAGTGTTAGACTGTTACCTATATCATGCATGGGATATATGTTAGTGTTAGACTGTTACCTATATCATGCATGGGATATATGTTAGTGTTAGACTGTTACCTATATCATGCATGGGTTATATGTTAGTGTTAGACTGTTACCTATATCATGCATGGGATATATGTTAGTGTTGGACTGTTACCTATATCACGCATGGGTTATATGTTAGTGTTGGACTGTTACCTATATCACGCATGGGTTATATGTTAGTGTTAGACTGTTACCTATATCATGCATGGGTTATATGTTAGTGTTAGACTGTTACCTATATCATGCATGGGTTATATGTTAGTGTTAGACTGTTACCTATATCATGCATGGGTTTGCCGAGATCCTTGATTTACAAGTCCGATGCTCCAGTACATGAGTAAAGGTTTACGTTGTTTACTACCTGAGTAAACTATATCCATCGTGTCATTGTCAAATCGTTGTGAACCATTCACCCCTTGCTTTGTATTTGCTAAATTCAATTTTTTTTTGTTGTAATTTTCATCATTACGTCTGTGAGTTTTTACGTTAATTAAATCCATTATTTGGATTATATATGCACGCACATATTCATAATTAATTGCTCATGCAAGTCATCCAGTATTAAACATTGTATTTATGTGATCGTCATTCTGTTGTGAATCCGAAAATCCCCCCCCCCCCGGTTATCTTGTTACACTGGCGTTAATGATTGCCTCATACGACTGGTAGTGTTAGACTGTAGGAATGTCTGTTAGTGTTAGACTGTAGGAATGACTGTTAGTGTTAGACTATAGGAATGATTGTTAGTGTTAGACTGTAGGAATGTCTGTTGGTGTTAGACTGTAGGAATATGTAGCATGTGTCAGACTGTAGCATCGAGTTGCTGGAGGTGGATTGGAGTAATATTTTGCCAATGTTATACTAAATCACTCTGTTCATATTGCCGTATTGAAAAAGTGTGTTGCTAGCAAGAGATTGGAACGAATTGCTTTAACTGCCAGATAATATATATGATATGCAAGTGCTACATCGATTTCAGTATCTTTAAATGTAACTTCTGAATTCCAATAGACATGTGATGTAGCTTGGCAGCCTTAATAATAAGAATACAATATATAAAATAATTAAACAATTACACACTTTTGTGATATATTAAATGAAAAATAAAACAACAAATAAAATAAATATAAACAAAATAGGGTTCAACAGTCTTGAATGAGCGACATGCATCTTAAGAGCAACAGACCCATGTCATGTCGATTTAAAAATTCACGAAACACCAAATCTATATGCAAGACTACTAATGACGAACTCTTTAATTGTTCTTATTTATAAGACATCTTGCCTTAGTTTACATATAAAAAGAATATATCCAAAGCTGTTCTTATTCAGTTGATAGTTTCATTGATGTGCCTTCTGTATGCCACATTTCTTCTCTTGATTAAGGATCATTTCATGCTTAGTCATTACGAAGGTATATATTAAAGACCACATCACTTTATGATGGTATCTGAGACAAACATTCAGGGGTTTGAAAACTATTTTTCATCTGTTCCTTAAAGTCACGTAAATGAGGTTTTCAGTGCACTGTAATATGATAGGATGGGTTTGTTGAAGCGATTCCATTCATGGTGCATCCTTTACACGAACCTCACTGATGATATAGAATCAAGGTAATATTTTATAGTCGGGTTGGGCGAGATTATATATTTTTGATACTGATATTTAAACGAATTAATTAAAAAATAAATGAGAGGTAAAGAACGAATCGCTTATTTGCAAGAGAAGTTTGGACATGAAGTTTCTTAAACAAGTTTGAAAATTGATGTACATGATAAATAAACATAATTCATATTTACATATTATTATTAATCTGGAAGTTGAATTGATACTAATCTATACTAACTGTTCGCACTAAATTACTTAAGTCATGCAAGTTCGATACTTTACAACTAACAACCAAACTTTGCCTAAGTTATTGAAACTGAAAGATATTTACTAATAACATTTCTATATTGAAATTGCATCGCGACTCGAGTTCAGCCAACCTCCCCACCATGCAAAAATTATGGAAAAATATCCTAATGGCGTCAGAGTGCTAACGCAATTGTAGGTATTAATAAAATAAAAATATGTCACAATGTACGATTGGAAGGTTGAGAAATCATTTGTTTTGGCACAATCACTATTTCAGGTTACCTAGGTAGGCACATATACATTTGTATAGCTGATAAAATTCAACAGAAACGGATAATTTATGGCCGGCAATGGTGGCGTAATAATAAGCCGCGAGCTATCCATTTCCACCGCTCCCCAGTCATGGGAACACGCTAGTACAACTGTGATCATAGTACGCTAATAACCGTTTCGCCCCAGAATGGTTATTGTCACATGCGTTGGTGTTATAAATGAGAAATGTATTCTCCAGTTAGATTAATCGCTTACTCGAATCAACCCACCATATCGTGAAGATAGGTGAAAATACAATTCTATTACATAATTATTGTAACAGTGGGTCATACAAGTACAAATGTATTTTGCATAAGACAGTAGTGAGACGCTCAAAGGCATTGCTCAATTTCGTCAGGACACATCGGGTTATTGAAATTACATGTATCAGTTTTATAATGCTGTCTTTGTTTGTGCTGAATATAAATTATACCAGACACTAATTCAATGGAAGAGAGAGAGAGAGAGAGAGAGAGAGAGAGATGATCTGACACTATATATTATGGCGTCATCTGAAACTATATACTCCTGTTTTAAAAAAAATTCACACAATCACCAGCTCACAACTACCTTTTTGTATTCTTTTAAATTTGACATTTTTCGGTAGACGTACTTTGACTCGGAACGATATCTAACCTCAAAATCGAGCGAAGCAAGACGTGACGAGCTGTTATGAGAGGCTCGCGTGAGGGCGATATGTTCCTAAATTCCAATGATCTCAAGTTAGCTCAGTGGTTCGGAAAGGCTCTATTACCTCAAATGAGTTGGCTCGAATCAACTAACGACCACACATTCAAAGCATTTATGGTTAACCTTGTCCCATTTTTAGATGGGATGCTGGATAATGTACTGAATGCGACTTTTGATGTTTTTGGAGAGAGATTTAACTCATGCGTTAATTTTCCCGTTGATATTCTTTTGGGGATGTCAGTTCAATAATCTATCATTACGGCCATCAATGGAAACATCTTTCTTTTGGATTCATTTTATTTTATTTAGTTTTTGTACTAAAACGCTTGTGGAATTTTATTCGTCATAAAAGTATTACTACAAAAGCAATTCGACACATAATTTCGCTTGTTTTTTCGTTTAAGTCAAGGCGATAGATACATGGTCTTGGTAACCAATTTTTTCTCGTTTTCTTGCGTCTAATTGTTCTATACATATACTTCGTCCAGTGTCACTCTTGACCTTAATATAGCCGTATAAGTTGAAGTTTGTTTAAATACTGGGGTACATGCTTAATAAGCATACATTCAACATGTTTTATATCGTGGCGTGCTAGCTTGCAAGAAAGTAAAGTAAACGTCAAGTGGTATGACTAAGCAAATATAATGTCTCGCGTTTCATATTATAGTGCTTTGATATAAATCTGGGTCAGGAAAGCTAATATAATTGGGGTTATGATCGCTCTTAAATGATATTTATTATTCTGGATAGTAGATTGTTGACATTGGACAAATATAATTTTAATGGAGGGATATTATTTTTCTAGCTAACGATTTTTTGAAACGTTTTGGTGGCCAAGGTTTTAAAAATACAAATGGGACCACAGCAAAAGTGTGCATATGCCTCGTGTTTCAGCACATGTGTTCTTTTTAAGTGTAACTTGTTCTGAAGAAAGTGTATATGAAACAATAATAAATGTATGAAAATGATTACACACTCCTTATCCTTCTACATAATAATCGTAAATTGTACTTGTAATGTAAAATTTAAATGAATAAGCTATTTGCCTCTTGAATATGTGCGTGATTTGTCGATGCAATATGATAGTGAGTTAAAATCTGATATTTATGAGTGCAGATAGGTACGTAGTCATATTTGTTCGTGAGATATTATGGTATATGATAGATGAATGGGATGGTTTTGTGATTATGAAATATGGCTTATACGGCTGCATGAATGAGAATAGGTTTGATGAAGGCATGAGTAAATATCAGAATTTAAATTATAAAATACATAGGTACAAAAAATTATATTTCCGCAAATGTTGCATGCAAATATAAAGTAATATCTTCATGAGATTGCTAAGGCCGATAATGAAAATAATAATCAGTAAATATACTACCTAAGTAGACAAAGTAGTAATAGTCACTGCGGTAGTAATATTAGTATTAGTTGTAATTGCTATGCTTGTTGTGTTCTTGTAACTACCTCCACATGTCCACCACAAACACCAAAAATGCATCTACTGCAACGTGCATAATAACGATTGCAACAATCAAACTTAGTCAAATATGTGTCAGTTAATTAAGTTTAGCTCAGTTAGTAAAGTGTATGTCGGTCAAATTGGAGTCCATTGCTTAGTGAAGTTTGTATCAGATAACAAAGTTGTACAGTCACTTGTTAGTGTGTGTGTGTGTGTGTGTGTGTGTGTTAAAATATTTAATGTTACATATACCAAATAATCGCTTTGAAATATTAGTTCCACGTTTCTGAAGGCGGTTCATCACTTTTCTATCGAGGTTCCTAAAACCATGACACATAGCCAATACATTACAGCTATTAAAAGCGGCTCTATGCCTACAATTATAACTTAGATGGCGGGGAACCGGTATTTGAACAGAAGCAAAAAGGAGTCATTTACCGATATAAAAACCAAAAAGTCATAATGCGTTCTACAAGCGAATTAAGAATAGGATTAAGAAAAAAATAATTATCTCGTTCTTCCTAATCACAACAAATTTAAATCTTGAATTACAACTGCCGAAGATTAGGTACCAAATAATCATTATGGTTAAAATCTTTAAAGAACAATGGTCACGCCTTACTAAAAATAGAAATGCTAATGCATGGTTTACGCATAACAAATATCATGACTTAACATGCATTTAGCGTGAATATTTAAAGAATAATACTTTAAAAAAGGAATAGCGTGACATGTACGTCTAGGGAAATTAAATTTGCCAGTTATAAAATGAATTATAGTGGGAGATTAAAAGACATTTCATGGGTCATACCATTTATCACTGTTTTACTATTTTACTAATCAACCGTTAAGAACGTCGCTACTAATGCGACTACCTTTCGCTAACATACTAGAATAGAGCACATCCTTACATTTTTACAATCCGTCTTAATAGGTATCAAAGCGACATAAGGTGTTACAATGGTTTGTCTTCACACTGGAGCTTCATACGTGCTCAAATGTATTAAAGTTGTTCATAAAAGTCCTAAAATGTGTAGTCCGTTAACGACTAAATTGAGACTTAAGACAATATGGAAACTAATAACGATATTGTGCTAGTAGTATACTGGACACAACAATTGATGCATCGCTTGTATTGTCATCTATATGTTACGATACTTTCTATAACCCTGACTTCTAGATCTTTTTTGTCATATGTCAGCATAATAGATTCGTGGTCTGACCATGTTTGACCATCCGAAAGGGTTGCCTGTAAATATATATAAATGTTACATGTACAATTTCATACTCTTATCACTTCAAAAAAATTGTGTGAAATGTCGATGACATTTTTGTAATTTAATGTCGTGTTTGTAATTTTCATGTTTGTTTCAATATAAAGGAAAGTCATGCTGTGCCTATAATTTGCAAGGTCCCAATAAAGTTAAAAGTAAAAAACATTAACAAAAAAAAAAAAAAAAAAAAAAAAAAAAAAAAAAAAAAAAACTTCAGCACCGGATGTGCTATTGGCGATTATTTATTAATGAAGATGAATTGAGTAATGAAGCTGGATGGAATGTAATTCTCGACACGGACTGTATTAGCAATCGCACAACAAACACGCTAAACCTGATCAACAAGCCATCTGTAAATATTAAGACAATTTAATTTTTAAACAAATATTTTACAGCCTAGCTAGTCAACTGTAAAGATTTGTTCTGTGGCATGCACATGTTCAAACACCTTTGTATTTATTGAATATTTTCATCCTTGTTTAATGTCACTGTTACAAAGGTTTGAACTGCTATAAGAGTTACTACAATTTTTAATATGAGGTAGAAAAGCCGATGTAAAATAAATAGATAGTTATGCGAATCATTCTAATGTTCAGCATTTGAATCTTAAAATAATCTGCAAAATCTTCGTAATATTAAATATATTATCACTTTCCCCGAACAATAAGCTATTTATTGGTATTGAGTCTTCACTTCATATGGTCTTCACATGGTAATTTATTAGTACTTCGCTTATTCATTGGCTTTGAAATCTTTAAAGAAAAAAGAAAAAAAACATTTTCAAGTCAGTCATGAAATAGTGTTCACTTGTAAATCAATATTATGTTCCAGACAAGTCAAGTTCTGTCTTAGAAAAGCAATCCAATGTATTAGTATAGGTAAATAAAATGCATCTTTCACGTATATGGGTAAACAACTTATTGTACCTTTTATTTATTTATTTATTTACTACTTTTATTATTGATATTTTATTATTATTATTATTATTGTTATTATTATTATTATTATTATTATTATAAATAAATTTTCAAATTTGCGAAAGGTTGACTGGAATGAATTAGCATGTTTAATACGGAAGACTACAGTTTAGGAAACAACCAATACATGACTAGACTATCTGCATTGTTCCATAACACAAGGTTGGTAAATGAAAGTGGCAAAAATGTACAGTATGTTGCTTTTTTCATGTGACAATATGCTAATAATTATTTCCATAAATTAAGTTTTATTTTATGCTTTGAAGTCATTTAACTTTTGAGAATTAAATACAACTTTAAGTCGTTATAGTTCATACAGAAGTATATTTGATTAGTACAACAGGGATAAGCAGATAATATAATATTATTAATGGCATAGGTAATGCCATTTATGTCTATTTCTTTCGATATTTCCCCCCTATGTAAAATCTAAACGTTGTTGCGCCTTCAATGTTTTCATCGCTAGCATATAAGTGACGCAACACTTCTCCGTTCTGTTTCTGAAACACGCTAATGCAATTCATGCATAGATGTCAAAGTTTGTAAAATTTTGTTGTGAATATGTAAATTGATGCTCTTCATATGTTGTTTTATACACACACACACACACACACACACACACACATATATATATATATATATATATATATATATATATATATATATATATATATATAAAGTGCTATTGATGCATTAAAGCAAAGGTTCATGATAATCTGGTTTTAATTTTTATGCGATATTCACAAATTTATACATTTGACAATGCAACGGTCTTGGCCAATTTTCAGACCACTATCACAATGTCATTCTTGATAGTGACGTCGATTGTCTCCCCCTTTTTGTCTATTCTTGCAACGTAACAATCGTTTGTCAGGAAATCGCATTAGGCACTTTGCTGAAACATGGTTAATAATACTTTTCCTGACGCACCGGTTCTATAAAGTTTAAGTGTTCGTTATCAACAATTATTTTTGTTATCTTTTAACACGGTTTGTTTAACGTCGCCCTTAAAATTATAACAGCAACAAGGGTAAAAAAAATAGCAAATCCTGGAAAGCTTTATATCGTCTAGTTTTTATCCCAGTTACGGTGTAAATATATTGGTACTTTTATGATCAAACCTTAAGTGAAATATCAAGTAAACGTGTCATTGGTCACATATATACACGTTTAACAAAATCTCTTCAATTTACAATCGATGATACAATTTGCGTTCTCTCACAAACTGTCCTACCAATGTTAATGATCCTGAAGATTTTCACTCAACTGACTACAACCGATATTGAAAATCGACGAAGATGGAATCTATTTTCCAATTTGTGCGTTTCCTTAGATATGGTTACATATTTTCCAACAGAACAGACATCTTTGTAACACAATGATGAAACTATTTACGGGAAACTGCAACGAATAGTTCTGAACTGGATCGTATAATCATTTGACAATGTAAGTGAATTTCTTTGATATCACATATTGCTTCTTTGCTATGGATTGGTAAACGCAGAATACATTTATTGAATTAGATAGTATTGCATCGAACTGGTTTTATAAGTAGACTTTAAAATGTTAGTGGTGTGATACTCGTGGAGGATGAAATGACAAAATGAATCACATTACTTAACTTTAGATCTCATATACTGAGTGATGTTTGTTAAATATATAGTCAACTGCAAAGCAAAGAAATACGTTTTAAAAAACACAAAAAAACCCCAAAACAACAAACATTAAAATTTAAACAATTTATAAAAAACTATGACATTATAGTCGGCAGAAATTATTAATATTACGGAGTTTTCACAAGGGAAGCATCTTTAGGTCCGCATAGTCTTGTAAAACAAATATATTAAACTTAAAATCATAATTGTTAGAGTAATCCAAATCATCTTAGAATTGAAAAATATGCATTCATTTGAACGCAGACGTTACATAATTGTAAAATCATAATTAAAAATGGATTATTTTCCATCATTATAATGTTGATATCAAATGGTTTCTGCTTTTACAGGGTTCCTTCAGCAAAATGCTTCAAAACACGTTCTATAACTTTTACGAGAGGACTGAGCGAAAAACCGGGGAAATGTTTGCACGTTATGGACGTTTGGTTGCCAGACATCCATGGAAGTTTATATTTTTTACTATCTTGGCGAATGGACTGCTGTCTATTGGAATGATTCGCTTACATGTGGAAAGTGATTTGGCGACCGTGTACACCCCGATCAACAGCGAAGCGAGCTGGGACAGAGCGCGTGTCAGGACATTATTTCCAGATCTCTCCGGGACACATTTTTTCGGTGTACAACAACTTCCTGATTTGGGTTGTTATGCCGAAGTGATTATTAGAGCAGTCTCGGGCAACGTTCTTGATCCCAATACCCTTGCTGAAGTTGAACAGCTGTACAACTTCGTTCTAGAAACTACAATCAACACTAATGGTGTTAGCATAAATTATACAGATATATGTGCCACAAATGCATTCGGCTGCAATGTAGAAGGTGCCTTCTTCTTTTCTCCTGAGTTTATTTTTGCAGTTGTAACAGATAATGTCACGTTTCCATATATATATCATAAAGCCTATTACCCTATTTACTATGAAGATATGGTAGGGGCCTTTGTTGTTAATCAAACACACTTGATTTCAGCACAGATGCTGCGTCTCAGGTTCAACATAAGAACGGACAAATCAGATTTCGATTCTATATTCAAATGGCAGAATGAATTTGTTTCCAGAATGAACTTCTTTTCTTCACGCTCAATCGAAATAACGTATATGCATTCCCGATCTATGGTGGAGGAACTCGATAAAAATATTGAGCACGATATTCTCTTGTTTGCGATAACCTTTGCAGTGATGTTTATCTACATCTGTTTTACCTCATGTACAGCAAGATGCAATGTTGTTGGTCAAAGAACTAATCTTGTGTATCCTGGGATCATCGCTGCCTGTATTGCAATACCTTCTTCGTTTGGTATTGTCAGTGCATGTGGAGTGAGTTTCATCAGCATCGTAGGAATGGTTCCATTTTTAATAATAGGTAGACCATGACTTGTTTCGTTGCTTAAAGTTAAAAAATACAGTGATATTTAACAATATGCAATAACAAAAAACTTTATAAAAAGCAATATTGGTATTGTTTCTAAGAAAGAACATGCATATGTTTTTGTACACACACGAACGTATGTATGTATGTATGTATGTATGTACCTATCTATCTATCTATCTATCTATCTATCTATCTGTCTGGCACCATGAAGTAGTAATGAATGGATAACTATATGAAGTTTAACTTTTGTATAACTATGGCATCATTGATTTTTCTCAGCCTGTTCCATCCATCCGTCCGTCCGTCCATTCATCACCCACCAACCGTTCCACCCATCCACCAATCCATCCATCTGTCTATCTATCTATTTAATCTATCTATCGATCTATTTATCTATCTATCTATTTTTCTGTCTATCTATATGATTCTCTCTCTCTCTCTCTCTCTCTCTCTCTCTCTCTCTATATATATATATATATATATATATATATATATATATATTATATATATATATATATATAATTTATCTTAATAATTTAAATCGCTTTGCTTTCATTACTTCAGATAGCTACCTTGTACTATGCATCATATTCTAAGCATAAATAAGATTCTTTGAGAATGAAAGATCCAACTAAAAATATGGACAGGGTTTATTAAATTTATAAATATTCTAGTCATCATTTTATTTTCCTACTAATTACAATATTAAAGTGATCAAATTGAGCATTAATTGGGATGTTACATGCCTACTTTCATTTTCAACTGCAGGAGTAGGAGTTGATGCCATGTTTGTTATGATTTCTGGACTTGCCGGAGCTCTAAACAAAGGCAGTGTGGAGGATAAAATTGCTGAAACCATGCGAACAAGTGGTGTGGCTATCACCATTACTTCCGTTACTGATTGTCTGGCCTTTTTTGCTGGTGCATCATCAATCTTCATGTGCGTCAGAAACTTCTGCATTTATACAGGTAGGGTCAGAATCTATCAAACAATTAAAGGAGATTAACACGGAAATAACACAATTATAAATGAGTACAAATTGTATTTACACTTACTCGCACATTCATTAACAGATCAGTGACAGATTGTTGCAAGTATAAACCTAGGGCTAAAATAAAAGAAATCATTTGATGATTTAAAAGAAATGAGAAATTGCATCATATGGCCTTATAATTAATTTGATTGTTACCTACCTTGTTTCCTTTGCTGTTCCATTAAAGTTAGGATTTAAGAAACTGTTTTTTTTTCCGATCTCCTTGATAGAAATGCATTAATAATGTATGCTTTTTCCTATTAACATACATTGGATGCAACACAACAGTACCGAGAAAAAACCGTCAATTTGATCGTCTAAAGGGAATAGCATTATTACAATTAGGTATATGAATTTCCTTTAAGTCGATAGTCATCCGTCTTTGATGTCCTTGATCATAAATATTGTATCGCATGAAATTACTAAACTGAAACTGGTAAATATGCACATTTTCTAACACTCAGTATACTGTTTTCGAGACAATTTATCATAGACAAAAACATGATGAAGTGATTATTATTAAATGACTAGGAAAAAATTTGAGACATATTGATTTGCATATTTTAGGTGTTGCGGTAATTATATGCTACCTGAACCAGGCAACCCTTTTCTTGGCATGCTTGACATTACACGAGAAGCGTGTAGAATCCAACAGACATTGTATGACATGCTTCCCTGTCATTTCCAAGAAGGTCGCCAAGGAACAAGGACTGAGTAGACAATATATCATCTGCTGTACGGGATCAGCACCTACATCACGATCTGAAGCCGAAAGCTATCTAGACAAGCTTACTGGATGGCTAATTCCAAAAGTTGTTCTTAAATTCCCGGTGAAAATTATAATTTTGCTTATTTTTGCTGGGTATCTCGCGATATCAATATATGGTATAACAACCATAAAGCAAGAACTTGACATAAAAAACTTAGTATCCCCAACATCATATTTGTATAAATATAGACAATGGCTAGATGATAATTTTAGAGCCCCCACATATGTATCATTCGTGATTCCTCAAACTGTGTTATATTCTAGCAACGATACTCAAAATGCAATTGATACTCTCTTGAAAAATGCAAAGTATAATCCCAGTGTTAAAGATGATTTTCAGATAAGTTGGTTATCAAGCTACAAGCAGTCAGAATTTTACAATGACTCTTCCGAAAATAATTTTGTAACCAATCTCGAACTATGGTTTTTGACATGTCCACTTTATCAGCGTTTTAAAAACGACTTGGTCATTGATTCCGTTCAAAAGAGAATTACAGCTTCCAGGTTTTATGTAATATCTGAGAACTTAAAATCGACGGAAAAACAAGGACAATTAATGCTGGATATGCGTGAGGTCGTTAAGTCCTCATCTCTCTCAATATTCGCCTTTTCCCCTGATTTTATATTCTATGAACAGTATCTTAAAACGTTTTCGCAAACTATACAAAAGGTAGGGATTGAAGTTATAATAGTGTTTTTACTTATTGTCTTTTTCATGCCACACCCACTCTTAGTCATTTACATTACGGTCACTCTTGTTATGATAATGGTCGGGATCCTGGGCTTTATTCCATTTATTGGGATAACATTTAGTACAGTCACTATGATTCAGATAATAATGAGTGTTGGGTTTTCAGTTGACTATTGCGCACACCTTTGTCACGGTTTCATGGTTTCCGATGGCCGTACCCGGGACGAAAGGGTAAATCAGGCACTTGTAAGAACGGGGGCCCCAATATTCCATGGCGCAACAACATCGTTCCTTGGTATCGTAACATTTGCTGCTGACCCGTCGTACATATTTCAATCCTTTTTCGTCGTTAGGTCTCTTGCCATTCTCTTTGGTTTCGCTCATACTATATTGTTCCTTCCCGTGGTCCTATCTTTCATTGGTCCTCACAAAGCAAAGAACGCGAATAATCAAGCGGAAAATATTCAATCCAATAAGATTGCTTTGGAAGTGGAAATCACACACTTTTAAATATATACAGCTGTGTTGGAATATCTGAAACGTCCAAACACGCAACGATGAAATACAAATTGGGATTGATCTAATTTGTGCATTTAACACCTACTGAGCAATGTTCCATCAGTTGCGAAATATAGACGTCTTCACGCATTACTTTACGAATGAGACTTGCATCTTGAACAATATTTATCACCATAATGTTTCTGTGCTCTCCAATAGAAACGATATTATTGTTAATTTTCAGGACATCAAATATATCCGGTAATTGTCATCTAAAACTACATAAATGTAAACACTTCTAACCATCGGTGTAAACGATTGCTTTTTAAAGACCTTAGCAAGTTCAAGGGAGCATTTTGCGTGATGAACTAAAATTGTCAAACCAGAAATATTGAGTCATCGATGTTTTGTGGCATGTGTAAATAAACTTGAATGATGATATATCTGCTTTTCATTCGTACTTTGTCTTTCTCTCGTTGTGCTAACTGTTGATTACATACACCCTTTCACGATGGCTTTGCAATATATTAAGTTGATGATAACCATAAAACGCGTGATGTAAAATAAAACATATCAACATTAAACCGTGAGGAGAATACCAACTTGAATCTCCTGATCCTTATAAGAAAACAGTAAAAAATATGAATTTTACAGCGCAACATAGTCGTATACACTGAGTTTAGAGGATATGTTGTACTAATCTTTTCCATGAAATAGGGTTCGATACGTTCGATATTAAATAATTAAGGTTTCCTGTATATGGATAAAGGATTAAGCACGATCTGAAAGAAATTGTCGTTAGCTTTCATATGCATTCATCTATGTATGCTTACTATCAGTGTGGCGATTTCAAATCAAGCATCTATATAGAAAACGACGGGGGATGCAAAACCTTAGAGATATGAAAGGACAAGTTGTGCAAAGTTCATGCATTTACTTAAATGTCACAACGTATATAATAAACATCGAAAACCAATTCCTCTACATTCGAAACATCTCCATGAAAGCTGGCTTAAACACAGTATTGTCCCTTGGTGTAATATCATCCACAATAGTAAATAGTTCGATTACACATACGAAAATAATTTGTGCTAGCTGAAGAATGAACATCACATACTCCGCGTTGATTATGAACGGTTCTACATATATGAAGTGTTACCAAACAAAGGAATGCTTTCTTCTGAAGAAAAGTGCAGCCTCTTAGTGTAACGGACAAGGTTTCATAAAATATGTAACATGTGTTACTGTGCAAAGCTAGTGTAAACGAGTCTGATCGCATTCGAGCCTTACGATCAGGTCAGATCGCCCAACCAAGTTTATTTAATTCTATATACATTGCTGTTGTGGATGAATATCTTGTTAATAACATGTTGGCTGTATACAGTGGCGCCTGCTGACAATCGTGGTGGTTCATTCACATTTACATGCTAACCCACCTGCCCAACGTCCCTTTTACCTGGTGAACATTTATGCAATGTTTTGCTGAGCAGTTTCATTACGAGAGCCTTGGAGATCACGCTTGGTTGGGGCTTAAGACATTAACCTTAAAACTAGTTTGCCGTCTCGTTATGTTAGATATAAAAAGGAACAACGTCAGAGAACTCGAAAAAGAAACATTGGTTTCACTGCGTTTCTTAATGCAACGCATCATGTGCAGCTGCTATGCAGTATATTTATAGTGCAAATGTTTCACTTATGAAAGAATTAAATCTTTGGCAACACGTCCGTTTACTATCTTCTTCACATACTAGACGTCAATGATAGATGTTTCTTTCAAAATATTAATAGATATATTGCAGTTTCTCTTGCTATGTGTCAGGATACGATAGAGGTCTTACATCTTAAAGATGTGAAAGAATAGTTTGGGTTATATAAAGTCCTTGATCAATCCAAACCTGATGGGGAATGCTATGTCACATGACTTGGACGTATATGGTTCGCTTCATACTTGAATGAAATAATTCTGAAAGTGTCTTTATAATAACACGTCTTTGAAAATAAACCACTTTTGTTTATTTTTTTATAAGCAATTTTCCACTTTAGATTTGAGATACAGCATCATTAACTGATCTGTATTCTTTTGATATAACTACTTGACACATGGCTCCCGCCTTTCGGTGGAGGAAAGATAGTTGCGAGTGTTGATTTTCAAAAAGCGTTTGATCTTGATCATCATGTCTTTTCCTAGAAAAAAACCCATGAAATCATCCAAATAGTAATAAAGCTCATAAATGGTTTGCTTCATACTTGAACGAGAGGTCTCATAAAGTGACTTTAAATGAACGTTTCTGAAAGTATTAGAATACAATGTAAGATGACACAAGGTGCCATTCTCTGCCCATCTTTGTTGATTGTTTTCATAATCCAGCTTGCTCGTCATATTGGAGATACTGTATCTTCAATTAATATGAACGTTTGTGTATGGACAACGGCATGGTCGTGTAAGGTTTCATTAATAAGAGCACAGCAAGAAAGAACATAATTTAATGCATTGGAATTGAGCATTTTTATATTTAGAAAACCTGAACGTGCTTTCCATGGACAAATGTATTTGCAGTATTTGCTTTGGTAAATTTTCATCAGTAGTAGAGCGTGTAATAATATAGACATAGTTTCGATGTACCCTTAGAAGTCGCAGCCAAAAGTAAGGCTAAAATGATTGATTCGAAGAAACAGACAAAGCATGAAACGTTTAATGATATGCTAAGAAAACAAAACCACTTTTTAAGGTCTCATACAATCATACAACCTATGTTTACTATCTTCAAATTTATATGCACTGCTGAAAAAAGCAAAGAAGAGACAAATAAAAAGAAGGAAAATGACAAATGAACCACCTCTTTGCAAATTCTGACCTTTAAAACACTTCATTTTAAAATAGACACATAAAAGTTAAAACTATTTCATGGAAGATATTCTAGTATATAGCCTTTCATGCTTAATGCTGAGCAGCCATTCTGTACAAAAAGTTTTTAAAATTTAATAAATAATTTATTCTCCTGGAAAATTCTGTAAAAATAAAAAAGAATGGTTTCAAGAATCAAATTAAAAAATTATCTAAGAATAATCCACGAATTAAATTGCAAAAGTTCTAGTAATAAATGTCCGAATAATTTCAAGTTCGAATCCTGATGGAAAATCCAAGATGGATGACGATGACATATGCTGTAGTCAGTGCTGTGCTTATCTACAGTTCCTTGTAGAAATACAAATAATGGCACTCCGGTATTGAAAATCCAAATTAAACTTGTAAACAATGTCTTCCGAAAATCTGTGTAAGCACTCTTCACATATTTCCAGAGAATAAAGAATTAATCCTTTTGAAATCCAAATGATCCGAACATAATTAACTCAAAATCTGGCAATAACAAAGAAAACAACTTGATACCATGTGTAAAAGCCAGAACCCTGAGATCTCTCTCTCTCTAAAACAAACGTTACATTGTAATATAAGACACATTTTCGAAATTCTCCCTAGTTGCGAAGTCAGAAGGGGGTCACGTGATCATGTTTATATCACAAACACAGAATATGACCTTGATTAGACCAATCATTTTCTCTAAGAAATACAAAAATAAAAATAGTTGTTTACATCTTAAATGTAATCCCATCATGATCTTGGAAACAACCAATAATTGTAAAATAAAATAGAACTTTGTTTACTAATTTTGAATCAAGGTCAGAATTTAGATCAACAAATGGTGTTTATGAAAAGAATGATTCAGGTCAACCAATTTCCTGAAAAATATCATCTCCAGTGAATAAATTTACATTACAAAGGCATGTAAGAAAAAATTAAAACTGAGAAACAAACAAATTAAATTAAAACAAATATATATAAAATCAGATATACGTAACACTTCACTGACTAAACCATGAATAAAGACGCTCTAGACTTTTAAAATATGTTTTCTTTTGGGTAAATATAAGTATTATTTTATACTCTAATTACGCAAATCTACTTATAATTAGTTAGGAAAAGTGGAGAATCAACATAACATTAAGTGATTATATAATCAAAATTAAAGATATGGATGCTAATGTTTCATCGATATGTTGATGACATCAAACGATTTCTAATTTTATAATTACAGAATCCTTTCAACAAATTGTGGCAACATGTTATTGAACCTTTACGTACACATTAACACTATAGCTGAGGCAATGTTGCCTGGTATGGTCGATATGCTACCAGGCATCAGTAGATGTTTATGTTGATTTTGATCTTCGTAAATAGACAGCTATCCATGGGAATGATCCGCTTTCAAGTGGGGATGTTTTTGAAGGCTTTACACACTCCATAAAAAAACGAAGCGAGCAAGAACCGAGAACATACCACGTCCTATTTCCAGATCTATCCGGGACACATTGTGTCGGTTTGCGACGACTGCTAGATCTATGTCGCCTTGCCAAAGTGATTACTCGAGGGGTTTTGGACAAGGTTTTATATCCTAACGGTAAAAAGAAATACATATACTTTAAAACAACTACCATCCATAAGAATGGTGTTAGCATCAACTATGCAGATTGTTATGCCAGAAATGTATTCGGGTGCTCTGTTGAAGTGTCTGGGTTCCTTGTTTTAGACATGATCTCTGCAGTGGTAACAGATAATGTCACATTTCCGAAAGTTTATTATAATACCTTTGTCCGTATTCATTATGAAAACATGATCGGGATTTTGTCAATATTGAAACGTAATTGACTTGATTTCGACCCTTTTGTCATCTTGGAAAATTAATTTGTTTTAAGAATGAAATCCGTTCCCTCTCTCTGAAATAAAATCACGTTCATTCATTCCAGATTAATGAAGGCAGAACTCGATGAAAATATTTCTCATATTTTATTGCTTGCAATTACCTTCTCTGTGATGATTATTGGCATCTGTTGTGCCACATTTACAGTCTGATGCAATCTTGATGATCAAAAAGCAAATCTTGGTTATGCTCTGATCATCGCTGCATTTATTACAATACCCAATACCTTCTTCTTTTGATTTTAGAGTGAGCTCCATCAAAATCGGCGGCATGTTTCATATTTAATAATAGGTAGGCTCTGAATTATTGCAATACGTCTGAATCTGAAATTTACTTAAATGTCTAGATAATAAAACCTTTTCACTGGCTTCTCTGCTAAAGCATCTAAACACTTTTATCATATGAAAAAGTGATTGGTAATACCAGTGAATACCTTCGATCAACATACAATATACAAACATCCTAATTGCAAAGATTTTTTTCTCCCTGAAAAACACCCCCTCTCAAAGAAAATCAAACATATTTCTTAGGTACATTATTTAATCTAATTATGTTATGTATATCAGCTTAGGTAGCGATAGTATATTGCAATCCGTATCGTATTATAAAAATTCGTAAAGACTTGACTAAAGTGGGAAATGAAAAGTTATGACAATCATTTGTTAAAATTATACGTATTATCCACAATGTTGCTGGCTTTGTATACCAAGAACACATTCAGCATCAGGTATAACTTCTAGTCTGCGTTAATTCTCAACTAGAAGTGGATGCCATGATTGTTCTGCTTTCTGGAGTTGCCAAGGCTCAGCACTAAGACAGTGTGGAAGATAAGAATGGAGGAACTATGGGAATAAGTGGATCGGACGTCACCGTTACGTCTTCCATTACCGACACTGGTGCATCGTCTGTCTTACAGAGAGTCAGAAAGTTTTGTATCTAGATAGGCATGGATATTTGTTACATCAGAATCATATAAGCGAACAAATGAGGACGACTTAGAAGAATACGCTATTTTAATGGATACAGCCGTATTTATGTTTACTACGCACATTTACTAACACATCTGCTAGCACATCAATGATCATTGTTCCGAATATTGTCATTTGATACTTTTGGGCGGACTATAACCCTATGGAATATCATTTGATGTGATGTGATCTGATTTGTATTTTTAACGTAGCTTTAAAAATTATTCAGTTATGTCAGTTTATAGTGATGTTTTGCACTAGAGTATCATGCCGCAGACATGTAGAATGCTGTCCTGCCTAGTGACGTTATCCTGACACATAGCCGACCAGTCCTAACACTAACTTCTTAATGCTGTACGCCAAGCCAGGCATCTGTAAGCATCATTTTTATAAGTCTTGGTATGACTAGGCCGGGGATCGAACCAAGGACCTCCCGCATCCCAAGCGGGTGCTTTAACCACTTTATCACAGCAGCAGTCGCAGTGTCATTTGTAGGAATACATTATGTCATACACTTTACAAAGGCCAATTATTCAAAGTCAAAATATCTTTATTGACAATGTACTACTCAAAATAATATATTTTATTTTACAGTGTTGATCGTAGCTATGAGTGTTAAATAAGGACAATGTCTGAGCTGAAAAATGTAGGCATTTACTAGCACCAGTTATAATATTGTTTTTGAGAAATATATGAGAAACAAGTAAAACTAAATGATTACTAGGAAATGACATTGACATAGTCTGGTACATAGTTGCTGTAATTTTCGGCCTGTTTAACTAGTCAAATATTTTGTTTTTGGCGTGCTTTACAATACAAGAGAAACGTGTAGAATCCAATAGACATTGTGCGAAATGTCTTCCTGCGATTGCCAAGAAGAAAGCCAATGAACAATGACCGAGTGCACAATACACTGTACGCCGCATAGGTTTGTCATCTATGGCATGGGCAGAAGACGAAACCTGTCGAGATTAACTTACTGATTGGCACTCTTTAAACGCTTTTCTCAAGGCCAGTATTAACTTTTAATACATCTTTTATTGGCATCTCTCGTTATATATATCCCCACCAAAAAGTCAGAACATGACATTTAGAATCCCCAAACTCGTATTTGTTTAAATATTGATAATGGCTTGACGATTAGTTTAGAAAACGTATCATAAGTATCATTCGTGATTCCTCGCGCCTTTTTGTTGAAAAGTACAAAGTAGAAGACCAGTGTTAGAGATGATATTTATATAAACAGTTATCATTCTACAAGCAGTCAGATTTGTCTGATAACTTTAATGAGGAAACGTTTGTAACAAATCTTTAATTACCCCTTGTTATTGTTTAAAAATGACACAATAATTGACATTAACTAACGACAGCTTCCTGATTTTATAAAATATCTGAGATCTAACTTGAAAACAGAGGAAACGACAGGACACGTAATTTTGAATATGCGTTATATCGTTATCAACGTTATCAGCATTTGCCTTTTCCTTTTATATTATTTTTATGAACACATTTGTTTTTTGGAAACTGTACAATAGATAGGGTTTGTAATATAAGAGTTTCCTTCTTTATTGTCTTATTCATGCCACATCCCCACTTAGTGATTAACGTGACGATCAAGCATGTTATGATAAAATATATTATACCCACAATGGGTATCCTGGGCTTGACTGTGAATCAACACAAGCAGGGTTTTCAGTAGATTATGCAGCAACAATTTGTTACAGTTGCAGTTTCTAATGGGAGTACCCGTGAAAAAACTGAAGACACAAAATAGCAAATTAGAAAAAGAGAAATATAGTGAATGGGTCATTTTCATCTCTATTTTAGTTCCTTTTCTTTTTTTAAGTTATAATGTTTCGAAATAGCTAATAATTGTTGCAATTCTGCATTGAATCGTGTCGAGAAAAGTGATTGGATAATGTCGCCATCATTATTTAGCATTCTTCTGCTAAGGAATGCAGCTTTCAACTATGTGCACAATTAAAACTGCCGCTTTTTCGTCAGAACTAAAAAAAAACCTCTTAAGACCATATAATGAAAGGGATCATCATTAAAAATATAACCTGCAACATTTGTCATCAAGTATGATTTATTGTATGTTACGAATATTTTAATTAACCAGATGTTTAATTTGTTATACGTATGTTTGATTTTGCTTGTGTTGGTTGACGTTGATATATATATCTTCACATTGAATTAAATAAATGTTGGACTGTTAGGTTTGAATGACTAAATTGGGTATACAGGGTCATAAGGACAGGCTGCAGAGATTGTTCATAAATATTTCTATACTCTATAGAATCATGCTTAACGTCCCAAGAAAGATCTATATGGGGAGAAGTGGTGGGCTTAGTTTGTACGTTAATGAGTTGGTCCATCTAAATCAGGGGTCGAAAACTCAGACAATACTGAGGGCATCATGAGGCATTTTTGATGGCCCAAGGGTCGCACCTTACCTACATTTCTCATGACACCTTGTGGTGCCAATGATTTTGCGGGTCACATACCCCTAATCTAACTAGTTGGTTGTGCCATTCACGTCCGTATCTAATATACTAATAAGAATACTTTCGAGAAATGGCGTACGGTATGACGTAAGTATCAAATTGTACTCAATTTCATCTACACAACAGCAACAGCTGGGAGCTCGCTTCAAAATTGCTGTACTGTTGACTTCAAGTTCTTTATGATGTTATGCTTATTATGTACTATATTTAATGTACAAGAACACTACTGCACGGCGCATTAGCATACAAGGAAACGATATAAACTTAAACAAAATTATTGCGTTTGCAAGCAAGAGGTTTGCATGAAGCTCAACCTAAAAGCAAACGCAACTACATAAAAATGTATGCTTACTTATGAACGTCAGGGTCCGTACAAGATATGTTGTGACATTTAAAGAAACTCAGAACCATCGCTGATAAATTAAATTTTGTTTACTTTTATCGCTCTATACTTGTAACCTGTAAGTTCAAAATATGAGAAGAGAAGGCAAAACATGCAAACAAAGAACCTACAAGGACTACTAAATGAAATTCACCAACGGGTTGCCTTGGGAAAGTGGTAACGTATGAAAGTCTCCAAAGGGTTGCCTTGGGAAAGTGGGAACGTAGCTGGAACAGGGTAATATTGAACGTGGAAGAAAATTTGTAAATATCAAACACGCCTGTTACGCGCGGTTGTTCACGTATGTTGTTGCGGTATCTAGTTACCTGGAGTTGCAACGGGACTAGATAAATTCAACCTGTTAGATTAAATAATGAATTAATTAATCATTGCTTTGTCGGGATGGTAGGAAAATACATGATCTTCTTTTATGGAGCTGTTATTCCCTAAAACTGTTGAAGTCTAAATAAAAGCAGCACTATTTTAGTTGTTGGATATAACATACAGGGAAACGTTAATTCGCGTCAACACTTGGTTAACCTTTTTTTTTAATACCTCAGGCAAGATTTACAATATCTTCCATCGTATGCTAATTATCTACAAATCGGATAAGATGTTAAAGCTTAAAAGGTGATTGAGTAATTTAGACAATCTTTACAGTTTGCTATTTGACTAAGGCGATCTTCTAAGTGATCGAGCCGTATATATAGATTTACACTAACTCGTATTTGGATATACGTAAGTATATTCAGTGTATGTAACGTTTATAACGTGGTACATGGATTCGTATCCTAAGTATTTTACCAATGCAATATGTGGAATGATTCAGCCACTGTCCCTTGTAAAATGATGGCATTATAACAAAGCTTTAAAATGTATTATGCCATTTCAAAAGCCAAGTCAGATCCAATAAGCAGCATCCTTCGGTGTGATAGAGTGATTATGTTTCCAGGCTATAAATCACTGTGTGGTGTAGGTAACAAAATTCTGGATGTTTCCATTAAGGAAAAGGTTGATGCATGTCCAGCTGCAAAGGCCATCCAAAATATTTCATGAGAACGTGTTTCTTGTTCTTTTAATGGTGATATTTGTGAACGTTTAGCATCAGTGGCACTATACATTGGTTAATATAATACCCGTGATCTAACCAGGTCTAATGTAATAATATTACAAGCCCCATAATGTTGTGGTAAAAAGTAATATATTTTCTTGGTCATTGCAACTAAATTTACGTTTTTAAAGGTCTGTGCATTTAACGATATATTTAAATTGAACATCTGCATTTATCTCTGAAGCTACATTGTAATGATTCTGACACATTTTACTCAAAAGCAACTAGTGCGATTTTAAATACTTGATTTTACGCAAACTCTTGCCATGGCACGAAAAATACAGACAGTAAGAAAGACTACAGGAGGAAAGGTTCCAAGGAAACAGTTAGCAACCAAGGCTGCTCGAAGGAGCGCAAAGTAACTTTCAAGACAGAACTTCAGAATCGATGAAATTTTATATGAAAGTATAAGATATATACAAGAATTTATACAATTCTAGAAAACAAGAAAACATAGCAGAGGCTCCTAATGCAATAAGGAAACTGGACAGGTATTTTAAATCAAGAAGAACTGAGACTGAAGATGGGCCATACCTTGAATTCTATTATCAGGAAGGTAACTAGGAATTGGATATGATACACATACCGAGAGAAGGAGTACCTGCTACGACTACGTCCGTAGTAATAATAGCCCTAAATCCAGGAACCCGGACATTCTACAATAAATTTACTCAATCAGCATAAAAGGATATGAGGGATATATAATCAGACCAAGAGGGAACTTGCCGCTATTACAGTTTGGAGAACTAAATATTTCGAGAGAGACATTAATAGTTAAAAAAAAGTACCACTCCTAAAAAAGATTAATAAACAGACAGACGAACTCTATTTATCAGATATGGCCATTGAAATAACCCTAGAGGAAACGGTCGACCGCGTTGAAAACAAATTCAGTATAAATACTTATATATATATATATATATATATATATATATATATATATATATATATATATATATATATATACATACATACAAATATGATAATATGAAATTCGTATAAACGATTGAAAATTATAAATAAAGACAAACAATATAGTACATTAACAAGAAGTAGGGCAGGAGTTCCTCCCTACATGGTCTGAGGAGAGCACCCTCCGAAAAAACGTTGTAGTGATCATAATGGATTTAAAATCTTCGCAAGTGAATAACATCAGGCTTCATATTTTGATGGACCATATTTTGTCAAAATTTGCATTATTCCTGCATTTGATATAAATCTATTATGGTAACCAATAACATCAGTGATTATTGTTGTTATCGTTGTAGTGTTTAACGCCATTTTTCAGCACACGATAGGCTATACATGGCGGCCAGTATTAATGATGGAGGAAGAACACCGGAAAACCCGGGAAAGAACCACTGACACACGAGAAGCTACTGGCAGGCTTTCTCACATACCGACATTGGCTGAATCTGAGACTCGAACCCTCACAGGCAGAGGTGAGATGGCAGTGATCCATAATGGAGAGCGCTTTAGACCACTCGTTCACTCGGGGCCCCTCAACATCAGTGATAAACAAAGGAATATATATATATATATATATATATATATATATATATATATATATATATATATATATATATATATATATATATATATATATATATACGCGCACCCACACAAAAATCGGTAGAGACGTGGTTTTATAACAGTCTCCAAACTTTTAGAGTGTGTTTTCAAAGTACAACAAAATACTTAAATGCACAAACATAGCCACACTGCATTGACAAAATTACTGATGTGAACATGAATGTGTACAGGTAGTTGTAATACTAGACCGTGTACCACTTAGAGACAAATGCATATATAATGAAACTGATACAGGAGTAAATAAATGGAAGATTGTAATGCGCAGAACAACATGGAGATTGACATAAGGAAACACGTGGATACATATGCACAGAGTTTACTCCACATACGCGATATTTAATGAAAATGCTTCATTATTTTGACTTCATGAAAATCGTGTTAAAAAAGCGATTTCTTCATTCTTGAAACATGACTTTGTTGGGAATTAATATGATATAATATAAAGCACACAAAAATACGATCGGTGTTTATTGTAAATAGACCAGTTTTTAGTTGGAATGCATTCGGCGTTTAACATCAGGACTATACGGGCGTTTTGTTTTCAAATGACTATCTTTTTCACAGGCGATATAGTAAGACAGATTGGGGTGTCTGTTACTTTTACGAATTTAACCAGGTTATTGTGTTAGCTCGATACAGGCATATAGCTAATATACATCTAATCACATTTATAACCTTTTTAAGGCAGGTATGTAACATACACAAGATACCATTTGTAACCGTCAATCCAGATAGCAATTATCAGCTTTACTAATATACGATGATGATATAATTGAACACACAGACAAACACACAGACAAACACACAGACACACACATAGGCACACACACAAACATAAATTTACAATGTTTACCTTCAAAGTAGATATTAAATGTATATCCGATAACATTGATAACATTTAAGTTAGATATCTATTATGCAGCTGGTAACATTGATATCCGATATGATATCAATATATTTAATCTAAAAGTGAAAGCATTCATAACTATCAAGCGAATTATCTAATGTGCTGGTGAAAACATTGATAACGTTAAAGAAAGATATCTAAAAGTACACTTGATAACATTGCTAATCAGTTTGTGACTTTGATCTGAAAATTATTACCAGTTGATATGTCTCTTATGATTGCAAACGTTGAATCAGTCTTTTTCAAATTATTAAGTAAAAACATTTGATTCTTGAGTAACATTATTATGCAATTTGAAAGCTCCTCCACTTAAACTTGTTCCGTAAAAGAAATATATACAAATTTATCTCTTCAAATCATATTCTGAAACTTTGAAACTAAGTGGATTTTTTTGGGTGTGGTTTGGTAATTTTGATCATTTACATTGTTGAATGTCTCTTTTTTGTGTCATCGTTGCTGCAACTGAGAACGTGATCAATGGGTGCATGGTTCATAATGCTTAGCTCTTCGGTGTCTTAGACTTTTGATTTAAGGTCGTTTCACCTGAATTCGGCACTTTGTGGTAATTAACAAACTCGTTAGATGTTAACTGCTGTCGCCATAGTTGCTGTCCCTTAATTATTTATTTATAGTTAAGTTATCGGCTTTATGATTTTATGGTCAAGATGAAAATTATACAGGGACATTAAAGTAACCGTGTAGGCAGCAATTTGAGTGATCAAAATAAATTGTCTCCAAATACCGGGGTATTTCTAACCATGGACGTGCAACAATGAATCAAGAGTAAATTCAGTAACGCGAACAACTTATAATTTTGTCCACTAAGACTGTACTATTTGAAATCATACAGAGATCATATTTGATGTTGTCAAAATGAGCTTGTAATCAAAACAAATAAGATCTGGCTTATTAATACAGACGTTATAGTCAGCGGAAATGTACATTATTTCGAAAAAGTTACTTAATTTTATTTCATTTCGTGGTCGAAAAGTGCAATGCGTGCATAATCTATGAACGGGAGCGGTTCAATCGTGAATGAATATTAGACAAATAAGTCAGTATGTTCGTAGTCTGTTAACGTGCGAATAAAGGAACATATTGAATTTCATTCGAATGCTATTTATTATTTATCTTCAACGTTGTATCACACCTTTAACGTTATTCTTACCATGTAATTTTGTAACTGTTACTTTTCATCGTGACAAAATTATGGAGAATGCATGTAATATATATATATATGGCTACATATGATTCAAGAAGTAAACAATGCAAGATATGAAACGTTTGATATGAAACTAATCGTTATGACTCATCAAATACATTAACTTTAAAATTCAGTTGTTGTTGTTGTTGTAGTGTTTTACGCCATTTTCCAGCACACGATTGGCTATACATGGCAGCCAGTATTAATAGTGGAGGAAGAACCCGAGAAAAGCCCAGGAAAGAACCACCGACCCACGAGAAACGACTGGCAAAATTACTCACATACCCACATTGGCCGAATCCGAAACTCGAACCCACGCAGACAAATGTGAGATGGCAGTGATCCGTAACGGAGAGCGCTTTAGACCACTTGGCCACTCGGGGCCCCTTAAAATTCAGTCTGTTTCTGTATGTCCGTCTCTCTACATATATATATATATATATATATATATATATATATATATATATATATATATATATATATATATATATAATAATAATAATAATAATAATAATATCATACAGGTCAGATAATTATTTTTATTCGTAATCTACGGAGATTCGAAGCCAGATCCGCGGTCAAACAATACCCATCGCTTTGCCTGCACACACCAGCCCATAATCCCTCACGACTAAGCACATATCACCAAAAAATGATGCTATTTAATCGGTATTAAATGCACTCGTGTGTAGCTGATCCACTCGCTTGACGAACCAGTAATTCATTCTCATCTATCAACACATTCGTTCCAGATTCAAATGAAAACAAGTCAAGGTATATTGAATTATAGATAATTATAAATAGACACCATACATAAAGGAAAGTGCTATCCATGTATTCTATATAAGACTGCTTTCTAATTGCAGGCATAATTAATATATAATGGAAATAATACTACCATGCATGTAAGATAATTTTGAATTTGTACTCTACGGAGATTCTTGCCGTATACCTGCGGACCTGGTTTCGAATTTTTAAATACCATGTGCATTACCGTATAGTGTTTAGCAGAATGCCAGGGATGATGTTACGTCGAAATTATAAATTCTAGCTTTGGAAATAGAACCAAGTAAATCGTTTTGTTTCATTTTTTATGTTTAGAATTCTATGATATCTCGGTCCATAACAAAGTCGGATAACAGCAAAGTCGGCCCATTACGATTCGGTCCATAAGGAGTGAATGGGATCGGTCAAGGGACAAGGGGACTTACCATTTAAAACAGGGTTGGGTTACTCTGGGGACTATACAAATTTAACATGGGAGATATTGTTGCGTCACTCTAGGGACAATGTGAATTTAACATGGGAATAGAGTTTGGGCCTGCCTAGGGACAATGATGGTAGAGGGCCAAACACAACAGAGACAGAGACAGACATACACTAGTACAAGCCTGAGATTTATATATAAAGCATTACCAAGACCTGAAATTTTGCTGAGGTGTTCAAAAATTTGCATAAATGTAATCATGCTATAAATAGCTATAATAAAGGAAAAGCTGAACACCAAAATGGATGTAACTAAAAGTAACGCTAAAATGACGAAATTGTCCCAGAATTTAATGGAGAATAAACATATCCCCGAAAATTAAATTACAATGGTTTAGAGTAAAATGGATAAAATTAGTAACTGCTTACAATATCAACTTGTGTGACGATCGTGGATAAACACCCATGTATCTTTTTATAGCTATAATCAGCTGAAATTCCTATGAAATCTCACTATCTATTTATAGCTACAACTTATGGGTTATTCCTTTGGAAAAACCCACTATCTTTTTATAGCCTCAGCTTGAGTGACGTTCCTGTTTATGAACTCTAGTACATATGTATAGCTACAACCTGTGGAAAACCCCAAGTCCATATTTATAGTCTCAGAATTTCCAGAGTCAGTGATGTCACTCTACTGGAAACTAAGGGATAAATGGCAACAGTGTTGCAAGTGGCTGACCTGAATACGCGCTACTGTAGGTAGGTAGGTAGAGTGTATTTGATAGGGATAAAGTGAGTTTTATAGGGACAAACAGAGACCAATACATACATACACACACACACACAATGTACGCGCAGACATACGCACACACACACACAAACACACACACACACACACACAAACACACACACACACACACAACGTACGCGCGCGGACATAGGCGCACACACACACACACACACACACAAACACACACAAAGGGGGAAGAGGAAAAATACAAACCCCAAATATACTATCTAAACATGGAAGACGAAGAATACAAATCCCATACCTACTATCCACACAGAGGTGAGTTTTAACCCCATATATAAAATCCACGTAGAGGGAAGAAGAAGCAAATAATCCAATATACACTATCCTCAAAGAGGGAAGAGGAAAAAGCCATAATATACTAACCACACAGAGGGAAGAAGAAAACCATTATACACTATCCACACGGAGTGAAGAAATAACCCTTTATATATACTATCAAAATAGAGTGAAGAAATAACCCATTATATTTCATCAACACAGAGTGAAGAAGAAAATTTTTTTTTGAAAGCACCTAAGCCCTCACCTGCAATGACCAACTCTGCCAAACACCTACACCCCACCCCCACCCCAACACTACAAACCCCATTTCACCCCTTATTTTACAGCATCAGTGTGTGATTTTATGAAACATCAAGACACAAAATGATGGATGAATAGACTGACTATTGTTTACCGACTTGCATGCCTAAAGAGCGTGCGTGAAGGAAAACATCCTTCCATTTCAATTCTAACTAAAACATGATCCAAAGGGATAGAGAGAGGTGAAAGAGCACAATTTCATGAAGTGTTAGTAAAAACAAAACACGCCATCCTTATTATAGAATGTCAAGACCAAGAGACACTTACGTTTTCTTTCTGGTCTATTCTCTTTTAGAAGGTAGTATGAAATTTCACATCAGGCCAACGCATCGGCTCACATTGTCAATTTTTCCATTTCCATGTCTTCACTGGCACAAGTTCTTCCTCATCTTCAATTTCTTCTTCTTCTTCTAAATCCCTCTCATCTTTTTCGTCTTGTTTCTGTTTCTTCTCTTTTCTCTTAGGGCACTCTGAATCACAGTGTCCTTTCTCCCGACAACGATAATAGGTATCTTGACTTTTGTTTCTCTTTCTTAGACGAAGCAGGTATTCTGGGGACAAATACCCATTTACCTTTGCAGATATAGCAAACTTCATCAGCACTTCTACACTTTCGTATGACTCTCATCAAATCAACGACCAAAAGAGTAAGTTTTGTTGCCACTTTCGCCTGTGAATTATGCTTTCGTATGACTTTTAGCAAATATTTGACCAGAAGTCGATCTGTGCTGACTCTTCCGTCTTCTTGATCGTTTGAGAGTGGAATGAATACTCTGACTCTAAGACACTCTCCCTATATACAGGGACCTGCTGCGTATGAAACCTAGTCAAATGTAATTTTGCAATAAGATGAAACAATTTCATTGAGAAAGTAAAAGGCAATGACGTGCCGTGTCGCCTCACACAAGAGCTGAAGTGTTAGCTCAGATCCGTGTCAGCGATTTCGAAGACGACATATCTGAGCTTTAATCAATGCTCTCCTCTCGTGCCACAAAACCACGAGTCCTGATTCACGCCAAAAGAAATTTCGTTCGGTCCATAAAAAATAGTATCACATTTGAGAAACGCAAAAACGAACTTCCAGAAAACTGAGAACGACGGCTTACACCTACAACGTGAAATGTATGAGTTCAAGTAGTGCGTAAAACTTAGTCAAATTAAATTTTTATGGTCAAGACGAAACGATCTATTTTCGAAGAAGAAAGCATACACCAAGCGACAATGGCGATCCGTGTCACACAACACTTTTCAAAATGTATTATTAGAGGTTTGTTCTAGCGATCTGCACGGTTAAATTAATGGTTTACGCCAATGGTTTCTATTTGTAATTAAATTTTTGTAAAAACGATATGTATGTAAGCGAAAGCTAACACACACACACACACACACACACACACACACACACACACAGACACACTCACACATGTTACTGCATTGTGACAATAGAACGGGCAGTACTTTAGTCTGGAGTGTTTTGAGAAATGGGCAGACTTAACATTACATTGGAGAGAGAAAGAAAGAATGGTAAAGAAAAAACGTAGGTCACCATTTTTGGTTTGTTATTTTTTGTGGTATTGTAGGACAAAGATAACTAAGACAACCTCACATTCTATGTGAGAAATGTTCATTGTTTTCATTCATTCATCAATTTTATAAAAAAAGGTATTGTGATATCTACTGTCAACTGACTGCTTAACATTTTGCTGTATATCTCAAATTTAAGAGATGTCCTGTGTTTCGTAGCACACGTGACTAACAATGTTGAAGAGCTTTCACAAATCTAAGGCGGGGAAAAAAGCAGCATCAAAACGCGCTTTGTTCTAGGAGTCACGGTACTAATTCAGTCCCCATAGCAAACCTATGCAAACCCCATGATCTTCAAAGTTCAGTAACTTACAGTATTTGAATACTCATGATCAAACCTATATTTATCAGTATAGATGAAAACTGGATGTCAGCTTCTGTGTAGAGGAAAGGATATGAGCCGCGGCATTTTCTGGACCTGCATTTGTTTGAAACCTGTGCTTTCAATTCTGCACCAAAGAGTCAGGTGCTAATTTTAGTAATGAGTGTTCCAAACTCAAGAATGTTAAAGGACTGAAATTCCATCAATAAAACAATGTCTCTATTTTTCCACTTACAACTAGGATAAGCTCTCAAAAGATTCTTTATCCTACAACACAACTTACATTATTGACCAATCCTGGTCAGCTTAACCCATATAAATACTCTATTTTAGGCAGGCTGGTTCCCATTTTTCCATACTATTAGTAAGTGTGCTCTCTATCGACAGTCTAAACTGAGAGAAAATAGGTCGAACATTGATAAATTTGTTTCTGAACGCATGTTTTGGTTTTAGAATTCAGAATTAAACATAGGCAGGGTAATACAGTGCAATGACACTCGCTTTATTCTTTAAAAAGTTATGTGTTTGTTGCCTTTCTGAGAAGAAAAAATAAGGGGTAGACCTAATGTTGTAAGGTTTTCCGTGACACATTGCGGTGCCAAAATAAGGATAAAGCTAAGATACATAAATTGTCCAAGCTCATCAACTCGAGATTTCACTTCATCCAACGATTTACTGATAAAACAAATCATCGTTATACAATTGTTAGAGTGTAAGTTTTTGGAAAAAATGACATGACAAACGGAACAGCTTACGCATTTATGGTAACTACTGATCACATATTTTGGAGACGTATCTTCAAAATGAACAAATGCTATTAAGATTTCAACAAAAACTACTATAAGAGAGAGAGAGAGAGAGAGAGAGAGAGGAAAAAAAGAGAGAGTATGTTATTCCTACTTTTAAAAAGAATTACGACAATTACGTTTGTTTTTTATGGCATATTTTCCCTAAGAAATTTCAAGGAAACACACATTACACTTAGAAAATAAAATCCATCGGAAAAAATCCACCATTGTAAAATATCACCAGAGTGAACTGCTGACAAATGCGACTAAAACGTACTCACAGAATAGTACAATTAAACATATTTCCTTGATGTATTTTGCAATAAGACTGACACAATTTCCATGGGATCGCCCATGGTACGATTGTTCGTGCATTAGTTTAATTTTTTAAAATATTTATTTATATAAATAGTCTATAGGAGAGACCCAGTAAAGCATGACCATTCTCGTCACTGTGTGAATAGCTACTCAAGTCAATTCGAAGTGAACGCGGTAAGAAAATAAGTAGAGCCAATGAAATGGCTTACAACGGGTGATGCATTGTTTTGTTCTAAGGCTGTGTGCCAAAAGTGTGTGCGTGTTTTGGAAAATGGTAAAAATTAGATATACAATTTTCTCGTGACACTTATAAAGTGAAGAGTCTGTGCAAGTGTCAAAAGCCAAAGTCATATAACTTTTGTATTTTGTACGGCTTGTAAAGATTTTCACTTTATAAAATGTGAGGTATCGCAAGTTATTATCACAAACAGAAGTGGAACATAGGGGCTTGCAAGAAAGAAAATAACTCAGGCAGTTGGTGTCATCAAGAGTGCTAGAGACGGTACCCGAATTTGCTTGCTTGCTTACTTGAATTAAAGTGATTTTTGCTCCAATGGAGCATGTATCACTGGTTTAATCACGCACCGCGTGATTTTTAATTACTCCTGGGGAAGGAAAGAGAGCCTCATCCCCCATGCTTTCATGTACTCACAGAGTACTTTTAAATTTAGCCACTCAGGTGTAGGACTAACTATTCCTTAACAACCTGACTGAAAGGCCTTAAACATGAGTGGGAATAGTCTCACCACACACTCATTTTTCTTAGCTGGATTGAAATGCCTCAGGTGTCAACCCAAGCAGTATGTAACGCCCGCTACGACTGGTCGGCAACGATGACGTCACATTAGGACACATGGGCGTGTGGCAGGTGGATATCGTTCCACATTCTGCCACGTGTACGATGTCCGAGCGTGGTAAAGGAGGAAAAAGGTGCTGAGCAAGCGAGCCATGGATGTTTATTATTCCCCAAAACGCCAGCTCCTACTTATTTAAAATCAAGTCCAGCTTTTGCTATTGGACAATAAAAAGTACCAATAATGTGTTAACCACCTGTGCAATTAGTTCAAATCAAACGATTCTCTTAAATTTCCTAGTTCCTAACGTATCTATTTAATATTAGTACTTAGTGTACATAAAAATAGCCATACTGGTCTTATTTAAATTAATATGTCTAAGCGACATATACAAGTTTTGTCACTGTTAGGTTTAACAAGTTAAGTTTGTTGCGGTATTCCAATGGGTGAAGTTTGTTTCGAGAATAGTTTAGTCAAGGAGGGGTAACAAGGCAAATATGGTTCCATATTTAATAATGGGCAATCTTTTGGAGCCCTAAAAAGGGCTGTTTTTTCTGCTGGAATGAACCACGTCTCTCTTTCGCCCTCAAGATCTTTTCCGCACTCCTAGTCTCATGATTCTTGATATCAGGAAATGAGTTGCTATGATGGGCGGCACTGTAAGCAGCGGCTTCTACCAGTTGACTGAGCGGGTATCCAGTGTAGGCTTGTCTGTAGAATTGGGGGAGAACTCTGACCCCAATTTTTTTTGGTGTTTTTTTTTTTGTGAACTTGAAGCTATAGCCATCTTTCAGGTTCTAAGATGGTGGCCTCCTCAGACGATAGGCTTTCTCCCAGGATAAGGTCTGCTTCTTCGGAAAGAGAAGAAGAACTCTTTGGTATCGATACGACAATCGACAAAGCCTCTGTCAGATTCAGGTTGCTGCTGCTGCTGCTGCTGTTGCTGTTACTGCTCTTTCTGCTGTTTCTGAAGCCTGTACTTCTCTGTCATTCTTCTTTCTCCCTGTTAATTTCTTCTCTGAAGAACTCTTCTATCAGGTCTTCAGTGACTTTTAACATTCTCACATTCTCTATCTCTTCTGGCTTCGGTATCAGACTGTGTCTGACCCTATGCAAATTCACGTAGGCTTCGTTTAGCTTAGCTAGTCTGGAGCACATCTTTGTAGGAGGATGGGTAGACAATGGATGGTCAGACTGGAGACTGCCCCCGGTTTTATGGTGAAAGCGCGGACGTGAAGGAAAACATCCCTACACGGTTTTCGAGTCAGAACGTTCAGTCAGTGTCATGAGAGGGATAGTAAGAAGTTAAAGAGCATGAATCAAGATTCCTATAGCAAAACAAACCACAAAGGCATTTTTGTTTTCAAAACAATATTTTTTATTCAAAATAACATAACACTAACAAGTAACTATAACATTTTAACAATAACTATTCAATTTAACATTAAACATTTTTTTTCAAATCACAAACATTTTTTAACAAACACTTTATTTTGCACAGGGCTGACAACGTTGTGAATGAAATTGTGATCTCCACTGTTGGAAGTCATTAAGCCATTGATGGACACTATGTTTCCTAGCTTGAGACAAAAGACCAGTATAATGGTCACAGAACCATCGATCTACTTTCACATAATTTCTAGAAGAAGAACGAGGATCAAAATGAGTCACTAAATGTTCTAAGGAATAGCTCAGGCTGCGATGATGCAGAAAATACACACAGTACTGTCCACACACCAAGGAATCTGTGCCTTGTAATTTCACATTATTGAATCGGGTGGTCTGAACATTTCTTCTCATAAAGTTGATGATATCGTCTTCCAAAGGGGACAATCAGTACGAATGGAAATATTCCACACATCCTTCTTGAGGAAAGTAAACGGCTACCCAGTAGGTTCCTGGGAGATGACTGTCGATCACATAAGCTAGATGGCCTTGAGGTTTGCGATGAGGGAGTTCATCTTTAGCACAGACGACAGGATTCCAAGAAGCAGTGTACGAACTGTGGTTCAAAAGGTAATAAAGTTCCCAGGTATTCCTGTTTTGTGTGGGTTTTTTCTTCACAGGTAATGATAAGTGATCAATTCGATCCTGACTTTTTACTTGAAAATGTCTGACAAGTAACCGTTTCTTCGCTTTGTCTCCCAACTCTGATCCAAGAGAGCTTCGATGCGATGGATCTCTTGAGTTGTTAATGGAGGACAAGAATGTTCACTCAAGCCTTTATACCACTGTTGCAACACGTCTTCTTCCGAGATGAGACTCCAAGCTTCGTCCAGATATTCGTCCAATTTTTCTTCTTGACTCAGCATCAGGCATTTATCGTGTTGAATTTGACTGGGATGATCGTTATGACATCCATAGCAATCTTTCTTTATCAATTCCTTATTTTTTTTTGTCAAGACTATAGCATAACAGGAAACTAAATGTGATTCTTGTTCTGGCCATCTAGACTTCATCATGATGACTTCTTCGTCTTTGTCTTGGGGTTCTCCTTCCTCAGGATCTTCACATTCCATGTCCAAAGAATCCCTACTATATAAACATTGATAAAAGTCTTCCATGACTTCTAATAGTCTAGAATGACTTCTCTCAAACTGTTGGTTTATATCGTATTGTCAAATTCAGCATACAGGATGACGTTCACCGTATTATCTGCGTGTAGATTTTCTGCAAACTGAAATTCCACACGCATCTGGCCGGATTTTATTGGGTGAAAATGTCCCTCGTCGCTCTCTTGACTTACAATTCGTTAGAGAACCGTTTTCGAAAATGGAATTTCACTGTAACTTTCCCTTTGGAGAATGGAATATTTTGTCCCAGATCTCCTTTTATAGCAATGTTGACAGTGTGCGAATGCGACTTACTAACTGGCAATTAGTGAGGATGTACAAATTCACGGTGTACGTGATAGGTGTTTGCACCTTCCTGGTCATTGTTCGTGGTACTATTCACTTTGAAAGGAATGACACGCAGTAACAGCACAGAGGTGTGTCCCACCATGTTGTACTCCACCACATCGGAATACACAAAGATCAAATTCAGTTCAGTTCTACCGGGTTTCCAAAAGCTCTGTAAAAATCCATATTACTGCTGATCTTGGGGCTCAAATTGTTTCCCACCATTTCTGCATGTCCACCCAAAATTTCAAACAAACTACCATTGAACCTGAGGGACAACGTGTCCGTATCTTGAAATTTGTTCACGAGACGATGGGCCACTTTATGGTACTCAATCTTCACACTTTTTTGGCTCTGTTCAGGGCTTTGCCAAAGGCTAAGTTGAACCTGTCCGCAATAGTGTCCACCAAATGTTCAACAGTAAAATAATAACCTGAAGGAATTTTCAAGGTGTAGATAATGAAGGCTGAATTGCTGGCTGGTCTTGTGTCCCCTAAAAACCTGATTTTATTTATTTCTTCTTCCAATTGGGCATTCAGGATTTCCACCTGGAAAGTGTTTTGCTCTTCGGTGATGTTTTTGATTTGTGTTGGGTGAATGATTTCCACTAAAGCCACTTCCCAATGGGCTTCGTGATTTAATTGGATGACCTGAGGTAATTTGGCCGTGTAACAGCACAAAGTATTATTGGGAAACACCTCAATGGAACTGTCACTGGGTAAGGTTAAGTAAAATTGGTTAGTGTGACTCATAATTCCAGAGTTCTGTGACTGTCCGAGGGGTTACTGGAAGTCAGAGGAGTGTCTCCGCCTAAAATGGGGTTGTTGTTGTTGGAGTGGTGACTGGCACTGGACACAAGGTTCCCGTTGTTCCCATTCGAGGAGAATTTGAGGCGGGGAAGGATTGGGAAGCAGGTAACCGATGTAACTGCTCAATAAAATGGTCCACAATTGTTTGTCTCCTTGTTGCAAACTCAAATTGGCAATGGCTGCACCGATAACACAATACACCACGAAGATTTGGCAGAAAACGACGATTTGCGTTTTAGGCACACGTTCTCCACACCACACACCCAAGGGTTGTTTTTGTAAATCTTGCAGAGAAGAACTGGGTGAAGGAGTGGTAGCAGTAGTAGCTGCGTCTGTGTGAAAGGGCATGATGGTCACTTCTTTTTATAGTCGATGACTTGCGAAGCGCCGATCCAAGAATCAAAACTGGTTGGATATTATTTCCAACGTAAATTGACTTATTTGACACGTCGTTTGCCCACTTTACGGGTTAAGCGTTTGAGAATGCTTTCCATATCGTACACGTCTTCTTTTTTGGTGAACGACTTGATTTGAAATAAGTACGGGCTGGCGTTTTGGGGAGTACTTATCATCCATGGCTCGCTTGCTCAGCACCTTTTTCCTCCTTTACCACGCTCGGACTTCGTTCACGTGGCAGAATGTGGAACGATTTCCACCTGCCACACGCCCATGTGTCCTAATGTGACGTCATCGTTGCCTACCAGTCGTAGCGGGCGTTACATACTGCTTGGGTTGACACCTGAGGCATTTCAATCCAGCTAAGAAAAATGAGTGTGTGGTGAGACTATTCCCACTCATGTTTAAGGCCTTTCAGTCAGGTTGTTAAGGAATAGTTAGTCCTACACCTGAGTGGCTAAATTTAAAAGTACTCTGTGAGTACATGAAAGCATGGGGGATGAGGCTCTCTTTCCTTCCCCAGGAGTAATTAAAAATCACGCGGTGCGTGATTAAACCAGTGATACATGCTCCATTGGAGCAAAAATCACTTTAATTCAAGTAAGCAAGCAAGCAAATTCGGGTACCGTCTCTAGCACTCTTGATGACACCAACTGCCTGAGTTATTTTCTTTCTTGCAAGCCCCTATGTTCCACTTCTGTTAGTGATAATAACTTGCGATACCTCACATTTTATAAAGTGAAAATCTTTACAAGCCGTACAAAATACAAAAGTTATATGACTTTGGCTTTTGACACTTGCACAGACTCTTCACTTTATAAGTGTCACGAGAAAATTGTATATCTAATTTTTACCATTTTCCAAAACACGCACACACTTTTGGCACACAGCCTTAGAACAAAACAATGCATCACCCGTTGTAAGCCATTTCATTGGCTCTACTTATTTTCTTACCGCGTTCACTTCGAATTGACTTGAGTAGCTATTCACACAGTGACGAGAATGGTCATGCTTTACTGGGTCTCTCCTATAGACTATTTATATAAATAAATATTTTAAAAAATTAAACTAATGCACGAACAATCGTACCATGGGCGATCCCATGGAAATTGTGTCAGTCTTATTGCAAAATACATCAAGGAAATATGTTTAATTGTACTATTCTGTGAGTACGTTTTAGTCGCATTTGTCAGCAGTTCACTCTGGTGATATTTTACAATGGTGGATTTTTTCCGATGGATTTTATTTTCTAAGTGTAATGTGTGTTTCCTTGAAATTTCTTAGGGAAAATATGCCATAAAAAACAAACGTAATTGTCGTAATTCTTTTTAAAAGTAGGAATAACATACTCTCTCTTTTTTTCCTCTCTCTCTCTCTCTCTCTCTCTCTCTCTCTCTCTCTCTTATAGTAGTTTTTGTTGAAATCTTAATAGTATTTGTTCATTTTGAAGATACGTCTCCAAAATATGTGATCAGTAGTTACCATAAATACGTAAGCTGTTCCGTTTGTCATGTCATTTTTTCCAAAAACTTACACTCTAACAATTGTATAACGATGATTTGTTTTATCAGTAAATCGTTGGATGAAGTGAAATCTCGAGTTGATGAGCTTGGACAATTTATGTATCTTAGCTTTATCCTTATTTTGGCACCGCAATGTGTCACGGAAAACCTTACAACATTAGGTCTACCCCTTATTTTTTCTTCTCAGAAAGGCAACAAACACATAACTTTTTAAAGAATAAAGCGAGTGTCATTGCACTGTATTACCCTGCCTATGTTTAATTCTGAATTCTAAAACCAAAACATGCGTTCAGAAACAAATTTATCAATGTTCGACCTATTTTCTCTCAGTTTAGACTGTCGATAGAGAGCACACTTACTAATAGTATGGAAAAATGGGAACCAGCCTGCCTAAAATAGAGTATTTATATGGGTTAAGCTGACCAGGATTGGTCAATAATGTAAGTTGTGTTGTAGGATAAAGAATCTTTTGAGAGCTTATCCTAGTTGTAAGTGGAAAAATAGAGACATTGTTTTATTGATGGAATTTCAGTCCTTTAACATTCTTGAGTTTGGAACACTCATTACTAAAATTAGCACCTGACTCTTTGGTGCAGAATTGAAAGCACAGGTTTCAAACAAATGCAGGTCCAGAAAATGCCGCGGCTCATATCCTTTCCTCTACACAGAAGCTGACATCCAGTTTTCATCTATACTGATAAATATAGGTTTGATCATGAGTATTCAAATACTGTAAGTTACTGAACTTTGAAGATCATGGGGTTTGCATAGGTTTGCTATGGGGACTGAATTAGTACCGTGACTCCTAGAACAAAGCGCGTTTTGATGCTGCTTTTTTCCCCGCCTTAGATTTGTGAAAGCTCTTCAACATTGTTAGTCACGTGTGCTACGAAACACAGGACATCTCTTAAATTTGAGATATACAGCAAAATGTTAAGCAGTCAGTTGACAGTAGATATCACAATACCTTTTTTTATAAAATTGATGAATGAATGAAAACAATGAACATTTCTCACATAGAATGTGAGGTTGTCTTAGTTATCTTTGTCCTACAATACCACAAAAAATAACAAACCAAAAATGGTGACCTACGTTTTTTCTTTACCATTCTTTCTTTCTCTCTCCAATGTAATGTTAAGTCTGCCCATTTCTCAAAACACTCCAGACTAAAGTACTGCCCGTTCTATTGTCACCCAATGCAGTAACATGTGTGTGTGTGTGTGTGTGTGTGAGTGTTAGCTTTCGCTTACATACATATCGTTTTTACAAAAATTTAATTACAAATAGAAACCATTGGCGTAAACCATTAATTTAACCGTGCAGATCGCTAGAACAAACCTCTAATAATACATTTTGAAAAGTGTTGTGTGACACGGATCGCCATTGTCGCTTGGTGTATGCTTTCTTCTTCGAAAATAGATCGTTTCGTCTTGACCATAAAAATTTAATTTGACTAAGTTTTACGCACTACTTGAACTCATACATTTCACGTTGTAGGTGTAAGCCGTCGTTCTCAGTTTTCTGGAAGTTCGTTTTTGCGTTTCTCAAATGTGATACTATTTTTTATGGACCGAACGAAATTTCTTTTGGCGTGAATCAGGACTCGTGGTTTTGTAGCACAAGAGTAGAGCATTGATTAAAGCTCAGATATGTCGTCTTCGAAATCGCTGACACGGATCTGAGCTAACACTTCAGCTCTAGTGTGAGGCGACACGGCACGTCATTGCCTTTTACTTTTCAATGAAATCGTTTCATCTTATTGCAAAATTACATTTGACTAGGTTTCATACGCAGCAGGTCCCTGTATATAGGGAGAGTGTCTTAGAGTCAGAGTATTCATTCCACTCTCAAACGATCAAGAAGACGGAAGAGTCAGCACAGATCGACTTGCTGGTCAAATATTGCTAAAAGTCATACGAAAGCATAATTCACAGGCGAAAGTGGCAACAAAACTTACTCTTTTGGTCGTTGATTTGATGAGAGTCATACGAAAGTGTAGAAGTGCTGATGAAGTTTGCTATATCTGCAAAGGTAAATGGGTATTTGTCCCCAGAATACCTGCTTCGTCTAAGAAAGAGAAACAAAAGTCAAGATACCTATTATCGTTGTCGGGAGAAAGGACACTGTGATTCAGAGTGCCCTAAGAGAAAAGAGAAGAAACAGAAACAAGACGAAAAAGATGAGAGGGATTTAGAAGAAGAAGAAGAAATTGAAGATGAGGAAGAACTTGTGCCAGTGAAGACATGGAAATGGAAAAATTGACAATGTGAGCCGATGCGTTGGCCTGATGTGAAATTTCATACTACCTTCTAAAAGAGAATAGACCAGAAAGAAAACGTAAGTGTCTCTTGGTCTTGACATTCTATAATAAGATGGCGTGTTTTGTTTTTACTCACACTTCATGAAATTGTGCTCTTTCACCTCTCTCTATCCCTCTGGATCATGTTTTAGTTAGAATTGAAATGGAAGGATGTTTTCCTTCACGCACGCTCTTTAGGCATGCAAGTCGGTAAACAATAGTCAGTCTATTCATCCATCATTTTGTGTCTTGATGTTTCATAAAATCACACACTGATGCTGTAAAATAAGGGGTGAAATGGGGTTTGTAGTGTTGGGGTGGGGGTGGGGTGTAGGTGTTTGGCAGAGTTGGTCACTGCTGGTGAGGGCTTAGGTGCTTTCAAAAAAAATGTTTCTTCTTCACTCTGTGTTGATGAAATATAATGGGTTATTTCTTCACTCTATTTTGATAGTATATATAAAGGGTTATTTCTTCACTCCGTGTGGATAGTGTATAATGGTTTTCTTCTTCCCTCTGTGTGGTTAGTATATTATGGCTTTTTCCTCTTCCCTCTTTGAGGATAGTGTATATTGGATTATTTGCTTCTTCTTCCCTCTACGTGGATTTTATATATGGGGTTTATGTTTTTACATCTCACCTCTGTGTGGATAGTAGGTATGGGATTTGTATTCTTCGTCTTCCATGTTTAGATAGTATATTTGGGGTTTGTTTTTTTCCTCTTCCCTCTTTTTGTGTGTGTGTGTGTGTATGTGTGTGTGCGCGCGTATGTCCGCGCGCGTACGTTGTGTGTGTGTGTGTTTGTGTGTGCGCGCGTATGTCCGCGCGCGTACGTTGTGTGTGTGTGTGTGTGTGTGTGTGTGTGTGTGTATGTATTGGTGTATGTTTGTCCCTATAAAACTCACTTTATCCCTATCAAATACACTCTACCTACCTAACTACAGTAGCGCGTATTCAGGTCAGCCACTTGCAACACTGTTGCCATTTATCCCTTAGTTTCCAGTAGAGTGACATCACTTACTCTGGAAATTTTGAGACTATAAATATGGACTTGGGGTTTTCCACAGGTTGTAGATATACATATGCACTAGAGTTCATAAACAGGAACGTCACTCAAGCTGAGGCTATACAAAGATAGTGGGGTTTTCTAAAGCAATAACCCACAAGTTGTAGCTATAAATAGATAGTGAGATTTCATAGGAATTTCAGCTGATTATAGCTATAAAAAAGATACATGGGTGTTTATCCACGATCGTCACACAAGTTGATATTGTAAGTAGTTACTAATTTTATGCACTTTAGTCTAAACCATTGTAACTTAATTTTCGGAGATATGTTTATTCTCCATTAAATTCTAGGACAATTTCGTCATTTTAGCGTTACTTTTAGTCACATCCATTTTGGCGTTGAGCTTTTCCTTGATTGCAACTATTTATAGCATGATTACAATTATGCAAATTTTTGAACACCCCAGCAAACTTTCAGGTCTTGGTAATGCTTTATATATAAATCTCAGGCTTGTACTAGTGTAAGTCTGTCTCTGTCTCTGTTGTGTTTGGCCCTCTGGCATCATTGTCCCTAGACAGGCCCAAACTCTATTCCCCTGTTCAATTCCCCTTGTCCCTAGACAAGCCCAAACTCTATTCCCATGTTAAATTCCCATTGTCCCTAGAGTGACCCAACAATGTCTCCCATGTTAAATTTACATAGTCCCCAGAGTGACTCAACCCTGTTTTTAATTGTAAGTCCCCTTGTCCCTAGACCGACCCCATTCACTACTTCCATACAAATTTAATTAAGAAATTTTCCCATAACGTACTTGGTCCATTGCAGAGTCAGCCCACAAAGTCGGCCTTTGCTATGACACATCATATAAAGACTTTTATAATTAAATAATCCAACTTATCATCTTTACACAGAATGACGTTTCATACTTACACTTGTAAGGCTTGATAACACTTATTGCTAGTGAACAATAAATAACAAGCAATGACCTCCTCAGACCAATGCCTTTTTGTTGATTTCGTGTGGGTTTTTTAACACATATTATTGAATAAGAAAACATCGTCAGAGAATTTAATCCATTTAGTAACTTTCATTTAAATTGATATCCAAGAAGCCCTACCGATTGAGGTTGAATTAAGTCCTATCCCTTGAAAATATGTGCCAGGAGTTATTAGATTTAACACATAATATATTGTCATTCATAAACCTACAAGTGAAGTACCTACAGCTCGTGTTTTTGGTCCAACGACGTAAACGCTAAGACAAACCGTTTCCCACATGGCTCAGTAATATAATCGCTCAAGTCATATACTTGTACTCTACTGTCTCTGGAGAGATTGTTAGAAATTTAATATGAATACATATTAAATACTATTGTTAAATAAATCAATATTGAAAATTTTAGAGGAAGTCTTAAACTCAGAATGTGATTATGGGGCATACAACTTTCACAATTTCAAATTAAATGTAGAAAAACCTCTTAATTAAAATGCTTAAGATATAAAGATGCATGAATTGTTTGTTTGTGTTTCGAACTGGGCCGAATTGTCTCCTGAACAGGGCCGACTAGCTTATTTTTGGTCCAATTTGACCCGAATCGTCTTTGGGCCAAATGTTCTCGATGCCATTTAAGAACTACACAATTATTTCCACTCACGGCTCAAAAGAAAAGGCTGGTGCAGCCTTCATTAGTTAAACAAACGCTATGAAAGTTCGCTTGCAGAGATTGCAACGATATTTTCAGCATACATTAGACTATATAGCTTGCTATGAAATGTATCTAAAGGAAATATTTATCATCTCCAATTCACTATCAGTACTTCCGTCACCACGTAATAAGAAGCTGGAGAACCCATTACTGGAAATATTCTAATCAAAATTACCGATGTATGCACCTCTAAACAGTACAGAATGCTGTTGATTTCCCTGCCCTATTCGTATTAAAATGAATGAAAAAGCCTGCTGCGCTGCTAAAATGTTCATATCTGCACAACCATCTGATTTTAAAATATCATTCACTGATTTTAAATCCAGTAGAAAACTATCCTTTATTTTTTAACAACCCCCAGTGATAATTTAAAGATGCTGTTAATAACTAGTGATCATACGAGTCTTAGGAAAATGGCCTCCTTCCACCCGATCCACCTGCAAGCACGAGATAGTCATTGTAAGATTTGGAATTGGCCGTAATCTTTTCACCCACAGCTAGGTGACAAAGAACGATAACTAGCCTGAGTGCGTTTCCTGCAACGAACCCTTCACCATGAAATAATCTATATTTGATTTTTTCGATTTCTCACTTACACGAAATTGTAAGTACTGTGTGTAGCACATGAAGAAGCATTTATCTAACGTTTAGAATTTCTTGAAGGAAATTCACATTTATTTAAAATTTTCAATCCATTTCTCTTTGAATAGTTTAGCCTTTGTACTTTTAATAAATCTAAGTTATTACTTTTAAATTAATTACCTTTTCACAAGCCATTAATCGGTAACCTTCATATATTTTCAACTTACCGATGTGTTTTCTATTTTTATTGATCGTTGGTAATAAATTTGTTGACACATACTATTTTATCATGTAACCTCTGGTGCACCATAAAATCAACAATTGGATAATCATTTTGAGCCTTATCTTACCGTTGTATCAAATAGGCGTCTTATTGAACGTTGTTGAAACACTACTCTAATATTTAACGGTTAACATTTATGGGTCAAATGAAACCATCTAAACTGAACATTTTTTTTTAAAATCTGAATCTTAATATATGAAAGTTTTAAATGACATCCGATAGAGTGGTACGTGTCTTAGGTTTCATCACCTTCACAATCATCATCACTTTATTCCTCTGTGTGTGTGTGCGTGTGTGTGTGTGTGTGTCTGTGTGTTTGTGATTCAGATTTTTGACGTAGTTTAACAATGTTTTAGTTATATCGCTACGATATCTGCAGCGTGACAGTTTAAAGTGAGGTCTAGCCCTGGAGCATCATGCCGCATACGTGTAGCATGATGTCCCACCCAGTCATATTATCCTGCCACCAGGCAAAACACTCCTAATGCTAACCCCTTAATGCTGAGCGCCTAGCGACGCAGTTGTCAACACTATTGTTAGAAGTTTTAGGGTGGACCCACCTCATGCATCCGGGGCAAACGATCTAACCACTAGGCCACCGGAGCGGTCTGTCTAATTACTCATTATCATATTATTATTATTATTATTGCTATATTACAGTAAAGGTTAGGGGATTTAAAAAAACGATTCTCTGAATGTAATGTCAGACAAGAAAACAGAAAGATTGCTTAATCTAAGGAGGGATGAAGAGAGACAGAGAGAATAAACCCAGAATCAAATTGTGTTAAGTGAATAGATCATTGCGCCACTCGTGTTACTTCGTCGTCACTTTTCAATGTGCCACACCTGTTTCTTTGTTGTTTTGTTTCTATACGTGGATATAATACATAAACAGGGCGATGAATTGGTTGCAGTTTGGAAGAGAAGCCAAACCCATGTTTTGTACTGAACTAGATTATTCCACGCCACACAAGTTTTTGTTTATAAAGCACTTTAAAGGCTAACGATGATGGGTGGAAATAAGATTTGCAAACAAGATAATACTTTATTTGGATAATTTTGACAGTGTCATCAATCTTATGATGACGCATTCGTTGACTGTGGCATAAAAGGATGCAAGAAAGACGAGACATTAGATACATACAAAGTAAAATTAAAAGTAGCCTCTGTGCATGGAAGATAAACACAACAAGAAAACGTTGCGATACTTTTAAGGAAGGTAAACTACCAATGCACATGATTTAGGAAAATGTGCATCTTTTTAGATTTTGGAAGACTATTTATCTATCGTGTACACTATTTATGCTTTAAGCCGCATCAAAAAGTTCCAAATTGACACAATATCTAGCATGAATTTGTCGCTTAATTTACTCTGAAATGGTTCGTTAGGATTTCAATCGTATTTTGTATTATTATTATCAATCAGTCCAACCTATGTTGGAGTACGCTCGATCGACTTCTGTAAATGCACACATTTCTTCCAACATTAAAAGCGTCATCATAATACAGATAGTTTAAGTGGCAAGTATAAATTTACGCTATTTGCAAGGCCATTATTTATTTCGCAGCAATCATGATCATTTTACTTGCAAAGTCTGCACACTTTGTTTAGAAAGCACCACTTTAACTTTAACCAAATTGCCACAATCAAGCCTTCGTTTGAAGTATACATTCTATTCGTCCGTTCCATAAGCAAACACGAAAGATATCAGATCGTTTTAAGTAAGTACAGATGTCAAATACTTCTCTTAGGTGCAGACAACAACGTGTTGGATATAATTACAAGTTAATGTCAATATATATTTCTTCCTTTACAGCGCCGAATCAATGTTTCACAAACATGAAACGTAATAGACAGTTGCAGACATCCTTGCCCAATTATATAACTATTTCGAAATTTCAAGAATATATATATCTATATGTGTTTGTGTGTGTTCTTGTTAAATGTGATATCATTTTGTAATTAAACTGGGCATAGAAAATTAAATAAATGTTTCACCATGGAACATTTTGCTCAAAAACAACAATGTTATTTTATCGTAATTAAGCTGATAAAATTTCTGACGGTTTTGTCCTGAGACGGAATATATAGGAGATATATATATATATATATATATATATATATATATATATATATATATATATATGCTTATTGTATATCCTATTTTTGTTAAAAATGATAACTTAGAGGATCAGTTGCCTAAATGTATGGACAAGTTATCGGTGGATGAATAAAAACTCTCGTGTTTTATTGAAATCTGAACTGGTTACCCGAAAGTTACGTTTGTAACTAAAATGTATACGTTCATGCTCTGATTTAAAGGCACATGTTGTCCAGATTCGGTCGGGACATATTTGGTTTCTATCAAGAATCGCTGCTGATCACTCTTGTATAAAACCTTAAAGCGAAAATGCTTTCATTTGGCACAGAAAGGACGTGTTGACACTGATTCTATTACATGTCATTGAGTATTGTGACTTAGTAGAACTCACTGGTTCCCAATGTCGTCTGATTGAACTAGTTATGGATTTTATTTAGTTGTGTTTGTAGTAGATCTGTATGGTCAATATTTTAGCAAGGCTTTTGATTGGTTCTTAAAAATATTTGTCTATCTTTTGAGAAAGCATCCAACAACTAAAAAGTTTGACATTTAATTTGACTGAGGCTAAAATGGCGAACTTTTCAAAGGATAAATTAATCTGTCGGCGACAGCTTGTTTCCTAAAGACGAATAATATTACTGACACACACACCAAAGTAAACAAACAATATCTTTCATTTTCTAAAGACCGAAGTGTTACAGTACTGATGATACTGGTGATACTGGTCACGTAGTCGATATGATGATGTTGTGTGCAATGCATCTATCTATCTATCTATCATTTGCATTTTATTGTTGCCTTTATTAATGTTTATATGTTATGATCATATATTTTGTGTACTTGACCTTGTTATAAATCAAGTTAATAGTGTACGTAACCAGTGACATTGTTTTGTAAACATCATAATACATAGCTAATATTTCTCTAAGATTACAGATTACATATTCAGATCATTATCAATGTCAGTAAACAAGTTTATTTAAATCTCAATCTCAATCTGATTATAATGAGATATCCGCTGTCTTACGTTGTTAGGGTCATGTTCTATGACCTTTGAATTAGCCAATGGAAATGCAGCTTACAAAACTCTAAACGTGAATAAAATCGTTCAGTACACATTCATGCTCTTCAGCCACATCGCTATGTTTACAGATGCGAAGATTTTAAACTTCATCTGATTGGTTGAAAAACTTTGCGATTATGGTAATAACATAGGTTACCAGAACATTATCCCTAAGCGGTCGCTGTCAGATCTTCATTTATAACAGCGGATATCTAATTGTAATCATATCGATCTTAATATAGGACAGTAGTTTTCCATCGGGAAATTTATACACTTGTTATCTAAGTTGACTGTTAAATTGGAGACTGACCTAATTATATTACTGTGTCTTAGGATTGTATTGCAATGTTGTTTACATGAAGATGACAAATTTGTTCCTTAACATCCGCAACATTATTAGTGGCATTGTAGTGTTCACATCTTAATGTGGATATATTTTTATTATTATTACTATTATTCACTGGACCATAGAGATTTAGGAGCAACCCATATGGCTACATGTGATCATTATATTAAAACCCACTGTGTTGCCTTAAATTGAGGCTTGTATTTACATATCTGTCGAAGCAGACGAAAGAGGCAGAAATCTACCCCTAAACCATATATGTTACATATGTCTTAAAGGAGTAACTTCAATAGATGTGTTAGATTTGCTTGCGGTTTAATACACATGTAAGTGCATGATAGGTTGCGTATAGCCACCAGTATATCTGGTGGAGGAAGAACCCATATTTTTTAAACAAGAACTACTGACCCATGCGAAGTTACTGGCAATCATTTTTGCATACCCATGCTGCTCCAGCTTGTTACTCGAGTGTACGTTGACAGAGGTGATATGTAAGGTTAGCGCCTTATACCTGCGGTCACTCGTGGCCCCATTTAGATACATCAACAGGAGTATATATAGGTTGATGTATAATAACAAACGGTACAGTAAGCATAAATACAAACTGACAGATATGACATATACCTGCAAAGTCAGTTATACTTATCTACATACATACATTCATATTGTATATTCGAAATACTTAATTTATATCTTTGTGATTCATTCGTATGCAGGTAACAGGTAAGAGAGAGAGAGAGAGAGAGAGAATTCAGTCGAAATATACTGGTATTTAAGAGTCTAGCCCAAGTCTGTTCTAAATACTTGGGGTTTGATTTATATGCAGTCTGATAGTTTATCTATTTTATGTGCATAATTTCATGACATTAATTTGCATTTACATTTGTGTAATACAACGCATTGCATTCTTGCATTTCGAGACTGTCAACATTCAAGTGATTATCAAGTGATTGAATCTTAATTATCGTTCTATTCACACCTGTAAAAAAACCTGTCATTGGCTCTGAAGACATAACAGTGATGGGAAATTGCACTGAAAAGATGTGGGTATCTTTCAACTTAGAATATATTAATTTACCTGGCTTACCTGGCTAAACACATGTTAAAGAGAATAACAGATGAAATCTCGTCTACTCGTAAGCTAACTTGTTTGATATTGTGAGCATACAATTATAACTATGTTGTTTGCACACGTGAAATCACTACAGCTTCGGCTGAGATGTCTGTTCCTGACTTGTGGAAAGATCAGGATATCGATCCCAACCTCCTAGTACCTGTCAAATATGTTAATAATTATGTACTAACTAGGACGTATTAACTCGCGGTCTCTGGCCTGTCATTACTGGTTCAGCTTTAGTATCATTGGTACTCTACGGGAGTTCTAGACAGTGAAAATTGTACGCGATCCCTCTTGCGGTTAAGGTGAACGACTGGTCTTTATCATGTGTGAAATATTCCAGTTTTAGAATCTTCGTGTAAAATACCAAACGAATTGAGCACTCAGCTAACGTCATAAATTATCCTGCAAGGTATTTTCTTTCCAATGTTTAATATGCTCATGGAGTTTAATAAGGTAGAGTGACTTTATTGTATTTTCAAGCAAGGGGTCTGTCCTCATTTGGAGAGACACCAAGCAACAGTTATTGTCGTTTGATAGCCCATCATTTATGACATTTACAAATAGAAATCGTAATATTTCTTATCGAAAGTTCGCGAAGTTTGTATGATAAACTGATACAACTTTAAAGTTGACGAAACTTGGTCCCATTAAACAAAGTTTGACTTTCACCAAAATAATGATATGTTAATGTGGTATTATAGTTAACTTTGGCAAATCATTGACTGTATAAGGGTTGATAAAGTGGGTACTACTCTCTATTAAAGATAAAAGATATATTAATGTTTATATTGTTTTTTTTAGAAAGGTACATGACATAGTATCAATGTGTTAAGCCGATTGATACAATGCTGTAAGGGGAACAATGCAATCCTTACTCACACCTACCTGTGATCCTCAGTATATCCACTTGTGCTACATATACTGCAATCATATTAAGAACAAATACAAACCATATGATCATATCCTACAAGGTCTGAATATAATTCGTAAGCTGATTTGCAACAGGTAAATCATGTGCAGTAGGATGAAACGTTTAGTCCGACTTTTCTATCCAGGTGTGTTGGCATGTTAATTGCCTCTGAAAATGGAATACTGGTCACCATGCCTTTTATGGTACCTTGTGGCCATCACCATGCCTTTTATCGTACCTTATGGCTATCACCATGCCTTTTATCGTACCTTGTGGCCATCACCATGCCTTTTATCGTACCTTATGGCCATCACCATGCCTTTTATCGTACCTTATGGCTATCAAGAGTCAGAATAAATGGGCCATTTTGATCGGTATAATGACAAATTTATGTAATATTATAAGGGTTATTTATCATACTCTTGTGAACAACGTTGTATATGTTATAACGTTTGAAGTTTAATTTTCATTCAAAGTTCTTAATTAATACGTATTCGAAAGACTTATAATACCGTTCCATTGTTACAAGGTTTAATTGCTTATATCATTTGATTTGTACAGTTTGATATGGATAATTTTCTAAATTATGATATTTTTGACAATTGAAATGCCGCAACCAGATACTAGTGCTTAATGTATCTAACTGACGAACGCTCCTCTAACTTCAGATCGGGTTCCTCATGTACTCTTAGTAAAGTGCACATCCGGCTCGTCGAAAAAGGTCTAATTTGCATGAGAAACATTTGATCGTGCTCATAATATGAGTCATTTTATTTTATTAGTAATAGATTTGTGAGGTATTAAAATGTACCCCGATGTATATTATCCATATGAAAAACAGCTACTTACCATACTTCTAATGAAAGCTGTAAATCTTTGTGTTCAAAGCAAAGCATTTGAACCTATGAATGGGGAACATATCATATTGCGCAGGTTACCAATAACGAAGTCTATATTAGCTTTAACAAGTGATTCTACCGGCGAAAGAACTAGCATACTATATTTAGGGCCGTTGAACGCACATACCGTTTCATAGCTGAGATTAACCGCTCTTCAAAATTAATATATTCTTTAAATAATATTAAAGAGATAGATGCTCTCTCAGACCCTTTAAGTTTCAAGCGTCATAACCGTACACTATGGAAACTATATAGAACCAGTATACTGGGTCCGGGAATCGTTCCAGCAGTCGTTGCAGCAGGTGGTTGCATAATGCTACAAAGGCTTACAAATGTTCACAGAAGTTTGCTAATTTATTACCTGATCCTCGTAATCTAGAGACTTTGGACAAATGCGGGATGTTTTGATGGGTTATATTGATATTAGAATCAAATGTGGTCGATGATGACTTTTGATGTTTTGATTACAACTTGATCACATTTTGGCAGAGGTGCGAAAGAAAGGAAAGACGGATGAAAAATGAAATCGGCAGAAACACTTTGGAAACTAGTGTCAGACTATTCTAAAATATATACGTATTGACAATCTAATTCTTCGAAATAGATAAAGGGTTAATTTACGAGTCATTAATTGATTGAAGAACTACATTTTCGCATACTATTCAAGGGGTGAGACATATACATTATGCTGATAGACGGTACAACCTATCGATTCATCGTTGTTTTTTCATGATAACATATATTTGTGCAAATGTTGTTTGTTTTTTATTTCTATTGAAAAGTGTGTTACCATTACATATAGTTCTGACAAGTTATCTTGTCAATTGCAATTGTTCACTACATATATGTCCCAAGTAATTGACATGTACTGGAACATAAAGTTTTGAACACTAATTGAATTTGCATACAATCTTTCTTATTAATGCACAGTATAAAAGAAACTATATCACGTGGCTTGGGACACCTCTCGTGCAATCCATACAACATGTAACAATTATGACGGATACATTATTATTTGTTTCTGTTTTGCATGAGTGGCAGAAAAAGTTGGATTCTGCTGAACAATGATTCCATTTTTATGAAACATAGGACAGAACTATCTATATAAACATGTGAGGAAATAAATGTTCCCGTTCAATAATGTGTTGAATTTGCTCACTAAATTGAAAAGAGAAGAGTGAATACAAATAAATGCGTACGAAAAAAGATAATCTATTTTGTGCTTTGTACTAAGACAAGGACATCTAAATCATGTAGTGATGTTATTTACCCCGCTTCAAACCTTGCAAAGATTTGTTATAATCTAATTTCTCTTCTGCCTCGTGTTTACCAGTTCTCATTTTATAATCTGCTGGCAAGGAACATGTGCAGTTTATTGCTACCTTATTATTCTCGGAACAATACTTGGTCGCTAAATTAATCAGTTTTGTTTATACTAATCATTTGAGTTTTAAGTTCTTTAGGGTCCAGTTAGGTAGATCCGACAAAACATATATTGTTATATCTGAAAATCATCTAGGTGATTATTTTCCTTGAAAATATCGCAGGGATGCAGTAATTAGTGAGCTTTATATGTTCTTTATTGTGTGGATTAGATTCACATATTTGCAATTTTAGAAGAAAAAAAAACATCACCAAAACATACATTATTCCTCGTCCTGCTTTCCGATCGTTTGGGAAACTATTTTGGAAAATCTTATGAAAGATCATTCTTATTTGATTGATGCAAAATTAAAACTCCAATATAAAAAAGTAATATTATATTATTTTTAATAAAATTGAGAACCATATATTATTAATATGGCTTTTACTACTAATATACTTTTTATCTATTTATATCATTTTAAGAGAGTGTTTGCCTGTTTAAATTGCAACACTGTTTTATTTTAATAACTGATTAAAGTGTAGCCTAATTATATCCTATCTTTACAACGAAAGATAATGCTTAATAACCTATTCATTTATATTGACCATAAATATACGCGTATAAGAATAGGTAAGTAAGTTACACTCGTTTAAATCTTATTTACTGGTTACCACCACCATTCCCAACCACGTGTTAGACTAAAAAAAGATATTGTTGTTACACACCTATGTTCAGTAGCAAACAATGTCTAAATTTAAAATAGATTAGGTACGAAAACTATGAATAACTTTTATATAGATACGGATGTATTAATTTTGTTTCCATAGAGCTATTACACATATAAAATCGACAAGTACAGTGTAGATATAATCACGTTTTAAGATATCAAATAACTAATCCGTCACATAAAAGCTTTAACAAAGTTAATGCAAGTATAGATTGTATGCGTTTGGTGATTAATCTAAATTAATTATGTTCCGTTTCAGGCGTCATGGCTGGTAAACAAAGTCACTCCTAAATACGCAAGCACACGACTTACTCATAGCTTTTATAAGACTGAACGTTTCGTAAGCTGATTCACATATTCCGCTTTTAGACCCGTGTGGGAAAATTGACACGAATTTGACGGACAATCTAATTCACTCTCACGGAAGTACAGTGTATGACGACTTATGCGAGTTTGTTCTTCCTTTGTATTCAAAGACAAATACTACATTTAGATGTGATTTAAACGACATGAAAGCGTGCACGTCCTCTAGCAGACAATTAAACATACTAGTAGGTTCATTGATGGTTCGTCAGGCTTTGCACTTTTATAAGTCTTAAGAAGATTGAAACATACTGATTTTATTATGTGACAAAACTGTATGTATTGTACTTGGATTTGTTTAGTTTGATGTTGCCTTGTTATGAAAAAAATATTATCTGTCTCTCCGTCTCCCTCTTATCTTGTGACGTCTCTTTGCACATCAATTTCATGAGAGGACTTGATGTCAGATATTCCACCCATGATAGTGTTGTTCACATGAACTGACTATAATTGTTCGGTCTATATACCACGAAATGCATACAAATATTTCATTATCACTATCAGCTCAAGCTGCCATTTTCACCAAATTGACTGCATTTCTTAAACTTACAAAGTTGTGTTGGAATTTTAAATGTAACACAATAAATCATTACGAATAATGAAATAGTCTACTATCGAAATTCCAGGTTGGGTGTGCTATACATAATGTGTGATACGGAATCACAGCTTGAACATCTACATCGGACGTCAGATCGATCATGAACGATTAAATGGGCATGTATACATATTGTTATTATAAGGGCAAATGACCATTTACGTAATTTTACTGTCATTTTAACTGTTAGGAAATTGAAATTATTTTTGTTTAACCAAACTATGAAATATTGGTTTATTTGCTGCAAGTTAGCTGCCAAACAATGCTCTATACTAAAGATAATAATTAGTCAATCTATATTCTTAATGGTTGATTGGAGATTTAGTCATTTAAAGAAAAAGAAACTTATAATATATAATAACCATCTATATCATTTTTCACATCTCTTCTTTACCGGATTGGACGTCTACGACTAAGGCTCACAAAAAAAAGAAAACTAACTTAATTGGTATAATAATTTTAAAACGGTTATGTATTTGTTGTTGTTGTTATTAAAGGGTTTAACGCCATTTTTCAGCACACGATAGGCTATACATGACGGCCAGTATTAATGGTGGTGTAAGAAACCGGGAAAACCCCAGAATGAACCACCGACCTACGAGAAGCTACTGGCAAGCTTTCTCACTTACCCACTTATGTATTCGGCATGTAAGCAAACATATAATCATTTGAAATTAAATCTAACATAATTCATATAGGATTTGATGCCTCATTGTTCATGATACCTGTGAATTGTATTATGGAAAAAAACGAAACGGATGTAATAAAATATTATAATGGCACATATCACTAACAGCGTTTTATCCAATTATTAAATCACATTTTTTCCAGGTAAGAGTTATGCCTAGAATTCTAAAGATGTATGCACAAACTAACCTTTGGGTGAATTGTGTTCTCTCAACAACCATCTTAATGTGTACAAAGCATAATTAAATACGAACAAAATTGACATTGTTGGCTGTTTTATAGTGAAATAATTTAGCTACAGTAATGCATAACATTTAATTCCAGTTCTTCTTCTTCGTCTAATAACACGTGTCTCTTGGTGTCGATAGGTAAATTGGGATATATATGTTTACAATAGTATGAATTTCTCCTTGCTAATTTCTCATTTCTAACACTTGCTCTGATTGGGTTAATGTACATTAATTTCACTGGAAATATATTCATGCTTTCAAAAGTTAGAAACTAAAGAAACCTGTTTCGAAGATTTAGGATGTAACAACATGAGTAGGATAGCAGCAGGGAAGTTGTACAGACCAGGTGGCTCAGATAAATTTAACCCTCCCACCAAACATTTATCCGTAGAAGCCTCAGAAAGCAGAAATAACGCCTCCTACGCAAAATAATCCGCAAAATTTCCCCCCAAATTGCATTTTCGGGCATAAAAAAAAGGCGGCTTTTTTGGGGGGGGGGTATTGTAAAATTTGTTTGTTATTGCAGGATTGGGTTGCTGATGCTAATTTTATTTCACATTAAAACAATATCATTGAAAATAAGATGAGTAAAAAAACTAGCACAGTTGGAGAGCCTCAATCTGCTAGATTAGCGCGAGAGCAATTAGCGGCAGTAAGGAAACTTATCCCGACAAAACGATTATTTAAGAAAAAAGTTCGTGAGTACGATGATTCACAACATCATATTGGTGAAGTATCGTCAAAGTGGTTAAGTCCAGTCACCGGAGTGATCGAACAAGTCGCATATGGTAGTAAAAAGGAAGATAAGGAACTTAGAGAACTCGGTCTTATTCCTATGACAAAAGATATCGAGCAACATACTCGAGTTGTTCCTGGTCAACTTGAGCAGATTCATCAAGAACAAACACAAGCGCGTCAGGCACGAGCACAAACACAAGCGCGAGCGCAAACGCAAAAGATACAAGAACAATTACAGCAAGCACGAACAAAAATACAAATACGAGATCAAACACAAGCATTGCGAGATGAATTACAGAAAACACAAGAACAAGCATTAGCACAAGCAGAAGAACAAGCACAAGCACTAGCACAAGCGAAACAAGAAAAAGAAGAACAAGCACAAGTACTAGCACAAATGAAACAAGAAAAAGAAGAAGAAGAACAAGCAGAAGTGCGGTCAGGTGCAAATAGATTTACCGATGATACTATCACAAGGATAAAATCGATGAGTCCGGAAGAAGTTGTAGAATTTGCTTCAGAAAATTATGAGAAAACAAAACGAAAAAATTTTATGAAACCTGGTAAAGCTGAAAACGTGACATTTGCGCAATGGACAAGGTGGGTATATTATGTGTACAGAGATGTCAAATCGGTTAAATATAATGATCCAGTATTTGCTGAATTTTTAGATGCCATACATGAATACGAAGTTGAGAAAAAAGTTGGTCAGGAACAGGAATTATTACCTTTGCCTAGTGAAATTGAAACAGTACCGGAGGAAATTAAAACACCAGAGGAAATTCCAAAAATTGAGGGAAAACGGCCTACACCAGCACGTCTTTTTACTGACGATGCTCTTGAGCAATTTAAAGACAAAGATAAATTAATTCAAATAGCTAGACTTGATGATGAAGACGACATGAGAAAATATTATAAATCAAATGTAGTTCGTCTCCTATCAAAAGACAGATGGGTTCGTGATGTGTATTTTGCTTCTGTGGATAAACCTATTGACCCAAGCGACCCTGGTTATATAAAACTTGTAACAAAAATAAATAAATTAGATCGAGAAGAAAAATTTCCACCCAGAAAGCATTTTAAAAAATTTAAACATAAAGTACCAATACCCAAGGAAAAAGAGAAATCACCACCACCAAAAACAGGAAGCGGATATACTGTTTGCCCCGACAGTGTTGTCAACGATGTTTCTCGTCTTGAAGTATTAATCGGAGGAAAACGAGCTGGAAATAATTCTCCTGAAATAATCAACGAGGCATCAAATATTTGTCAGCGGTTATTTCGCGGCGGTGTAATTGATTCTCGCATTTACAAGGAACTTATTGACGAGCTCATTGATTAAAACAATACAATTGAAATAATATGATTGTTCATAAACATCAACGTAGACCCAATCAAGTCCGCGTAGTTAACTCTCGATTGCCAGTATATAAATACGTTCACGGCAATGGATTTGGCGATATCATTGGAAGTCTTGTCACTCGAGTAGCACCTAAAATTGGTCCTGTGTTCAAACAATTAGGATTAAAAGCAATAGGAAAGATTGGTGAGACCGCTGTTTCTGGTATTAGCAATTTAGCTAGTAAAGGATTCAACGCTGTCAAAAGTAAAATATTAAATTTAATACGTAAAAAACGGCCAGTCAAATTACCTATCACCAGCGAAATGCCATCCGAAATTAGCAAAACCATAAACGACGCAGCAAATAAGAAAATAAACGATTTAGCACAGGAAGTTGCTAAGGCAAATATAATGCATGAAATTGCAAACACAAATCTAGCGCATGAAATTGCAAACACAAATCTTGGAAATACAAGTTTCATTTCAGGAGATGGTCTTCGTTTTAGACGATATCATTAATAATAATGTTCGCAAGAGTGTCAAATGAAGTGTTTGACATGGACGAGCCTGTAGGTAGGGATACATCAGTACGAGATTTCCAGTATTTTTCATATATTGCGGTTGAACCAAATACACCCAATCGCTTGGAAATTCAAGTTCACGATACAACAAGATATTTTCTTCCATCTGAGGCATATATCGAAGTTATTGGGGAGATTGTAAAGTTAGATGGTACCAATTATAATAATGATTTTAGAGTCGGATTTGTCAACAACGGCATTATGGCGTTATTCAAGAGCGCCACTTACATGATTGACGGAAGAGAGATTGAGTCAATTACTAATGATGTTGACTTAGCAACGACGATAATAGGTCTAGCAAGATATTCGGATGATTTTACTAGATCAGCTGGCCCTAGTATGATGTTTGCCAAAGATAATTTTGATCGTCCAGAGAGTAGGCCGTTTAACATCAGACAACCTAACGATCGCGCCGCTCCTAATCCTGCAGCCGCTGCTATCGAAGATATGATTATTAACTCTCGCGTTGATTACAATCTCGGATTTGCCACGCGAAAGCTTATGCTAGCAGGGGGTAACAGAAGATTTGCTTGTGCTATCCCGTTATCTCATATATTTGGATTTTGTAGGCATTTTAGAAAAATTATTTATGGAGCAAAACACACAGTTACGTTTATTAGAAAAGAAAATAGCAACGATGCTATTTGGCGAGAAGGTGCCGTCGATTACGCTACCGGCGTGATAGGTCCCAATGATGCCGCGAATAATAACGGCATAGTAAGATTACTAAAATTTACCTTGTGGATGCCAGCGATAACTCCATCAATAATCGAGGAAGAAAAATTATTATCATTCATGAACCAAGGTGGTAAATCTGTGATGTCATGGCTGACAACAACAACAGATTCCACAACTACCAATATTAACGGCGATTACACTTGGCGTATTGCATCACAGCAAGGAACATCTGCACCGAGGCATATCTTTATTGCATTTCTACGTACTCAAAGATATCATCAACTATATAGTCATATGATATTTGATAATATTGGAGCAACAAACGTTTCACTAAGAATAAACGGTCAACAGGAGCCATCAGAGGAAATATCCATTGATTTTGAAAATTATTCTACGGCCCGTGCGTATCATCGATTGTTAAGTTTCATGGGTCGCGATCAAAATATTGATACTGGTTTGCAAATATCACAACTAGATTTTAATAAACTTTATCCCATCTATTACTTTTCATTGGAACATCTCGATTTGGTAAAACAATCTGTTGTCGATATTCATTTCAAAACCAGAATTAACACGGGAGGGCTTAACTACAAGGTAATTGCAATAATCCTTAGTGATAGAACAATGATCCTAGAAGGCATCAGTGGTAGAATGAGAGTCATCGACGCGCCCGTAGAAAATATGTGATAAATTCTAAATTTAGATAAAGTGATTATTAATATGCCATACGAACACGTTAGCGTAACACTGACCCCGGGTCAGATAAAAAAACTTCAAGCAGCAACAAAGGCGCGAAGAGGTTTAAAATTAATCTTGAAAAATAATCAGATTCACGGTGGACCTAACAAACTATCACTGACACGAGGTCAACACGGACGATTTACCAAAGCCAGATCAGCGAATTCTGGTGTTCATGTAACTCTCTCCATTGGCGCAGTGAAAGACATGATCAAGGTAGGTGGCTTCCTTCCTTTCCTATTGCCTTTATTAGCTCCGTTGATAACGGGCGCGTTATCAGCAACGGCTGGATTCGGAGTTAAAAAATTATTGGATAAAGTTACCGGAGGAAGATACGGTAAAAAAAAATACCATCGCGGATCCGGCCTGAGACTAGGACGACCTCCAATGTACGGATCCGGCCTAAGATCATCGCGCCATCATCGAATTTAGATTTAATCAATGAAGCAAAAAAAAAGAAAATAAGATTTTTCAGAGGAGTATTCATGCGAGATCAATTACCGGACAAACCAAACTCTACCGAGACAGGAATAATAAATCTCGATAAAAATTCCGGTTCTGGCACTCACTGGGTTGCGTACGCGATTAATCCTCGCGAAATCATTTACTTTGACTCATATGGACTAGCACCACCAAACGAATTTTTCAAATATATTTCCTCGCTGAAACTTCCAGTTTGGTATTCAACACTTCCAACGCAAACATCAACCGATCCACCAATATGCGGTCCAGAATCAATTAACGTTCTTGATGCAATTTCAAAATCATCCCGCCCTTATCACAAAATTTTATTTGAATATACCGTAGATAAATATCATGGTTGACATTTACGGTAGATCCTTCTTCAGAAAGAAAACGGACGAAGAAGACACTGACAAATCAAAGTTTGCAACCAAGAGTGATATTAACAATCTTCTGTCGCTGTCAGAGATAGATCCTGGCGAAGTTGCTGTTTTTCAAAATACCGAAGGGCGGTTACAAACTAGCAATATCAAAATAGTTGATATAATCAAACGAGACGAATATAATGAACATATTAATCAATTTACTCAATTATCGAATTCGGTGACAAAATACATCATTGACATAAATAGTATTATCATGAAATTATCATCGAAGGCAAATATCGCTGATGTAGAAAAATTCGATAAAGATTTTTCAGCAGCATTAATGTTAAAGTTGGATAAAGAAGTTCACGATAAAGATATAATATCAACGTTGTTGTTAAAGTTGGATAAAAAAATCTACGACGAAGATCAAGAAAAACTTACAAAACAACTAACCAAACTAACTAACGATCTTAAAAAACTTGATGAAAACTTAAAACAACTTAGCAAGAAAGTCGACGAGAATATAAAGAAAACTACCGATACCTCATTCGTCGCAGATCAACTAACAAAGAAAAAAGTTGATCAGAAATCACATGATAATCTCATCGACAGGGTAAATAAAATCAACGAAGATATTGCTAATATTATCACCGATGTTACTGAAATAAAAAACATAACGGAACAAAAAAGCGATAAAATACTATATGACGATCTTATCAATAAAACAAAATCCATCAACGATGATATCGCCAAAATCAACAGTGACGTTGAAGCGGTTCGTGAATTATCGCGTCAAGGTGACGACGATCTTATCAAGAAAACAAAATCCATCAACGATGATATCGCCAAAATCAACAGCGATGTTGAAACAGTTCGTGGATTAGCAAATCAAAAAATTGATAAAACATCACACGACGAGAAAATGAAGAAAATAAATGATGATATCGCTCAAATCAGCAAAGATATTATCGCGGTTCGTGAATTAATGCAGCAAAAAATTGACGAGAAAACAAAGAAGATTGATGAAGACATTAACGCAGTACGCCAAATCGCAAATGAAAAAATTGATAAAAAATCACATGACGATCTTGGTGAAAAATTAACAAGAACCACTAGAGATGTTACTGGCATTCTCGCAGATATTAACGTAGTTCGTGGATTAGCAAATCAAAAAGTCGATAAAACATCACACGATGAAAAAACAAAGAAGATCGGTGATGATATTACTAAAATCAGTAAGGAAGTTGAAACGGTTCGTGTATTAGCAAATCAAAAAGTTGATAAAACATCACACGATGAAAAAACAAAGAAGATCGGTGATGATATTACTAAGATTAGCAAGGACGTTGAAACAATTCACGGATTAACGCATCAAAAAGTCGATAAAACATCACACGACGATCTTAACAAAAAACTAACAAGAATTACCAATGATATTAATGGTGTTCTTGCCGACGTTACCAAGATAAATGCCTCAATAAATGAAAAAGTCGATAAATTATTATACAACGGAAAAATAAATGAAATTGATGATAATATTAACGCAGTTCGTGGATTAACACAGCAGAAAGTTGATAAAACATCACACGACGAGAAAACAAAGAAAATCAGCGAGGATATTACTAAGATTAGCAAAGACGTTGAAACGGTTCGTGTATTAGCAAATCAAAAAGTTGATAAAACATCACACGATGAAAAAACAAAGAAAATCAGCGAGGATATTACTAAGATTAGCAAAGACATTGAAGCAGTTCGTGGATTAACACAACAGAAAGTTGATAAAACATCACACGACGAGAAAACAAAATCCATCAACGATGATATTAACGCAGTTCGTGGATTAGTAAATCAAAAAGTTGATAAAACATCACACGACGAAAAAACAAAGAAAATCAGTGATGATATTATTAAGGTTAGTAAGGACATTGAAGCAGTTCGTGGATTAACACAACAGAAAGTCGATAAATCAGCACACGACGATCTTGGTGAAAAACTAACAAGAACAACCAGGGACGTTACTAACATTCTTGCCGATGTTACAAATATAAATACCGCAATGGTTCAGAAAGTTGATAAATCATCACACGACGAGAAAACAAAATCCATCAACGATGATATTAACGCGGTTCGTGATCAAAAAGTTGATAAATCATCACACGACGAGAAAACAAAGAAAATCGGTGAAGATATCGCCAAAATCAATAAGGAAGTTGAAACGGTTCGTGTATTAGCAAATCAAAAAGTTGATAAAACATCACATGACGAGAAAACAAAGAAAATCGACGAAGATATTACTAAAATCAATAAGGAAGTTGAAACGGTTCGTGTATTAGCAAATCAAAAAGTTGATAAATCATCACATGATAATCTCCTAAAAAGAACGAAGAAAATCGGCGATGATGTTACTGGTATTCTCGCAGATGTTACCAAGATAAATACCGTAATGGAAAAAAAAGTTGATAAAACATCACATAATTTTCTTGACGAGAAAACAAAAAAAATCAACGAGGATATTATCAAAATTAATGAAGAAATTTCCGTGATACGTCAAATCATTAATGGAAAGGTCGATAAAACATCACACGACGATCTTGACGAGAGAGTAAAATCTATCAACGAAGAAATTGCTAAGGTAAATACAGCAATAAGTAAAAAAGTTGATACGACATTATACGACAAAGAAATTCTAGGTATCAACACAAAACTATCATCGTTGAATATTCCTGAACTATTAAAGTTGAATATTCCTGAACTGGCGCGTATCACGATACCTAATGAAGTGGTAACAAATAATTTACCCTGTCGTGTGTCGTTTGTGGTTCACGCAGATTACCGTTATTGGTATCCTCTTAATGATGAATTTACATTCACTCCGCAAATTAGTGGTATATATCGAATATATACCATTACTGAGTCAATAACATTTATCATAACAACCGATGATTATAAAGTAATGAATATTTTTGGATTTTTAATTATTTCCATGAAAAAAAATATCGCTAAAACTTTCAAACTAACACCACCAGATAGAACCATCACGGAACCAATTCGTTATTTCATAATTTTCGAGTATTTATCTCCTGATAAATTAACTGGAGCGGGTTTTGATGAGAAGAATATAAAATGATTAACCCAGCTCAATTGGCTAGATAAATAACTAATAATGACCGCATCGGATTATCGATATAATCTTGCGCGATCATGGCAAGATTCGCTAAAAAAACAAATAGACGAGTATCAAATAAAAATAAAGAAATACCAGCGCAGATTAGTTACTATTGATGTTGTTGTTTATACCGCATCAGCTATAATCGCCGGTGCGGGTATTGTTTTATCCGTAGTAACAACAATCGCGCCGATCGTAGCAACGATAATAATTTCATCAACAACAACGATAGCTGGCGTTCTCAATATCATTGCAAGAAAAATATCTTCGTGCACAAGTGAGAAATTATTATCGTACAAAAACAAACTAACTAAAATTAACGACGCATATTCGAAGTTATCGTCGCTGATTTCCGAAAGTCTCAACGATGGAGTTATATCCGATATAGAATTTTATTCGATGATCGGTATTTACTCGGAGATTGAACAAATGAATAATAATAATGTCCGAGTTAGTCCAGATAGTGACAAACACAACACCGCCGACAACAACGTTAATATCACTAAGCTCAACGAAACCCGAATTTAGTATTAGTTTTCCAACTCCAATTAGCGTCAAGGAAATGGCGTTGATACAGTTACGAGTTTATAATAGCTGGCCTAATATCAGATCAAAATCATTCGGTAAATTATTATCAAACAATTCACTTGTTGTTGCTGATAAGAAACACGCCGATGGAACTCCTAGTTGGTTTGTCGTTAATATACCAACCGGCAGCTATGAGATTGAGCAAATTGATAAAGAATTCAACACTAGAATATCGAATATTACTGGCGATGCTCATCCAGGAATAAAGATATCAGCACACGAACCAACGTTATCATCAATCATTGAAGTAAAATCGCCGTATATGGTAGATATTTACCGTTCATCGATCAGGTCAGTGTTTGGTTGGCCTAATATTCCGCCCGGTGGAATAATAACACCAGAACCGGCGAAGACCGACTTTATCAGCGATAAAAAAGACTACCACGGAATCGATCCGGATTTTATTGGTCAATATAAAAAAATAAAAGATAATGCTGATTTTTTATTAGGGTCAGTTTCTGAGTTGGATTTGTTCGAGGATGGCATTATAATATTATTCGTTAGAATTATAGACAAATACGAAGAACAAAAGAATCTGCTGGAACATTATTTCCAAGAGTGCGTATTTAATGTACAAACTTCGTGTAACGAAATTATAATAACAACGGAACGGATAAATAAAATAGCCGCCGATATGGAATTTATTAACAACCAAGCGATAGATCATATAGAAGATAGTGCTGTCATTGGTATGGGTGGTAAATTTGGTTATATTATTGACGCTTTCAAGAAACGACATAACCTAACCGAAAAGACTTTGCCAAATTATAAGTTTCCCGGCTATAACGTTGATGAGATGAGAAAATTTGTCACTGATACGGCTGATAGGTTATTTCCTAAATTACACGACGCGTGGGTTAAGAAGAAATCACAGATAAAAACAATCCTAACTCATGATAATGATGGATTTGGAAAAGGAAGGCACATTTCTCCTGACATTGTTAATATAACCGAAGTGATTGCTGTTTATCTTCACGCTGATGTTGTAGAAGGAAGTTATAATGTTGATTCTACAATATCAAAAGTGGAACAGGGTTTTGTACTATATACATTTTCTCCCACAGTCTCTCCGGGTTATTTGATAATAAAGGAGCCGGTTAATCCGTTTTACCTACGCTGTCATAATCGATTATTATCAAGAATAAATTTCAAACTAACAAATCAAGATGGAAATTTACTTGATATTCGCGGAGAAACGCTGAGTATTAGTTTGTTGGTGAGATCGTAATCGAAAGTCTTTGACTTTTAAATCTGTATCCCAGGGAAAAACAAACGAAAAAAATAAATAAAACCCAGAAGAATTTTTCAAAATTAATCTTTTTTTTTATTTTGTAAATTTATGCCGTCTTAGGAATCAAGGATTCTCTTGCTTTATTCTCATCAACAAGTTTTTTCAATTGTCTAACGCGTGAACTTGTAATTTTTCTTGATTCGTATGCGTCGGATAAAGTCGATCTAGCATTTTCTACCAACATCGACAATTTAACAAAATCCTCGATGCGATCATCGCTGACTGTCGCAAGTGATTGATATATCGCAATCTGGATCTTTTTTACTAATTTATATTCGGACGGCAGCGTATATTTGTATTCAAGTTTTCCTTGAACAATTGTTTCGAATTCTGATCGAATTTTATTTGTATCTAGATCCGATGGAAGATCTATCTTTTTTTTCAAATTATTAATCTCTCCAATGATATCGTTTATTGTTTCTTCGTCCATTATACTAATTTTGTAGTATTCAATTATTCTTCGTCATTTTCCGAATCAAATATTATTGGGATGTAGGAAAATTTAATCCACTCACCGAGATTGTAGGAAAATGTTCTGTGGTTTATTCCCTCCGCTACTCGCCATATCGATACTGGAGTAATTTCATAAAATTTCGCAGCAGCATATATCGACACAAATATAATTTCTTCGTTTGTTTCTTGATTTACCGACTTAACTGACTTGGCATCTTTCGGATGCTTTCCAGTGTTACCAAATTTTGAATTTTCACTTTGAGTCACAACTCGAAGATTGGAAAGTTTATTGTTGAGTTTATTTCCGTCAATGTGATCTATAACCAAATTATCCTTGATGAGTCCATTGAAACACTCAAACACAAATCTATGAGCGAAGTAATCTGTTCTTCTTCGTCTATTATTTTTGGCGATTGAAATTTTGATATAACCATTCATATTAATATGACCAACAAGATTCTTTGTCTTGATGTGTCTGACACTTCCATCCTTAGATGCTTCGTAACCCTCGATGGTTGGATGAGATCTATACTCGTTCATAGGAATCGTTGATTTCATTTCCATATATGATATTTTATACTTCTAAATCATAATTTGCTTTGAAACGATTAATATAATCTTCTTCACAAGAAATTACTGAGGAAGATTTCTTTTCATAATATCTCCGCAGCTCACGATATTTCTTTCCTCCACAAGAAAAACACAATCTTGTCTTTCCTCGAATGCCAACTTGGCAAATCAAACATCGTTGTGGTCCTTTGTTACCTCGTCGAACTTCGTATATATGAGCGCCACAGTATTCACCTCTGCAGGATTTATCGCATGATTTTGTTGATCCAACTATTATCCAAGCGCATTGATTCATTATAATTTAAACATTTGTCTAAAATATAATAATGGATTTATTTGATCTTGATGAGGCAGAATATATCATACCTGAGGTAGATCGTGCAAAGAAAGAATTTTTCGATGATGGAGCGATTCATACCTGGTCGACGTGGAAAACTAACTTTGTTGATGCTACAATGAATTTGGAGCGAGCAAAGAAGATAATCGAGCATATAAAATCTGAACACAAAGAAGAGCGATTTATATTTGGAATAAAATTTATTGCACAAATGCCCGATGATACTTGGATTATTCGCGATAAACGAGATCCAGTGCGCGGTGGAAAAAAAAACGTCGTTCTTGATAAGAATTCGAAACCAGGATTGTTATTGGGAATTGATGGTCCTTATTACGCTAGAGCTTATCCTTCCAGTGCTGTAGTGTATGGAATTTATCGGTTGAATAATAATCCTGATGCGAAAAATTTACCCGCGATGAAAGAATCACCGATGATAAATTGCGTTGCCGAGCGCGTCATCGAGCATATGAAAAATGCTCGTCGCGGATCTGGTCTGACCCAATTGAGATTGGATAAAATTAATTCATGGGCAAAGACAGTTACTGATGGCGCATCGATTGATGATGTTGCTGCGCTGAGCAAGAAACTTAAATTTCCTATTACGGTAAAAACGCTATCGGGTGAAATATTATATTTATCACCATATAAATCTCGAGGAACTCCAATCGAAATTGTTGATCATAATTCACATGCGTGGACCCAGTCAGTGATGATATTTCCACGAGATCGTGTTGTTAAATTCTATCCCGTGGAATTTTCCACGGATGGCGCAAAAGACAATTCTGATGCAATGTTCCGATATATCAAATTATTAGCCAAGTCTGATCCAATATCGGTTTGGTTATTTTCTAGCGAAGAAAGATACGATCAATTTATCTTGCCACGCGGAGATATTTACCGTGATGAAATACTGCATGAAGCGATGAAAAATATCGCGGAGAAATATTCGTCAAATCCAGATCAGTTGCTGACAAACTGCTTTACTGTTCCGTCTGTTGCCGCTCACGCCGCGAGAGAAAGAAATTCGTGGAAACCTACAAGGAATGAGTTTCTTAATGATATTCAACTTAGCTGTATCGAATACGGCCATGGAGGATTATGGAATACCAAGTATTATTTCGAAGATATGATTTCTGTTGACATGAGCGCGTGTTATCCTGGAAGTTTCCTCGGATATGGCGATTGTGCGGATTACTTTGCTAAATTCGGTCATCCCACCAACGAGATGACGAGAGTGGCAATTAACGGACCGTTACCCGATTTTGTCATGACCGGATTCGCTCATGTTACTTCGTTCGAACTTGCTGAGAATTTGCATAAAATCTGCTATATTTGGTTTGGTCGGCATTTATCTCAGCGAAGATGGGTCCCTACGGTATTGTTGAGATATATGTTGGATTCGTCGATGTTGATATCGCTGACGGTAAGTGAAGCGATTATATCCTACAGGAAACAAACTGAAGTGTGGTTACCCACGGACTGCGAGAACGCGAAAGATATTGGAAGAAAAATCATTGGTAAATTCACTCAAGGAGGATCAGTTGATCATAAACACCGACACGCTAGATTATTCATCAATGATGCTGAGATGGATTTTATTATTGCCGATACAGTATCGCGTGGAATATTCTGCAACAGAGAAAATATTATTATTGATGGAGAAAAATTAGGAACAGTGATAACTTATCTCGATGGAGAATCGGCGCAGTATACTCATTTAAGATCATCGATGCTCGCTTATGTGAGTATCAATTTGCTGTCAATGATAAATAAATTTTCTGATATCGCGGTAAGAGTTGCAACGGATTCGTTTTATATCGATAAGAAATATCAGTGTAGATTGGAAAATTTAATTGCCAATGGAGATTGGGGAACTTGGAGAATAAAAAACGAAGATATTCTAGATTATTGCGAAGACGCTGATGTAGAAGATTGCGATAAGTTTCATAAAGACCAATGCGATGAAGTATCAACAGCAGCATCCGCATTTGATCCGATTTCACGAAATAAATTCGTTTACCTAAATGGTCCTGGCGGTAGTGGTAAAACAACAAGAGCAATAAACTTATTTTCAAATTCTGATATGATAGTGTTAACTCCAACTCACAGACTAGCGCGAGAAATAAAGCAGCGTGGTGTTAGTTCTTGCACGTATCACAGTTATTTCAAATATAGTGGTGGATTATGGGATCCGGCTCGAATGGGAAACAAATATATCAACAAGATTATAATATTTGATGAAATTTGCACAGTAAATTTAGTTATACTAAAATCATTCCTGAGTTGGCTAGAAGAAAAAAATACCGCGGTAATAATGTGCGGCGATCATGGACAACCTGATCCTATTGATGGTGAATCCCCTCACAAGTGGCTTAGAAACTTTGTAGATTATTATGAAGAGATTGATGCTGATTATAGATCTAATGATAATTTATTGACTGAGTTTAAAAAAATGATTCGGTTGCAACCTAATAAATTTCAATGTGATGTGATGAGAAAAATAATTGACGAGACTTCGATGGATAATTTTCTAACTTTGTGGCGTCCAGATCATTTGATTGTTGCTAGTAGGAAAATTATTCGCGATGCTATTCAGGAAATACTATTTAAGCTTCACTGCGAGAAATTTCCAACGTTGCAGGTTCCGTTGTGCTATAGGCCTGCTGATACCAGAAAACAAAATATTAATGTTACTTTGCCATGCGGAGAAGAAAAAATATTAGTTTTGAATGATATTATTTTCGTTGATATTAATCTTGTCAATGATGCGATAAATGCTGAAAGATCTCCATGGAAACTTGGATATGCAGCAACGATACATTCATCACAAGGATTAACAGTAGATGGCCAAGTTTGGATTGTCGATGATAGAATTTCCTGGTCAAATTTAGTTTATCTAGCTGTTTCTCGAGTAAGAAAATTATCTCAGTTAGGTAGAATTAGATTTCACATTAACGAAGATGGCGGTAATTGAGTATCCTTTGGAATTACTTGTAGTTCCTCTTTGGTAAATCCTCGTTGTGGTGCTAGTGAATCTAGAAAATAAATTGCTGGTCTTCCCGATGATCTTGTTACGGCCGATATTTTATGCGTTGTAACGCTCCAGTTTGGATCGGTTGCTCTTTTTCTGCCACCCTCGGCTTCTCCTTCTTTATATAAATATCTAACCGTGACACTACCTAGCACGGGCGAAATAGTAGAACCTCGCTTTAGTGGTATATTTGTTTTTGTAATTGCAATTGCGGGTTTCATTGATATTGTTCGTGTTACTTCGTTATTTAGTGCGTTAATCACGTGAGGTAATCTTGTTACCCAATCGTGAGATCGTTTATCTTGGATAAATTCTCTCGCGTATTGATATCCGAATAATCTTTCCGCTAGTGTTTTGTTGAATCTTTCAACGATGGCCTGATTGCGATGAACACCTACAATACCGCGACGGATTTTAACATTATTCTTTTTCATTAACGCAGTAACTGCGCCAAGAAATTCTCGTCCTGGATCAACCTGGAGAAGCTTCGGCCATGTTAATGGAGATCGTGAATAAATTTTCTCAAATGCTTTTGCTATTTCCGTTGCTGTTTTATTCGATAATGGTTCTGCTTCCTTGTACCTACTTGCAATATCAACAACCGTCAGAACATATTTGTATATAACTCCGTCAACGGTATCGTAAGGAAGAAACATTAAATCGGCTTGATGAACTTCGTTAGGTACACTGACAGAGAAACTCGCATATGGTATTTTCTTAGGCGGAGGAAGATAAATTTGCCAAATAGCTTGTTTTGATAACCATGATGCAGCGGTGGATTGTTTTACTTTTGCCGCTTTAGCAAGTTTGGCAATTGCTGATTTTCCTTTCCAGAATCCTCGCGGAGAATAATATATTTGTTCCATTATAAATTACCAGCACCTAAGACTAATTTACCTTTCATTGCTCCTTTTATCAACCAAGTTGCCAATTTTTCTTTGAATTTTTTATTAGGAATGGCGTCTATTGCGTGAATTAGCTTCACATCAGCGAGATGTCGTTGTTCTAAATCTCCACTGCGATATGCGAGATCGTGATAATAGCATGCGTTATCAATAGCATTTACTGGTTCTTCACCAGGATTTGGTTGATTATTATTATTAAGTCTTATATCTAGTCTTGTGCCAGGTCCGCAGTAATTGTATCCTGGCAAATGTTTCTCTCCGGGATATTTTGCCCAAGGCAATCCTGGCAGATTTTTCATGGAGGCGGCAATGTCTCCTCCGGTTCTTCTATCTTTTTTTTTACAAATCTAAACTTAATTGTCCCACAAACCGCACATTCTCCCTTGATTGCATTTCTGTTGTTGCGCGTAACGACTTCGATTGGATTTAGCGTAGCAGTTCGAGTGCGACACTTAACACAATATGAATCCATAATATTCTAATAACATGAATGTAATTGATTTTTCAGCCACGAAAAAACGCGAGCAAGTAAAGCACACCGAGGCATTACCAAATTCGATTAGAATGATAATTATTGGACCGTCGGGATCTGGAAAAACGCAGTTATTGCTAAATTTGATAATGAGATGGCTAAAATGGGATAAATTGTATTTAGTTGCGCCATCCGTTGATGATCAGCGATGTTATCAAGTACTGAAGGAATTTAGCGATAATACTGAGGATGGCACGATAGAATTTATAACGGATATCAATGAAACTCCATCAGTGGAAAGTTTAGACGGCGATACTAATAATCTTGTTGTTTTCGATGATGTGATGCTGGATAAACAAACTAACCCAGCTAGGATATTCTCGCGTGGCCGACACAAGAACACCGATGTGATTTACGTGACGCAGCGATATACGCAAATTCCAAAGGTGATTAGAGATAATTGTAATATTTTATCGGTATTTAATGGCGTTGATACTCACACGCTGAGGAATATTCATCAAACTTGGTGCAACGGCGACATGGACATAAATAAATTCAAAAATTTTTTCAGTAACGCTCAGGCAACACCACACGGTTTTGTCACGATTAATCTTCATGATCCACGTAGTAGATATCGAGTTGGTCTCGATCAAATTTACTCATAAAAGTGCAACCCAATCCTGCAATAACAAACAAATTTTACAATACCCCCCCCCCAAAAAAGCCGCCTTTTTTTTATGCCCGAAAATGCAATTTGGGGGGAAATTTTGCGGATTATTTTGCGTAGGAGGCGTTATTTCTGCTTTCTGAGGCTTCTACGGATAAATGTTTGGTGGGAGGGTTAAATTTATCTGAGCCACCTGGTCTGTACAACTTCCCTGCTGCTGTAGGATTGTAGAGTGAGCCCAAGGCAGTGTATATCTACTTGAGATAGAACGTAACATGATATTTTGGTCTCCAAACTCTGTGCCAATAATTTTTGTCGGAAAAAGTAGCACATCCACGAGTGACATCTGTTCTTTTTAACGTATGTTTTTCATTTCTATGAGTTTCTTTAATATGTATCATTTCATTAAATTTTCATTCTTCTAAATCATTTGCTTTATGTTTCCGATTTTATCATCTACTTTAGAATTGTTCAGTTTCTGTACCCTTCGATGAGAAAACTAAACTCTTCATAACCAATTTCATGATTATTGATCAATTGATTATCAGATGAGCGATATCGTTCAATTCTGTCATCTCATATATTAGTATCTGAGAAATAAATTCGTTGTCTCAATAATTTATCTTGATAGCTTTTGCAACAATTTCTACTAGTGTTCTATAGAAACCATCAACAGCTTTACGTCTGCTTCAGAATTCACCCTCGATGTGGAGCATCCATAAATGGCAGCTCGTGTAACACAAGCATACTGATAGATGCAATAAGGGTAGAGTTTGATGTCAGAGAGAGAGAGAGAGAGAGAGAGAGAGAGAGAGAGAGAGAGAGAGAGAGAGAGAGAGAGAGTAACGAAGATATACACAATACATCCAGATAAAGTCCCGTGGTGTAGGGAATTTGAAGATCACGAAAGCAGGTGCAATAACACATTTGGCACCTAAGGCAATAAAGATAAATGGCAAAACATCTTCATTTGTAACATGGCTAAAATAGTATGGATTTAGGAAATGTTCAAATTGTTCATCGTTATAGAAAAGCAAATGTATTTTAAGATATTTTAGTTATACCTGGAATAATGTCGGAAACACAACCTAACATCCGCTTGGACCCACTAGACAACAATTACTGGAATACATTTTGATTGATACAAACAAATTAAAAAGAAGATTAAGAAACAAATACAAGTATCAGTGAATTATTTGGTGAGAAGAAAATAGACTTTTGTATATCCGGGCAAATCATGAGTTCAGGCCGTACGTAATGTCCTAAATATAATGGGATAGGCAATATTGAATAAACATTGTAAATTGTTGTCTGTTTTAAAGTATGATTGTTTTAAATGCTTTTATTTAAAAAAGTGGTCTAAGGTTGACATTGCCCGGGGTGGGAGTGGGAGACAAGCGCCCCAATCCTCTAAAATGCCCCATACGGCCTGCGCCTCTTACTGCCTCTGTCAACTAAAATCCAGCTCCTGGCCTTCGCGAGTGGCTTAGATTTGTAGCCCGGCAGACAATCTTTTCTACTAACAGGAGAAGGGATGAAGGCGGCCCACTGGTGCCTTAAAACCAGTTGCTTCGGGTAGACGGGACTCGTAAACCTTGGATGGTAGCTCATCTAGGAGAAGGAAAACTCCGATTCCAAACCTCTGCTGCCTTGTGGCTATACCCACTCATGGGAAAGGCTAAGGGAGTAAACCCCGACAGAAAATCCGGAGATGGAGTCCCTAAGGCGGTGCGACATTGACTTCAATGTCAATCCGGCAACTCCTGCGACGCCGTTGGTGCCAAGCTGTATCGGCATCCGTCGTTCCCTTGGGCATACCAGCTGCGTGGTCCAGGGGGATCTGCTGCATGGACAACAGCTGATTCTCCATACCACCCTGCCCAGGCTTCATAGCTCCACTGGAGAGGACACTCCAGCGTCGTCGTACGGCGTCGGCACAACACGAGAAGTAGCAGTTTACCGGTTCTAAGTCAAAGCTCGATTGGCGTAGAGCTTGGCGCCAGGGGTTACTTCTGACGGTAGGAGAGATCATCAGGTCTCACTGGACAGCTACCGCCCGCCTCAAGCTGGGCAGCCCCCAGTCAGTAAGGTGCTGCCCGCCATGGCCTGCCTGCTTCACTGGGTGCGTGGAGCTTAGAGAACCATCTCGACAAGTGGGCCACAAAACTCTGCACCAGGAAAGACTAAAAGAAGAACTAAAAAGACTCCAACTCTTCGTTTTGCAACCTGGAACATCAGGACCATGTGTCCTGGATTGACCACTGACCTACAGCAGATCGACGATGCACGGAAGACTGCCGTCATTGGCAGAGAACTCTCCCGACTGAACATCGACATTGCCTGCCTCCAGGAGACCCGACTGACTGACAGCGGCACCATCAGGGAAGCCAATTACACATTCTTTTGGCAGGGGAAGCCCTTGGATGAACCTAGGCAGCATGGTGTAGGCTTTGCCATCAAGAACACGCTACTTGCCTTCATTGAACCTCCATCATCAGGTACTGAGAGAATCCTTGCCCTTCGGCTGTCAACATCCTTAGGCCCGGTCAACATCTTCAGCGTGTACGCCCCAACCCTCTACTCCACCTACGAGGAGAAAGACAAGTTTTATGAGGCTCCGGATCAGGCAATATCCATTATCCCTAACAATGAAGGCCTCTACTTACTAGGAGACTTCAATGTTAGAGTGGGAGCTGACCATGAGGCCTGGTCCACTTGTCTCGGCATTTACGGAAGGGGCAAGATCAACGAGAATGGTCAGCGACTGCTGGAGATGTGCTGCTCCCACAGCCTATGTGTGACCAACACTTTCTTCAAATGCATGGAGATCCACCAGGTGTCGTGGAGACACCCACGTTCACGCCACTGGCACCAGCGAGACCTCATCATCACCAGGCGTGTAGAACTGGCCAGTGTCCTCCTTACCCGCAGCTACCACAGTGCCGATTGTGACACGGACCACTCTCTCGTGGCCAGCAAGGTGCGAATATTACCCAAGTAGCTGCACCACACCAAGAAGAAGGGCCACCCACGTATCAACACCTGCTGTGCAAGCAACCCAGAGAAAACACAGCAGCTCATCAGCAAACTGAAGGAAGCCCTCACCAAAGTGACACCTGATGACACCATTGACTCCAAGTGGTCTCATATCCGTGACTCTGTGTACAATTCAGCCATCACAGCATACGGGAAGAGGGAGCGAAAGAATGTCGACTGGTATGAGGCAAACTGGGAGGAGATGGAGCCCGTGACTGAGGCAAAGAGGAAAGCCCTCCTGGCATACAAGGCTGCACCTAGCCCCAGAACACTACAAGCCCTCAGGATTGCAAGGAATAACGCCCAGAAGACCGCCCGCCGCTGTGCCAACACCTACTGGCTGAACCTTTGCAACAGTATACAGACAGCTGCTGATACCGGGGATACAAGAGGAATGTATGAGGGTATCAAAAAGGCGACAGGTCCTCCCAGCTACAAGACCTCCCCCCTCAAGTCCAAGACGGGTGAAGTCATCACAGACCAGGGGAAACAACTGCAGCGATGGGTTGAGCACTATCTCGAACTATATGCAACCCAAAACAATGTCACTGGAACTGCCCTGGACGCCATTCCAGACCTGCCTGTCATGGAGGAGCTAGACACACAGCCCACCCTGGAAGAGCTCGGAAAAGCCACCGATTGCCTTGCCTGTGGGAAGGCTCCTGGAAGCGACGGAATTCCGCCTGAAGTCCTCAAGAGCGGAAAACCAGCACTGCTCCAGCCCCTACACACACTCCTCTACCTCTGCTGGGAACAGGGATACATCCCACAGGAGATGCGTGACGCCAACATCGTCACTTTGTACAAAAACAAAGGAGACCGTAGCGACTGCAAGAACTATCGGGGCATCTCCCTCCTCAGCATCGTCGGAAAGTCTTTCGCCCGTGCTGCCTTGGCGCGCTTGCAGATCCTAGCCTCCCGCGTCTACCCAGAGTCCCAGTGTGGATTTCGAGCCGGCAGGTCAACTGTAGATATGATCTTTTCACTACGTTAGCTGCAGGAGAAGTGTCGCGAGCAGCAGATGCCCCTCTACATTGCCTTCATAGACCTGACGAAGGCGTTTGACATGGTTAGTCAGAGTGGACTCTTCAGACTACTGCAAAAGATCGGCTGCCCCCCCCCCCACGTCTGCTTGCTCTCAGTATGTCTTTCCACGAGAACATGCACAGCACAGTGTGCTTCAATGGCGCAACATCTGAAGCATTCACAGTCATTAGCGGAGTCAAACAAGGCTGCGTCCTTGCACCGACGCTCTTTGCCATCTTCTTCTCCATGCTTCTCCAGTACGCATTCAAGGACTGCAGCGAGGGAGTGTACATCCATACCAGGGCTGACGGCACGCTGTTCAACATCGCCCGTCTCCGTGCGAAGACTAAAGTCACAGAGGTACTCATCCGTGAATTGCTCTTTGCCGACGATGCAGCCTTGACATCACACACGGAAGATGGACTTCAGCAGCTGGTATGCTGCCTCTCCCATGCATGTAAGGAATTTGGACTGACCATCAGTTTGAAGAAAACGAACGTCATGGCACAGGACACAGACTCCCCTCCCTCTGTCTCCATCGATGGGTACAATTTGTAAGATGTCGAGAACTTCACATACCTCGGGTCTAACATCTCCAGCTCACTCTCCATTGATTCTGAGGTGGGCGGCAGGATTGCCAAGGTAGCAGCAGTGATGGCCAGACTTAAGCAGAGAGTCTGGAACAACCCCAACCTCACAGAGAAGACCAAACTGCGTGTCTGCCAAGCCTGCGTACTCAGCTCACTTCTCTACAGCAGCGAAACATGGACCACCTATGCAAGATACGAGAGGAAACTCAACAGCTTCCACCTGAGATGTCTGCGGCGCATTCTGCACATCCAGTGGCAGGACAAAGTACCCAACACAGAGGTTCTAGAACGCGCCAACATGAACAGCATGTTCTCCATTCTCAGCGAAAGGCGCCTTCGCTGGCTTGGCCATGTCAAAAGAATGGACCCAGGTCGCATTCCCAAGGACCTGTTATATGGGGAGTTAGCAGAAGGTGCACGACCAACTGGACGACCACGTCTGCGCTACAAAGATGTTTGCAAGAAGGATATGAAGACAGCAAACATCAATGTCAACGACTGGGAGAGCTGTGCAAACAACCGTTCCAGCTGGCGTCTAGCTGTCAGGCAGGGAGTTCAAAACGCAGAGGAAAAGAGAAGAATAAAACAAGCTGAAAAGAGAGCTAAAAAGAAGGATAAGCAAAAGCGTACTTTGGAGCTATGCCATCGTCTCCGGTAGACGGACGGATGCCAAGGATATTTAAAAAAGAGATTAATTATTGAATAAAAAAAAAATTGAGGTCGTTAAATACAGTTGCTGTGCTGACTTTGTTACTTGGTTAATGGGAACATACATTTTAATGCACCAAATGGTATTCCGAGACAAGCTACAGTTCCTGTAAGTTTGTTGTGCTGTGAGTTTGGTTATTTAGTAACAAAAGCATTTGTCTAAGATTCTCGCTTAACAAACTAATTTTTTCGAATGTAGAAAAATGCGCACCAATATTTTGCATTTGAACCTTGATAATTGCATCTAACCACATTAGGGTTTACTTATTTTGTTCCACATTTACATGCATTTCTCAATTTCTCATTTCATTTTTCAGTCTTTATGTTTATCTTCTCTATTAATACTAGCTTAAATATATTTTTGCACATAATGCGCATAGCTGGTATTTTGCATTTCGGATTCAAGTTTGTCCATCAAATGTTTTCTTTTTCATCTGTAACATTTCCAAACGGTTGATTGTCGTTCTGAAACAACATGTTTTCACGAGAAAAGCATACGTGGTTGAATATTTGTGTCAGTAGCTGCTATTCCTTCATTGATTGAAATTTTAAGTAAACTTAAATGCCGCCTTTGTTGCATCAATATGAATGTATTTCCGCTTGATCTTGTTCAAAATAATGTGGACCATCTTCACTTGTTTTTGTTCGGCCTGGCTAGGTGCAGATATAAAAAGTTTGGAAACTGGTAATTTCTTTTTCCTAAAATTCGTTATGTGATACTTGTTATCATGACGCCCAGACTTCAATTCTATAATATATCATCAAGTGTTTTTTATGTAGCTTCGCTTTCGCAACAGAACTGACTTTGGATGTACTATTTGTGTTCCATCTGGTCTTGTGAATAAAGCAAACTCCCATCATGGGCGTATTTTAACTTAGTTTGCTAAAGTCCAGATTTCTCCACTTATTTCACATTTTAAACGTTCATTTTGTTTGTAGGGCTACTGTCTTCTAACTTTTAACGGATTCTCTCAGTAACACAAGTATATACTTCGTTACCATTTATTCTTGTGGTCTCTTATGTTTTGCAGCTTTTTATATGTTATAGAGTTTTGTCGGATAGAGAAAACATTTATGTTTGAAGCAAGCTATTTTCATCTCTTGCTTAAAGTCTTCCGTTTGTACAAAACCTGATTGCAAAAATTAAAATCCTTAATTTTAAATATTTTCTCCGTGATTCGGTATATTTTGTAAACGTATGGCGAGATATTGAAAATCTCCAATTTTGAGTGGATGAGTTCAAACATATCCAGGTATTAATTAACCGATTATGTTGCTCCTTTTTTTCTTGTACTCCTTTGCAAAGCTAGGGTATGTCCATGCGCGCGCAGTGAAAAGGCAGAGATCTCGATAGTCTGGAGCAGTTTTCTACACTGTAGCATAGGATGTTTGTATATGTACGTATTATCAAAAATTTGTATGCAATTTAGAAAATGAAAATTAGGCAACGTGTATCAGGGAATTTGACTTGTTTCTTTATTACAACTAAAGCGCATTAAAACATAGGATTTGGTAGTGTAATCGCCACGTAACAGGCAAGAGCGTTTAATAACGGCTGTTGACATTTGTCTATTAAAACAACTATTGCTTGAATGTTAGCCACACATTATGTTGCGGTAGTTGGAATTGCAAGGATGAACATTTAACCACCAATAGGGGCTTCTGCGCCATTTTTACATGCCTGCTAAACCTGAGTGTACCTCGAACAGTTCGGAGACTTAGAACTTCGAAGCGGAGTTCTTTGTCGACAAATGGAGATGTTGTCAGTTATAAAGACTTGACAGAGAGGTAGATGAACAGACTAGACAGACTGTCTAATAAACAAATTATACTGACAGACTGGACATCTGAAAAACAGACGGGCCTAGAAAGTTGTACATCATCGTTTCACTGTAATGCATGCTGACAGTGGGGGTGATGTTTTGGCGGATTATTGTGCAAGGTGACGAGAGCAACACCATCGGATACGTGATACCTTTGCAATACAGGCAAGAGAGTGAAACAAATTTATAGAATAATTACTTAATTTACTTGCCCAAAGTTTCATTTTATGCAAGCTACGATGCAAGAGTGTCTCCATGACACCACGAACAATATGCTTTATGTTTTGTTACAAGCAAGATATACCTCCTATAACATTGGTATCAAGTTGGGTTAAAAGACATCTAGAGTGTTGAGAGTTACGCTTCAAAAGTGGGTATCTTTTACATCAGGACAAACACACAGGCTGATTCATACATCCCACGGTTCTCTACACCGAGACATACAATCCGTTATTTAAAGTACCTCCGAAAAGAACCGAATAATAGAAGACGAATATAGTGTTCTTTTGGTATTAATTCCTTTGCACAATTTATTACATCGCTAGAATTATAATCTAGATATACTCAGTGGATATTATGTAGAAAATCAATATTCAACAAGAAGAAAAATGATACCTTGAACAGTTTGTGCTAGAATCTAAATGTATTTAGCTCTTTGTAACATACAATGCTTCGTTAGCACAACTATTTGTGACTAAATTGTGAATCATTCATACGAATATGTTATTATATTATATTGTCGTATCAAGCACATATTCATGATTGTTAGGGAATTGGATTTTGTATATTCTTCAAACGAAGTAACGGATCTGCAGAGAAACATGCGCAAAAAGATAGACATAAACCGTTTACATATTATTATCACGGATTTTATTTCTCCCTATGGTATAAACTAGGTGAAATATTGAGCCAAGTTATAAAGAATGTTTTCAAAAATGTCTTCCAGATCCTTGCATTTATTTATTTTTCTCCTTACAATTTTGATGATTATTCCTGTAGGAATTAGTCACCAATTGATATAAAAAAATCATGGCTAGCTACATTATGTATTTCGTGTTAATGATATTCCAACTTGGCTCGCATTGAAGACACTAACATTTTTTTAGCAGTGAATGTAATTGTAAGAGGGTAAACATATTTCTTCTACGTAGTGTGGTAAACGTATGTACATCTAAAAGAGCGGTTAAAAAGTATATACACCTACAAGAGCAGTGATATAAGTTTTACAATATTTGTAAATGAATAATATGGATCCCATTAATTACATATAAAAGAGAAAAAGACAATTGCGAATATACAAGTGGTATATAAAGGAAACTTTTCGACATTACATTTTACTGTTAAGATTAATAATAAAATAACAAAATAAAAACTTAGGCTTGGCCTATATTTACAGCATATTAATTTTTCAGTCACACACCTGAAACAAAAAATAAGCGTACGGTTAATTGCCACGTTCGTGAAATACACCGATAAAGATTAATAGTGTAATAGTAATAAGATGGAGGAAATTTATTGATTTTGAGGATTTGAACGTAGTGGATTTGCTTTCAATTCACATTCATCGAGACTATTCTCTTTTATTTGTTAATCACATACGTCTACACATAAACAAAATACAATAGAAGTGATTGTGCTCTGTTGGTTGTATTGCATTCAGCTTGAATGACATAACTCTCATTTAGTGCAATTTGCTTTCTCGGAATCTGCCGATTGAAACGTATCCTTATCCGCTTCGAAAGCCAAGAGGTTAAATTCATCATACATTAATATTTCGTTTAGGCGTTAATAATACTTTCGCTTGAATGAATTACGTTATTGGTTAAAATACTCTTAGAGAAAACAAACACGTAATAATGATTTTATTTTGGGGTGCAGTCGTATTTAATTGCGACTGATTGGTTCTGCAAAAACCTAGGTTACCCGGCCCTTTTTGGCTTGTATTGGAACGCCTTATGAGATCCAGGACAAGTTTAAAAAAATAAGAAAAAAGTTACACGGATATGAGATACCCCACACATATGATTCTATGGGCGCGCTGTAAGCGTTGACTAAGGGCACATCATAGTATCAACACAAATAAAGCATTCTAGTACACATGTTTATTAAGCTAAAGAGATATACATTTTTAACACCAACAATTGTTGAAATGTGAAGTTTCTAGTAGATTGTTGTGGCGTACAACCTTTAAAGATCGCAACGCTAATTCAATGGAAAGGATCGCAATGTCCCCTCCTGATGAAACATGTGCCAAAGAGCACATTGTTGTATTGTATTTTCCTCGAATGAGAGTTGATAATTTACTACTCAGATACAGTCATTAAATACTTGGACTAACTCAAATTGTACAGTGATATATTTTACCGGCGATACAAATTTAGCATTGATGACATACAGTTGAACATACAGTTCTTTGTGGCACAACATCGCAGTGAAAATCCTGACGCCATGATGGCATAATGGGTTCGACACGTATATAATGAATTTCAGAGAAGTGAAATGCAACGTTCTACTGGCGATAAAGCAGTTTGCATGTGCAGTCTTATGCATACAACGGTAAGTTTTATGACGTATGTACAAAATGAAAAGAAAGTGTGTTATAATATAAAACTGACCAATCGATTTAAACTGCTCTAATTAGTCCAGTTACAGCTTAATGGGAAAATAAAGATTACTAGGCGTAAATCGAAACAATTATTGAAATAAGATGACAAAACTTACCTTTACGAAACACCAACATACTTCCCGACATCTCTCTCCTCAGAAGTTGAAGTTAGTGAAGTTTAATTCTAAAAGTGTAAGATGTTTATAAAACAGTTATAAATATTAGATTTAAACCTATTTGTATGCTTCAACAGTTACACTGTAACCCGTCTGTACGTCAGTAGAACTATCTCTCGGTCGGTTCCTCCAGTTTGTACAGGGGTTATTTGTGGCGCGGCATCGTGCTTTTTCAGCACCTTCCTAGACTGTACGTGATTATTTTTGAAGCAGAGTAATTGATAAATAAGAAACTAATGTACTGAATTTTGTGACTATTCAACGGCGATCTAATGCATTTGAATCCAGTTTACACCAATGAATCACAGGAATACTTACATATATAACGTTTTAGTGGCAAGCCATTTATCAGCATCCGAAAAACATTGTACGAATTCAACTCAAAATCATCTTTTTTAAAATTGATTGTCGGGCTCATTGTGGTAAATATTTAGGATCAAGTATACTCTTGCGATGCTGTTATGGGGGATGTGCTTCCATATAGTTTACGATAAAGCACGATCGCGCTCACATTCCGCCACCTGGACGGAAAGTATCAAGAGTTCCGAAAACAATCTTGCCATCTATAGTAATATATGCAATTGTTTTTTTTTCTCTGCAGAGATGCAAATCGGACTTCACACCACCAGTATTTCACCGTTCCTTATATAAATGTATAAAATATTGCTTGAGATATTGAAAGTCTATTTTGCATATCCAACATACCTGAGTACGTTTGCAAAATATGCATATGCGTCTGAAGAGTAAATTGGGCACCTGTTTGTTTGCATTAAGATTTGTTGGCTAAGTACAGCATGTTTTTCGTATAAATGGTCATCCAACTATTTCCCTCGTACTGAAGATCATCAGTTACGTTTGCCTTTTAAGATACTGACCTTACTAAACTACACAGACAGGTAAAAATAAGTACATGCTAAGAAACGTTCGGTATGTAAACTTGAGGAAAATAACCGTTTTCTTTATGATAAGGTATTTGAACACACAATATCGCTTTGTAATCATCATGCCATATTATTTTGTAATGATATCAATTGAATAGTGATATTGGAACTATATTTTAGCGCAACCTTAATTTGACGAGGTGAATTAGATTTGTTTATTCATTTTATTTACCTTTCCAAGAGCAAACTTTGCGCATATTATTTTGAATCAAATAAAGGTTGGTCGAAAAGAGGAGCATGTTTGATTTGTAAGCCTTGTTTTATACTTTAATGTTAAAATGTTCTTTAAATGCCATCGCGTCTTGTTTAGTATATTACAGTCAGAACCTTGTGTGACCTAAAGTGTGTAAGGTGAATATGGTTGTGCAATCTTACGTAATGACGGGTGTCCTCCGGACTACATTTCGCTTTAGATAGCTGATCACACCTTGGTGCCAAAAAGTTATCCGGACAAATCCGAGTAACATTAAATTGTGGCAGGATTTACAGGTTACTCAGGTAAAAAATAAAAATATATTACTGGCATGCTAAAGGGGTTTAGTGAGATGATATCATTTCCATTTAGTGCGCTCTTATGTATTTGGGCTGCATGCTTTTATGTGACTTTCTCACACGAGCACAATACTACATAAAAGCATTTGGATTTGAAAAAGAGAAAAAATAATTAACTGTGATGGTAAACACAGCTTTTCAATTTGAGGTCCTAATTTCGTACAAATTCTCGACTTCAGTAATTACTGTTAAAATTTGTACAATGACACAGTGAGAGTATCTGAACCTCAAAGACCCAGCATTTATTTTTAAAATATGTCTTGTGCAGGAATAATATCATAGTCAACAAATAATTACCGTGCACAATCTTGAGCGGAATTCGTATTCTCACCTGAAATGCTTCATGACAGCGAGCTCAGGTTTTGAATCATAAATTGTTTCACCTTGAGCTAGAGAATGTGCTGAATATAACAACTATAGTTACATCTGAGGGGGTGCTGCTGATTCGTTTTAGAGTGACGCTTAGTCTGACATTTAACGAGTTATACTTTCAAGGACAGACCTGAACAATAAATTCTAGTTATGCATATTCTTCATTTAGCGATCAGGATGGAAACTACTCTGCATATCTATACTTGAGGAAACAGCATATATATATATATATATATATATATATATATATATATATATATATATATATATATATATATATATATATATATATATAAACTCAAAATTCTTGATCACTGCAATAGAGTTTCATTTGCTGAGCGGTATATCTATATTCAGGAACTCACAAAATGCATACATTTGTGATATCTTGCCTCTGAAGTTGAGGCCGTTTTCACGTTCATTAAAAATATCGATTGTATGTGTAATATCTTTACCTGTTATAGAATTTATCCAGTTCAAATAGGGGTGGACTAGTTGGTAGCCATTCGGTACTTCTCTTGTACACGTTCCGGCGGAGCCAAAGCTGGTAATTCCAACTAATTGCAATCGTCCATATTTATTTCTGCACACCAGGGGTCCACCAGAATCTCCCTGTGTATATGTTTTGAAACAGACTTGACGTTTATGTGTGTTTATAAAGAATATAACATTTTTCGATTAATTCATAACTGTTGTCAATTATACCATATATATGTTCGCGAAATTGAACGGACCTGCAGAAGAACGTACACGGAAAATTGGCTTAACCAGCCTTAGTAAAAACTGAAAGGTATCAAACCGGTTTTATTCCAGAGACACGGAAGCGTACTTTTCGACTCAGTATCTAACAACATATGAAAAACTGCCCTCGATGAGAAATTTGAATCATTGTGAGGTATAACATTGAAACACCTCAACATCCATCACCTTGAAATAGTAATGACACAAATGTGAACTAATTAAGATTTAGGATATTCTCTGTATCTGTTTTAAGGTCATAACAATCAGAAACAAATTTAAATTAAGATGGCTGAAACGTTACATTAAAAAATATACACTATGGCAACTCTGATTGGAGAACACGTGTTTCCACTGAAAACATCCGACCATTCTCAGAAATGGATGGAACAAATACATGAATAAAACCCTCAACAGATTTAATTAATATATAGAAGCGTTTACTTGCGATTCCTGATAATGTATTTATTTAGAAATATATTTTAGGTTCATATTCAAATAATTTTTAAAAGAAATCACATATCATGTGGAAATTAATAACGTTGACTTTTGTAAATTTCAAGTAATTCACATTCAAAGAATATATTGTTTTCAAATATCGTAAGAAAGAAATACTTGCATTTTATACGAATCAATCACATCGACGTTTAATTATCAATACTATATTGTTAGCGATGTAAGGAATTTATACTTACATAGCATGCCGGCTCACCAAGATTTTCATTATTGACGCATACAACTGTGTCTTGAATGCTGAATGGGAAGCTGTCTTTGCATTCATCACTGGCAATCAAGTGCACTTTTGTCATCATAAGTTTATCTGTTCTACCGTCTATAAATGGAAGTCACGATTAGTACATTACTTATTTCTGTTGCACATATGAACGAACATTAGACAAATATATACCGCAACAAATACACTTATAATACGCTTGACAATCCAATATCATATATGTTTCTGTTTTGTATAATTTTAGATGGCTGTGGTTGTGTACGATAAATCAATACGTATCAATATTGTATCGCACTTGATATAATCATGTTATTGATGTACTAGTGATATGCACTATTTGTGGCGTCGTAAATTCTACATTCACTTCCAGTCAATCTAATCTGACCTACTAAGTTATTATCGAAATTATTAATCTCTATTTAACCTCTGGGGAACAATTTGTCATCCAGAGATAGGAAAGCACCTCAATTTTACATTTTATTAGAGAATTATTAACGGTTGTACATTATGGCAATGCCATCACTTGCAGCATACGTCCACTGTCCAAATGAGCTTTGAATTAATTCTGGTTATTGACAATTAGTTACACAAAAATATATCCATGGATCATTTGTTTGGCCAGTAAAGTGTTTTTAGATGGGTAATTGATAGTATGTTTAAAATTCTCTGATCTGAAGCCAGTGTCTAAAATATGACGGAAATAAAATTAAAGTTTTCATGTAGATTACGGAAGTATATGTGTGATATTAAGACATCATTGAAATTTAGGAATCAAGTTTAAGCCTCGATTTGAGCGGATGGAAAATACATTTCACGATTGTTTACTTTTATCAGTAATCCATTAAATTTTCGTTAAATTTATCACATGTATACACAAGTATATAACTTTAATATATTGTTGCGATGTTTAACATTTTTTCTTTCGTATGAATGAAGCCCCGAACTCATTAGCCTCATTTCAAAACCCCACCTGTCATTTTAATTTGAAGTAGTCAACGAGCTAGACATATTGAATACCATATAGAGTTCAAGTAATTTCCACGTTTGTCTTTAATCTTACGATCGTTTACATCAATGCATCATATAGTTCCATAAGGGTCGCAGGGATGGTGAAAACATGATCTATTTATAAGATGAGCCAAAGCCTCGTTTTCTTACAAAAAACGATTTGCATAGTTGTACTCTTATCTGATACATTCGTTTTGAATATTTGTATTGTACTTATATAAAGGTAACTGCATATGGAAGTGCGTACCGTTATCTAATTATATGATCTACTGAATAAAACTCAGAGTGTTATACGAGTGTTTCATCATTTATATAGATCATCTGCAGCTAGATGCATTTAATTTGTAAATCTCAAACGTGTCAGTACAAACGCTGCTTATTGTTTAATGTCCCTTTCCTGACGAAATAGTATTTTTACCATTTTACATAGTGAAATCGTAATGTTGTGCAATATTACATACAATGCAACAAGGAGGTGAATATATATTGTGTACCAATCCATTCAAAATGTGTTGATGCGATATCAAAATTGAAAACAATTATTAATATACCTTAATAATTTGCACCAACTCAATTGTTTAGGGATATCCAATAAATAAATGCAAACTAATCGAAACGTCAAGATTACTGGTCCAGCGTGCACTAGCAAATGTGACTATTTGTCCTTACTTAAGTTATGGTGCTATAACGATCCGTCGTCTGTGTGTTATTCACATTCTAGTTGTACAGTCATGTTTCCCAGCTGAACATTTATCACAGAAAAAGTTGTCTTGAAATATCAAACAGAACTGTTGGGAAGTCTGTCGTTTCCCAGTCTGTACATTTGCACACAGAATAGTTCTATAAAGGTAGCGGAGATTCGAATAGCTCCTAGTGCATTTGAAATAAGGATTGATGTTTTCATATTTTCAGACCTACATCACCGTACAAAAAGCACATTGACATAAGGGATTGCATCAAGATTTCGACGTAAAATGTGCGAATAAACAATTTTAAAGTAGTTTATCACATATTTGTCACCTAAATACCCACTAAAGTTTTGAGACCTGTATTGAAATCAAATGGAAAATGTCTATCGACCTCATGCAACTTCTCATTTCATGATGACCTAGTTTATTCCTTTGAGTATAATCTAATATAATCCCCGATTGGTAAATTTGTGGTGAAAAATTATTGAAACAAATAGCAGTATAAGACCATTCAATATTTCACGACTCGATGGCCGATTTATGTAGATTAATGACGTCACCACTTATCAAATCTGCTGTAAATATATCGCAAAGACCTATTGGACAATGTATATAGCATCGACCTACTAAAAGTTTATATAGTTTCTGTGTAGCAAAATCAGTTTGACTATAATCATATGTGAAAATTTCATTCAGCTTATATTTTGAAGCAAAAAGTTAAATTAATTTTTTATATATTTTAAATCCGATTTACTAACCTGAATTGGAATCTTTTTTAAATGTTAAGGCGTTCAGTCTATCTGAACGTATGATTCACCAACATCTGTGTAGCTTAAACAAGCTTGCGTAACGCCCAAATAGATCACGAATATGATATACACACAAGGAAGTTTGTCACTGCAATGATAACACCCATAAACACTGCTGATATATTTTGTCTCTTTGTCCATTCGCACAAATATTAGGTCGTTAACTATATATTGACGTATTTCTACTTACATAAACAATAAAAGCACTTCTATATATTATATCGCATTAACAAAACAAATGATAAGAAAAGTTTTATTACCCTTTAATACGTATCCCTTAGAAATCAGCAAGGTTAGAAAAAAACAAAAACATAAATTGAAAAGAATTATGACTTAAAGTTTTAGACATTGTTTTAGCAAAAAACTTAAAGACGAGAGAAATTACAGTAGTAAGACTCAAAAGTTGCCTCAATTTCTCGTTAACACTGTATAGTATTTTAAGACCATCCTTCCGAAACCTTTACAACTTTTTTTTCACTTCAACGACAATTATAATAAATATATTGACATATGGAGAGGCGCCCGAACGAAGAAAAACAAAGCTGGCATGAACATAATCACCAAAGAGCAAAAATGCCCTGAAGTATATTATTTACATGACAGCAAGAAATAAGTTAGTGTGCGTCAGGAAACAAAAAACATTGCAAAATGGAACTTTGAAAGGGTGGTATTTATAACATGCTTATGCTGTACAATACTCTAGATACATCTTTCACAAAAAGATCCTCAGCGACCAAGAAAAACATTTTAGGTCAAATCCGGTAAATGGTTTGGTCGTTCTCTTGTAAAAATATAGAAAAAGCAAAATGAGTTTTTTATTACTGCAAATTATAATGAAATATTAAAAAATGGGTATCGAGAAATTTACTGGTATAGGTAAAACGTATAACTATCTCTTGAAACGCTAGGCATATTTCAAGATGGTGGATCTAATGACCATATCATGTAACAAACAAATACTTTTAAATCTCATTGATTGTATTGTTACTATCTTGGCAAATAGTTGTTTTTTGCTAACCATGATTTGTCAAGATAGTAACATTATGATCTAAGCGACTTGAAATATTTGTCTGTGACATAGTACAGTCATCAGATTCACCATCATGGTATATGACCATCATCAGTAGTGTAGTGGGATACCCTAGCGTCAATGCGACTTCTATGTTAACACGGCTAAGGGGTGTACCCTGGCGTGAAGGGGAAACTAACATGGGGCAATTTAATGTAAGATGTATTGGGGGAGGGGATTGATACTGTCTAGCATAAAAAACTAGCCTCGTCCGAATTACCAACCCTCAAGACCAGATGTGTTTCGCTCGTACCATCGTGGTAGGATGAACGTATGCCGACAAATACGACACGGTAGTATGGAAAAGAGCCTGGAAACTTATTCAACAGTCTGACCGAGCCAAACAACAAAGAGAAGCAGAACTCCTGTTACAGCTAGCCGGAACATCTTTCGTCTCCAAAAGGGTTAAACAGTGACATGTCTATAATCAAATTTGATTGCTTTAATGTGTAGCTTATCGTTTTACTTAACCCTTTGTCTTTTAAGTAGTTTTTTCTTTCGTATTCCATTGTAACTTGCAATAAATAAACGTGTCCTGAAAATTTGAACAACTCTTGTCTTGTTTGTCTTATTTCAAAAGTGACATTCCCTGCACTATGGCTACGTCTGCTGTCTCTGCTCCCTTTTTCTCCACTTTCAATGTCATCAACGAAAACTTAGATCGTGCTAGTTGGAAGGCCTTGTATATTCGACATCCCTTTAACATGTTAATTGCAGGTCCGCGCGGTTCAGGCAAAAAACGAATTTGTCAAACGTTTGATTGAACATAAAAATCATTTGACCGATCGTGCACCTCAATGTATCGTGTGGTGTTACAAAGAGTGGCAATCGGCGTACATTCTCCTTCGAGAACGTCAAGGCGATTCCATCGTGTTTGTGGAAGGCATTCCTGGCAAAGACGACGGGATCATGTCTGACCCCATTCAAGCTCATCAGGACATATTCGACGACAATTTAGAAGCGAAGAAGAAATTAAATTGGTTTACGAGCAAAGGGCATCACCGGAATGCCAGTTTATTTACATCACCCAAATTGTTTCAACAAAGAAAAGCCCGTCGCACCATCATTCTCAATGCTCAGAACATGGTCTTGTTTAAAAATCCTGGAGATAAATAGCAAGTGCAAGTGTTAGCGAAACAGGTAGGAAAACCTTGGCTGACTCATGCGTATGACGATGACACTCAATCCACTTACGCCGATTTACTCATGGATTTAAAATCCACTATCCCCGATTATTTTTAAATTCGTACATATCTGTCTCACCACTGGTGTCAAGACAGAGGGCCTGCTGTGTACACGTACCGGTTGATTTTAAACATATTTAAAAACTTCTAACACTTTTCGTCTGTGCTGGTGTCTTAGAAGTGAGTCTCAGAGAAGTCTTACGATGGATTACGGTGACATTCAAATCCATCAACAAACCAAATGCATTTTTGACAGAAACAAAGTAGTCATCACACAACTGGCCGATCTCCGCATCGATTCTCAAACCAAAAATCAAATCGTTTTGAAACCTGGAGGTAGCGGATCTCGTGGAGGTGTCATCGTTTGTTCCCTCTTAAAATGGGATCCCAATGACCCCAAAGTCATCCTCAAGGAAAAAAGTTACTCCCTGACCCCTATGGATCCAGAATAAAAAGCACAGTGGTGTCAAGATCATGTCACAGTCCCGGGAAGGGAACGACCTCTGAAAACCCCCAGAAAACAGCATCTACCCGCAAGAGATTTACTTTGGAAAGGACGCAAACTTACATCCACAAGTCGCGACCTGAATCAAGGGTAAAGGCGTCTCTAGTAGTCTCAGGTTCTTCCACTTCTCCGTTGCTGGTGACACTAGCCTAATCCAACTGGATACACGTCTTTCCTAAATTGATAAAATAATGGAAACCTGTGTCTCCAGGAACTTCTCCTCCAGCTGAGACACCCTCCACCCCTTCAACTACTGAGACAGCTGATCACACATTACCTGCCCCCAAAATCAAAGTCCAAGAAAGATCTGACATGTTACAGTATTTATTTGATTATCAAAGCAAGAACTCTTCCAATTTAGTCATGCCTGCCGTGAAGATGATACAACGGACCGACAATCAGTGTTGACACATTCCACTTTAAAAATGACATGTACCAGACCATATGTACCAGTGTTTGTGTCGGACCACACGAAGATGTCACCCTCATAAGTCATCTCTCCGATAACACCAAGGAAAGAAAAGAAAATGGCTGTCCCCTCGTTTAGCGAAACATTTAGACGTGTTGTCCGTCTTGTGCAAAGCGCCTCGATCCATGCAAAAACAATTCATTCAAACATCCTCCAAAGATTACGTCTATACCGTGTGGTTATGTTGCCTCAAAGTCTTGAATGTCACGATACCTTTGTTTCAACATCAAAAAGAATGCTTAGCCAATCATCGACACGTTCCTCGCTCAATGGTCCAAAAGAAAATACCCGTCCGTCACAAGAACACAATGTTGGGACAACACAGAGAATGTTTGCCCATGTTGTTAGGACCCTTGTTGAAAGGAGTATTGGGTCAATGCTGAAGGACTCATGAAATCAAGATTAAAAAGCACCTAGAATATAAAAGAGACCTTTGGGGTCCAAAGACCTCAGGCGTGAGTTATGGAATCAATGGAAGGAAGATAACTGACTTTAGTGCCTTACAAACAATGGATGAGGTTCCATCGTTGACAAGAACAACGGACCCCGCAAATTGTCTCCCAAATCCTTCTTAGACCAAAATGTCCTAGTTACGCCACGAATTGCAATCGTTAATGGATCGGAAACGGAAAATTCTCAACGGTACGGACAAGTGTTACAACAACTGCAATTCTTTCGCCAAGAATCTTTAGAAGATATAGCTCTAACGACTCTGAAAGATTTTAAGACCCTGATGAAAAGTCCATGACCACCACCTCCAGTTTCCATGATAGATGCAGTCAAGCGGATTCCTGAGGAAGAAGAGGCACTTGAAGTCTTTCAAACACCATCAACAGCTCCCATTCGTAGTAAGATTTCAACGCCCTTCCCCCTCACCACAACATGAAGATAAAGCTTAGGATAAAAAGATAATATCCACGCCTCCTACGACAGAAGTGGAAAAGAAAGAAGGGTAACCCGAAGTGAAAATAGAAAGCAAGATCAAAGCCATCCCATTACCGCCATTACACAACTCCTAAACCTCACCGAAAATCAAACGATGTTTTGGGTAGAAATCCGAATCATATACTTACAATAAATATTGAATATCAATGATCACCGTTTTTACCAATCCAACAACTATCACAAAACAATTATACTTGATTATGTTTGAGATGAAAATTCCTGCAGGCTAATATTGTAATAGTCAACAATTGTTTGAAACGATTGCCACTATTTTTGAGACTCAGTTTGGCAAAGCCCTGACCAAACAGAACAAGCATGTCACGATCGAGCATCATCAAGTGGCACATTGCCTATTGATGAAATTGACGGATGCCTAAACGTTCTATATTACTTTTAACCCTAGTTTACGTGGCAAGGTGGGGGAGAGAACATCACTTTATCTAATGGTAATTTTTCCCCTGATATAAGCATTTTAAGCAACAAACAGTTTTAGAGTTGTCTCGTCATCCGGTAAAATTGAACGAAAGATTGAATTTGATCTTCGTGTAATCCGATGTGGTGGAGTACAAAATGGTGGGACACACGTTCGCACGTTATTGTAAGTAATTCCTTTCAAAGTGGATTCTGCCGTCATTGCTGACGAGAAAAGTGTAAACATCTATCACGTTCACCGTGCATTTTTCTATCCTCATTATTTGCCCGTTAGTAAGTTGTATTTCTACAGTGTCAACATTGGTAATAAAGGAGATCTGGGACAAAATATTCCATTTTCCAAATGGAAAGTCACAGTGCAACTCCCCATTCGAAAGAGATTATATAACGACTTGTAAGTCATGTATCCAGTGTACCGAAGAGTTGCTCTACAGCGAGGACATTGTTAAGAGATATGTTGAAATCGGCGTTCCATTCGGTGCCCCGTTTTGAAACCGATAATGACACGATGATTGGACGTCTTGAAAGATTACGCTTTGACGCACTGCAAAGAATTTCTCCAAAATATCATCATCGACAAACAAAATCCCAAAGAAGCCTTCTTGAGAGCTGGCCAAATTGTCCTGCTTCAAACTGGCAAAGACATTTTGTGCCGAAGCTGCTGGGCCAGTTATTCCTGCTTCAATGATGCCTCAACAAAAGCAAGGCAAAAAGAGTCGACGAAGACACCACTCCAGATGACTTCACACACTCAGAACTAGAAAGATCAAGATAAGAAGAACCCTTCGAGATTTAGATGCATCATATTATTAAATCACAGAGAGAAAAAATGATGTACCTAGAGTATAGCGAATGTTCCATGTCAGAACTGGATCTGTTTGCCATGCCACCCACCATGATGACGATGCAAGAATCCCAATGGGTATAATAGTATCCCTTCTTCTCTTTTACGACCTCAGCCCCCATCGAATTTGAAATCAAAGGACACCCCGAAGATAACATTGATCCGAATTGCAGTTGCGTGTACCTGACAGTCAAATTAATCAAACGGACAACACCGCTCCGGGAGCCGATGCTAGAGTAGCATTAATTCCTTGTTCTGCGAAGCGGACTTGTACTTTAATAACAAATTAGTCAGCTCCAGCATTGATACTTACCATTACCTAGCATACCTGGAAAATCTCTTGATATACAAAAAAGAGGCCAAGAACACTCATCTGGATACTTGCGTGGTATGGAAACCTGGTACAGCATGAGTGGACAAGCTTAGCGACACAGTTCCGACAGCAGTTGACGATTCTCACAATGTGGGTTTTAACGACCGTCAAAAGAACATCCTACAAGGACGTAGTTAAAATCGGATGAATCGTTTGCATTTGGACAAGTGGTTGCAAGAAAAGTAATTGCTGAACGGAGTGCATATTAGCCTGAGACGGAATCCCATCAGTACCGTTTTTCATTTGATGGCTTGTGCCAACGAGTACAAAACTATCATCCATTAAGCCAGAATTTACGTGCGATGCCTGAACATGTTACCTAAAGTGGGAAAGGACATTAGTCACACTTTGAGGAGAACGACCGCCAAGTGTCCGATACGAAGTCGGGAAGTGAAAACATTCACCATTGCCGCTGAACTCCGATCCATGATTAAAAATCATCTGCTTCAAGAACAGTTACCCAAGCGTTTACTCGTTGGTATCTTCAGCAACGAAGCCCTCAACGGAGCCGTTAGTGTCAATCCTTTCGAGTTTAAGCACCACACAGTGTCCAAGATCGAAGTCAGTCGCGATGGCAACACCTTGTGTACCAGATCCTTTGAACCTAAGTTAGCCGAGAATAATTACTTGAGATAGTACTTGTACTTGTACGAAGCCATGGGACAGTTAGGGAGCAACACCTGCCACTTCAATTCGTACAAAGATTATGCAGGAGACTATGCTTTATTGGCATTTGATTTCACTCCAGTCCAAAGCAGCAACGAAGGATATCTCAACCCTATAAAATCTGGCCAACTGCATGCGCAAATTCAATTTGAAGAAGCTCTACCCAACACAGTGAATGTCATCTTGTATACCGAATTCGATAATACTCTAGAAGTCAACAGTTTGAGCGAAGTCATTCCTGACTATTAGAAGTCATTTAAGACTCTTATCCCTCTTTGGTAAATGGGAGAATATATCTTGTCTTTAGCTAGGAATCGTAGTGTACATCAAGGGTAAAATGACCTCCATCAGTACAAGTCTAATTTGACTTCACAACGTTGTAAATCTTGTCAAAAATGTGTTAGCTGATATTGTATGGATTGTTATAATATGTGCTGGTTAGTTGTTCGTTAAATAAAAATGTTATAAATTCAAAAAGGTGTTAGTGGTTTGTTTTAAACATGTTTTATTCAAAATACATGCCATTTGACTTTTATCTCTATCCCTCACCATGAAATAATAAATAGGGTTCCCACCCAAAAATATCATAGGGATTTTTCTATCGCGTCCACTCTTGAGCCATATAAAGGGGACGGTCTCCAGTCTAGCCATCCATTGTTAATGCGTCAACCTATGGAGATGACTTCAAGATTAGCAAATCTGAACGAAGGAGGCGTCCATTTGCATAGTATCAGGCAAAACCTGATACCCGAGCCTGATGAGAATATCAGGAGGTTAACAGTAGTCCAATACCTATAAGAAGACGTCTTTAAAGACGAAATCAAGAAGGAGCAAGAAGAATGGACCGAGAAGTCCAGACATCAGAAGCAGAGAGAGCGGCAGCAACATTAGCAACATCAGGAGATGGGCTGAAGCCCTGTGGACTGCCGTATGGACACCAAGGAGTTTTCCTTCTCTTTCCGAAGAAGTAGACCCTATCCTGTCGGAATGCCTGCTGCCAGACGGGGACGTAATCCCAGGTGTTAATGAGATTGATAAAACTCTTAACAAAACAACCCTTTCAAGGGATACCCCAACAATCTAGAAAAACATACTAATCAAATGCCAAAATATTAGTCTGTCTTGGTGTGTTGCTAGGATTAAAAAAAAGGGTGACTTTAAACACTTCGTTGCTCTGACTTTATAAAGTAGTGTGTATGTGTTTGTGTTTGTTTATGCGTTGCTGTGCGCGCGTACGTTAGTCTGTATGTGTTCACTCGTACGTTTGTGAGTATGTATGTATGTATGTATTTTTGTTTTTTCATTAACAAAAAACTCTTGTCCCTACACTATGTGGATGGTATTTAATGGGTGCTTTCTTCACTTCTGTGTTAATAGTAGATAATGGTTTACTTTCTTCACTTCTGTGTGGATAGTAGATATTTTGGTTCTTTTCTTCTGTTCTGTGTGGATAATTGATATTGATATTTTTCTTTGCCGCTGTGTTGATAGTAGATATTGGTGTAGATAGTAGATATTGGGGTAGTTTTCTTCCCTTCTGCGTGGATGGTAGATATTGGTGTGGATAGTATGTAATGGGTTATTTTCTTCCCTTCTGTATTAATAGTAGATATTCTTTTTTCCTTTCTGTGTGGATAGTAGATATCGGGGTTATTTTCTTCCCTTCTGTGTGGATAATAGATATTATGTGAATTTATTGTAAGGGATGTTTTCCTTCACTTGCTTGTTTCTGTATTTGTTTGCTTATGTCTATTCAGTGATATGTCCCGCACCGCCAGGCGATGTTTGTGTTTGTTGGTCAGTCTCGCACAGTAGTTATTTCCGGTCCTTCCAAGATTATATCGAGTTATATGTCCCGTCCCGCCAAGAATTGTTTTATTCATATGGTTTCACAGCTGAGCTAGTTGAACTTACCCGCGCCGCCAAGCGTTATTTCTTTTTGTTTCTTGTTTGGCCTGATTGAGGTCAGCCCCTTGCAAAATTGTTGCCAATGTTCAGTACCGTGATGTCACCCCACCTGTTCCATTTACCTTGTCACTAAACAGACACACTATACTATATTTATATATATAAGCTATAACACTTGGCGGGGCGGGGCATAGAAGTGGATATAATGCTTGGCAGAGCGAGACATATCACTTTATAGAACTCCTGGCGGATATTGTTGCAAATATCCAGTACCATGACGCCATCCATCTGTTCCATTCCGATTGTCTTTAGACAAACCAACTTGTTTTACGCTAGACAGTCAGAATCCCTTGCTTCTATACATCCTATGTTTAATTTCTCCATGTTAAATTCTCCTTGACGATAGGTTTACAACTGCCTTTTTTAACATAGAAGTTCCATTGACGCTAGGGTGTCCTTCTACAATACTAGCATGAAATCGTACCCTACGAATTACTGATCCAGGAGGACAAATTTGAAGCGAATAAAATCATACTCTCAGACAAATTCTCTGTCTTGTTATCCACATAAATTAATTCGCAAAATAAGTCCAATCTTCTACAGTCAGTACTTTCAATCTGGTGACGCAGATAAAATATATATATATATATATATATATGGATGGGTGGATGGAAGGATAGATAGATAGATAGATAGATAGATAGATAGATAGATAGTCGTCTGATCAGCGACTATCATTCCTTTAAGTATCTTATTTGTAAACCTCGTGACACTTCAGTAGCTCAGAAAACGATTAGCTGCCTTTGACCTAAACTTACATGTTTCACAAATGAAATTTCATATTGTCAATAAAACGTTGTGAAAAAAAACTGGTTTTGCAATAATGTTTTGAAGATATGGTGGAAATCATTTTAATTCTGGATCCCGCTGTGGAGATAAATTTGGATAAAATTGTTCACAAAGATAAATAAGTCATTTTAAGCTGCTTGATATACGCAATACATACTATTATAGTTCATGTGCGGATACATAGTGAATATTATTAACTACATGGATTTGATGCAAAATGAAGCAGGACTTGGGGGGGGGGGGCGTTAGCTGGGACCCTTCTGTAGGCGTCATGCGAGGGATACGCTGATATCATTTTGTTTTGCATTTTTTAATTTTTTGTTATTACTCAACATGGGTTCTATTCCGCGACACTCTAACCAATTAGGCCACCGGAGAGACCTTAATGTGGGCGATTCCCATTGAATTGTTTGAGAAATCAAAAAATGAACTTTTCCAAAACTCAGGAAGAACATGGCGGATTACATGTACACACCCGTCATTTTCAGCATGTATTGAATGAATGGTGTTGCGCTGTATTTCAATATGAATTATGTTTAAATCGTTCATGCACAAAACTAAGTCGGTAATTTAGCTAACATTTCGAGACACTGTCGCGAAAATTCAATGAGACACAGACGCGGTTATACCTTTAAATTAATGTGTGAAGCATTTCACGTCAAAAAGCTAGTTTGTCTATCATGTGTCCTCGCCCAGCGTGGATCTATGCTGGCATTGTTGCAATTGGGCTTTGTAGTCGTCCAGTCGAACCAATTATGTTCATTTTATTCTCCCAAAGGATTTCGAAAATTTCTTTCTCATTAATTTCTTTCCTTTCATTATTTCCTTTAAATCTTCTACATCTAGCTTTGCTGAGTCTCTGTCGTCTCGGCGTTGCTATTGCTTATTGGATCCTGGCTACATTGTATACTTTTTGTGTTTGTTGTACTCATTGGTGAACAGATAAATTCCTCATGGTTGATTTATTGTCCTTCATATCTCTGTTTATCATATCGTCGATGCTCCAGCGGATGTTTATATTTCATCATGTTTTGCAGCTTTACTGATTAACTTTTGTGTGAATGCTTTTGCAAAAAATCATTGACAGTTCACCAAACGCAGGAATAGCCAGAGAAACATAATTTGGGGGAACTTATTTCAGCTGGACATAATCTAGCATCCATCAACTACATTCATACATGCTAAAACTGTTTCCAAACCAATTTATACCTAATTAAAGATATGCATATTGCTTTGAATTTCAAACTAGGTAGCGCTAAGTCTCTTTAACCAAAATCAATTTTAATCCCGTTAATATGTTGTTTTTTTTTTAAGGTATAAGTTTTCCCTACAAGGTAGTTTTGGAAACACTGGCACCTACATTGTTGTTTCGACATTCATATATATGCATACAATATACCACTTGGATTTTAGAGTAGAAAAGGCCTCTATTGACTCTTGGACAAATTGCTTCTGGTAACAAGCACAACTATGTAGACGTTGTGCCTGACATGTCATTCCTCAATAATACGTTACCTTCATACAATCATCTTATCTTGGCATGTTTATCAAGCGAAACACGCCCTCGTGCATTGCATATACACCTTTAAGACGCTTACCAGATGTTTGTATTTATAAATTCTGAATGATCTATTTTTTATGTATTTCTTCCAAAAGGAAAACAAAACTGAATGAGTAATAAGTTCCAGAAAGTGTATAGATTTGCACCTGAGAAGTGAATCAGTCCAGTTATAAAATATTTACCACCAAGTACGAACTCTTCCGTTCTGCCCCAGCCGCTTATGTAACACTCTGCATTAGGACCCTGATTCAGCAAGTCTTGGTAGAATGACTGAAAAGACAAGCAAACCGGTCGGACATAGTCATTCATCACAATTGGTGTTGCGAAGTACAAAAGCCCAATGTCATAGCTTAAGTCAGAGGAACTGTATTGAGGGTGACTATATGTCCTTGACACCAGCTTATCCTGTCCTTGAGATGTGTCAGTCAGGCCGACTGTGCCCATCCTGATGCTGTATTCGGAAGTATAATAACTGCAACGCAATGAAAATAAATATTAATATTAATATGTGTATATCCTTATGTAGGTACATGTATAGATACATATATACACACACATGTATAAATAAATAAATATATATATATATATATATATATATATATATATATATATATATATATATATATATATATATATATATATATATGTGTGTGTGTGTGTGTGTGTGTGTGTGTGTGTGTGTGTGTGAGTTCATTGCTTTTTTATAGCGATAGAATTGAAGAAATACTGCACCGAAAATATGACGTCATTGTTTATGTACGTCATGATTACTAGGAAGTGATTTTACATTTTAATAGTGACCGATACTAGACTCTTGGTAATTTCGGTTTTTGGATATAACAATGTATTTTTGGCTAAATTAATATTTAATGTAAAAAAATATTTAATAAACAATGAACATGAAGAAATTTATATAAGTTTTCATGTATTTATAGTAAGTGATGAATTCTATTATTCTTTGCTGCTTGAGTAATACATCAAACCTTAAAATATGTAAATATGGATGACAAGTCCTTTATTATCCTTAGCAAATTGAAAATTTAAATTTTATAAATTTTTAGATATTGCTATCTGTGATATTATCTATGACGTTTGGAAAGGTTTTGTTCCGCGAAAAGTGTAAAGAGGTTAGAAGAGTTATGTAGGATAAAACGATTATTTGTAACAGTATCTAAGGCACAACTGGTTAAACTGTCCGCACATTTATAAACATTTTAATTGGCTATCAGACCAAACTGAGTTGAATCCAATTATCGGTCTTTTCCCACCACTTTTCCGTATTCCTTAAATAAATTTGTTTTGTTTGAGAAAATTGTAATTAGAAAATACAGAAGATGATAAAAATAACATATTTATCATTGATGCTATCAAGAAGATTTATATGATAGTTTGTAAATTCTACATATAATTTGAAAGTTTAATTAAGCAAATAAGAAGACACAAAGACATAGTTGGACATTATATTTTACCATAGGACACTGAAGTAACGTTGTGATGTGGTGCGAAATACATAGTTGGAAGTATATTTTACCATAGGACACTGAAGCCACGTTGTAATGTGGTGCAACATATTTCAGAACCCTTGATTATAACCTTTGCACGTGTTTGATTCAATAAATATTTTAACGAGCACCTTTAGGAATGTTGTAATTTTTTTGATTATTATTTTGGGAAAATGTCCACGACCTCATATTCAAATGAAATGAAGGAATCGTTCATTGCATGGTGAGTTTTAAATGTTTTGTTTTACAGAAATTATAGTTTATTGAAACCGTTCTTGTATAAATTTTCTTGATTTATTTTATGTGAATTGAGGAACATTTGGTAGCGTTCGTGCATCCACGTATCATTCTCTCTCCTTAATATCAGACCATACAATATACATAGAGGAAAGTGCATGAATATTTATTCATAATGTGGCTTATCAGATCCCAGAGGACGAAGCATCCGACAGTGACGACAAAACATTAATAATGAATTTGATGACGTAGTAAAAGGATAGTGGACAGTTTGATCAGGCATGGTAGCTGTTGCGGATAAAATGGTATTGCTAGCCAGAACCAATGTGCCATTTTTAAAAACGCCTTAAACAAGAAGGGAACTTTTAATGATGAGAGAGAAGCTGAACTCTACCGCTGACCAAATGGAGACAGAGAAGAAAGAGGAAGGGATATCTCATTCAGTTCTTCAGTCCCCTGCGAATCATAAGGTAATCTGTTTATTTAATCTTATGTCATGTTTTACAGACACGCAATGTATCGTAATATCGGATATAACAATCTTGGTATTATTCGAAATGAACGACCATAAATCTGTTTAATTATTTTCGAGCGAAAGCTACTGGATAGAATAAAGGTTTTCCTTTTTTTTTGACCACGCTTTCATGCAAATATAGGTACGTTTAGTGTTTTCGTTGTTCTTAACGACTGGATACCAGACGACACCAGTGTTACCGAGGAGTTGCTGATGCACAAGGTGTATTATTTGTGAAGAACTCAAATGATCGCGAGGAGATCCTATGTAATATTATTAATGTCTCGGGATCGAGATCGACAAACATTCTGACCTGATGCAGAGTGCATGGCTAAATAGACATAGTCAAGATTATTTTATTTTTAAAAAAGTGACAGGATTCGTGAAGCCCTGCTTATCATATCTTTACATTTCCATGACCATCATATTAGTGGGGAGCTTCGTGCTGCTATTATTCATACATATAGTGAGACTATGTTGCAATAATGAACTATAATTTTGATAATACAGTATGTTTATTGCTTTTTTTATTATATAATTTGAAGAAAAAAATCATTTCACGGAAAATATGTCATAACCCAGTTTTACATCCATAACACAGCTAAAGGATTTACGTGTTCATAATCAAAACTGTGTCATAAATAATGAACCATGTTAACCAAAACTTTAGCATTTAATAATCAAATATCAATTAATGAAAAAACGTTTATATGAAAATGCAGATGGATTTTTTTATGTAACTGATGAAGCTGACAATTCAGTTTGTACAACGGTGCCTTAAAGTTGTGACATTGCACTGTGCAAATGGTATGCAGTCCCTATGAAACCCGTCGAAGAAAATAATAAGGCCATTCTAATCTCCCCCCAACAAATAACCCAGATAAATATCCTGTACTGAATGGTCACCTGCCTTCGCAGTTCAATAGTAGGGTTCAATCCCCGTCGAAAATATTCAATTATCATGCAAGTTGTGCGACGTTTTCTTCTCACTGGAAATTTTTGCGATCGCTGAAGTGTATATACAATTTCATAATTACGATTGGGCTGTAATACAATTTCTTTAATTGTTAATAAGACTTATTTACCGCGATGGTTGCACAGCAATATCTCTGACTACAAATATTGAAACCGTTCTAGTATTACTCATAGTGTAATTATATTTTGGACTCTGACGGTATTTTTAACGGGTAGGTAATAATTTCAACGCCGTCCTTGATGCACAGCGATATTTCTCAATTGTAATATTGTGAACGCTCTATCATATACCAAGGAACCCTTTCCATTGGTTTTAATTTTCTTTAGTCTGATTTTGTTGCTGTTGTAGACAACGGTTGTATTTTTGTTTATTTTTATTATTTCTTTTCTTTTTCATTTTATTTGATATGGACAAACTATAAATCAACATTATTATAAAAACCAAGACGAAAATACAGATTGATACTTTCTTCAATTACCACTGCCATGAACGATTCAAGTCATTCATAGCATTATTGATCATGTGGCACCAGCCATCTAATGAAATAAACAAATATCTAACATATGTCAATTCGCCTGGTTTAATTCAGGTTTAACAATTGAGGTTTATCCTTAATTCTGGAAGGCGGCTCCAAAATGTTCGATTGATGACAATACATCATTAAGAATAAGGTTTACTTGATCCATCACAGAGTCTTGTACTTTTTAAAGGACGGCTGATTTTCAAGTATTTTTTCCCTACTGAATCAACGCTAGGTCAAAACCACTAAAGTCTTTTTTCGTTACACAGCACGTGTCACAAATGTAGTTTTATATTGCCAAGTTCTGATGAGCAATTATTTCTTTCTTTGAAAACATCATCCAAAACCATCCAATACATGTTTGAGCAGATAACGTTGATATATATATTCCTCAGCAATGTATTTCTTGCTCACATATAAATATATTCGAATTGGTGGTATGATATGTCCCTTAATACAGCAGGATATAATTAGTTAGGAAAGTAGTATAGATATCGTACACACTGTCAGACATTCATGGCAGCAAAGAAGGCGGTGAGTGTGCAGATAATGTGATTCCATACATCACTTGCTGCAAATAGCAGAGATAAAGTCCTTTAAGGATATATCTCTCTCATTTATTCGAAATCATGCCGTTGGAAGCCAATGTTCAGGCTCTATCCACAACAGATAAATGATTACCAAAATGCAGTGCATGGAAAGAATTTGACAGATTAAACACTAAAAACATCTTTAAAATCTCAAATGCAAAATAATTAAAACAAAAATAAGTACTCCAACTTCGTAACGAGGGGCTTGACCTCAGGATAAAAACTGCTTTGGTAAACCGATTGTATATATAGTTCGGAAAAGGATTCTAATCACTATCTTTGTTAAGTCTTAAGTTCCATAAATGTATTGATTGCAAATATAGCGAGGGAACTAATAGCTCGTCGTGTAGAACAAATACACAGAATAGATGACACTTGGGACAAATACAGGGAATAAGAAAAGAAATATATTCATTGTTCCGGCTAACTGTTCAATTTTAAAGAGTCGCTTTGGTCGTACAGATTAGGAAAATATAATTTTATGTCATGTAGAATATGAACAAAGGACAAGAACTCATTGAACGACGAAGAAATAATCAGTATTAAGGAGTATTCTCAGGGTTAATAAAAGGTCGGGTTAGTTTGTGATTGCAGTATGCAAGCAAAAGACGGGCACAATACTGGAATAGTATTATAACAACTGTAACATTTCTCTTTTAAATGTATGTTAAATTTGAATTATCTAGGAAATATAGTGGAAAACTGCATATTCTCCTAACGTATTCTATACAGAACTTAAATTATGATAAAAATACATGGAGATGTCTACAACGTAGAAAATCTGCCTTGTTTTGAAGCAGACGGATGATTCTTAAGAAGTTTCTACTATATAAAAAAGAAATGCGGGTAATAATGGACTAAACTAATTTCCTGACTTACTCAATACAATGAGCAGCAGTGAGAACCCAGTTCGGATGGATGATGGATCCGCCACAGTGGAACGAACCATAGAGAAACAAGGCTATTTGCCAAGGAAACTGGCCTAATGTCGCTTCACGACCGAAAAGTATTTTCGGCAGAACCACTTCGTCTGTCAAAGAAGTAGTACCGCACTCTGTGGAGATGAAATAGAAAAGAATCAAAATGCATACACACAAACACACATACATACAGGCACACACACATATCTACCTACCTACCTACCTACATACATACATACATACGTACATACATACATACATATGTTTAGGCGGTTGATATTTTAGGGATCTTACATTGTATTTTATATTTTATCAGAATGATATTTTCTTATCCTAGATAATAGTTTATATATAAATTATATTACTCGCAGCTGATCACAATTATATAGAGAGCATGCCAGATATCCTATTTAGGAATTAAAATGGAAATATCAAATGAATGCATATTGCAATCATGTTATGTCGTTTAATTTGCGTTTCCATTGTGTTACGGTGTTATGTTCACCTTAATAATTTGTGACTCGTCATTTATGACAATCGATATTACGTGTAGGTTTTATTCATGACAATAAATTATATAGATCATCTGTAGTCAATATATTTTATAGGTATTTTATGTACTGGGGTATAATATAATATTTAAGAAATTACGAGTGCAGATTGCTTAGGATCTGCTAATATATGATGTCAGGTTTATAATAATAAAACCTTCAGACATCTTTGGTTTATTGTCTCATTTTCTGGAGGGTCTAGGCCAGTTGGTTTCCTAGAAGAAGTACGTTATGTCCTGTTGGATGGGTTATATCACATGAATATATATTTTTAAATATTGTATTGTGTAGTAAGATATGTCACGCGTAGTGTATATTGCGACATGTAATCGTAATAGACTCATATAAAGCGAAAACTAAACAATCAGATTCTTTCCTATTTTGGATGCATTCCTATTTCTGATTTTGATTCTATATGGTGAAAAATCAGTCTGCAGATGTATTTCAATGTTGTGATTAGATAATTAGGAGACATTTGTTAGGATGTTTCAATGGAACCACAGATTGCTCATTGAACGAGAATATTATTCTGGGACTATTGTGGATTATTCAAAGGAGTATTGTTCAAAGCGATATCTACAATCAATGATCTGATCTGAACACTCAATTCGTTATGACTTAAATACAAATGTTTATGAATATTTTGGATTAACTTCATAATACTGTAAGTTCCTCTTAAATTTTCATTTTATAAATTTGATAAGTAAAGTTAATTGTTAAGATTTATAAAACATGTTGGCTTTGCTTCTTCTGTTACTTCGTTCGTGACCAGATACTCGTTAAAATATGCCCCACTGCAATAAGGTAATAGCTCCCTGCTGTCAAATTAATATAAAATAGTTGCAGTCCATTGAGAATCTTATTGACTGATGAAGTTTATAACTGCTGATCTACCCAATCAAGGAACAGGCCTTATTAATGACAAAGCGGTCGATAGTTTGTCCCTTTCCTCAATATTGGTCCTCAAATAATGGATTCAGTTTTCAATTAGTGGGAAATACGTGCCTCCATTATTGTAAAAACGTCATGTTCTAGTGAATACTAGTTTTTTTTATTGGATTTGAATTGCTTTATTATTGGTGTAGATGTGGACGTGTCTTCTGAGCAGCTACCAAATTTCCTCATTAATAATTAGCTGACGTTATCGTATTTTACAATTGTCATTGATGGTACAACCTGTAATACGATTTGTAGTCAGATAGCTATATTACAGTCATAACGAAAATAAAACACAGACGTCAGAGAGCTTGACGATTTATGTGTTTTGTTACCTCGATCGATGTGAAAGATTTAAATGAAGTTAACGTGCAACCTTAAAGTGAAACGTCTAACCCTTTTAAGAAGAAGCAGCAAGAACCGCACTCTTGCTTGCTAGAACATGTATTAACAATATGCGAACAGAAAACAAGGTTAAATATCGATAACGTTTTTGAAACGGGTGACCACCATGCATGCCACTGAATAAGATTTGAATGAAATAAAATACACAAGAAATCTCACAGATATTATAATATTTAACAAACACTACCTGCTTAGCATATTACAAATGATTTTACCTATAAGCTGGCACTGTATTTCCAACGGGTAACAGGTATCTCTGCAATGAGATAATAATTAGGTTGCATAAGTATCTCGTATTTGTTACATTAGATTTTAAATCCAGTGTGGAATTAACTATCGTTGTAAAGTAATATTAAAAGTGCATTTTGGCATAAACTGTCGTGGATGTAAAACTACATTATATATGCATTTTTGCAAACGTGGTTGATGCAATATTAGATTCGAATTCGATTTTGGTAGAAACTGTCCATGTAACATTAGATTCTAAGTCCATTTTGGTAGAAACTGTCGTTTATCATTTTCAGCTGTTTCAATTGAGCAATACGAGACAGAATATCACAGTTCGTTCTCGATCTGTTGGAGATATAAATTATATGCTTTTTTAGCAAATTATATTTACAGCCAACAATTTACACATTTGCGAAACAGAAGGCAATTAAATCAAAGAGTCGACACCAGCCTTTGACTGGGTGGTGGGCATTGTTTCTGCAACCATCTCCATACAAACAAGTACATAATCAATAAAACATGTACACCTTGAGGTGTAGGTTGATTTAACGACACAGGCAAGGTTGGAAACTAAGAAATGTCATTAGCATTCATTGACGTGTCTGCGGGCTTGGCAGGAAACCAAGTTAGCAGTTCTGCGATATCCAGAACAGTTTTGGATGTTTTGGATATGGTTCACTGAGCGTCTGTAATTAGAACATAGATACAGGCTACAAGTGCCATTGCGTACATAACATTAACAAGCCATATTGGAATTCATTATCAGCTTCAGCTTTTGTTTACTTCACATAAAAGTACTGGAATGATTATCCATCGTAGTGATATAAATATCACCAGTGATGAACGGCACAAAATATATGGTTTTAATAAACTAGAATTACTGATAAATATTTGAATATGATCATATTTATTACCATATTCGATTCAAGATGGAAGTCCATGTAATTTGCACTTGAAATTTCTCAGGCAACAGCGTTATACTTTTGGTGTTATGATGCACACACTGATGTTGGAATTTGAGCTGATGGTCACAAGTTAGCCTTTTTCAGGCGTATAGATAGACAGATGACGAAGAAACACTTGAAGTGACCTTTTATTGCTGATAAGATCAGCGTGCGGGCAAACACGCTCTTTCCGTGGCCGCTTGTCCCGATCGCCTTGACAGAGCCTCATTGAAGGTTGTCAAAATAACCGTGTCGTGTGCACTAGTAGATGGCTCACATAAACTAGACAGTTGACATGTTGAGCTGCGCGTCGATCATGATCTATAAGTACATGTTTAACAAGGCTTCGTTCGCATACATTTCCTACACGCCTTCTTGACTCATGGATCACGTGGTATTCCGTTAACCTCGTATCGATGAAAGAGGCAAACCGAGAAGGCAATAACATCGATATCAGGTTTAAGCTATCAATTACATAAATAGTTTTGTTTTCTCTCCAGAGATATTGATATTTTTCTTCCGATAGAATTAACCATGTTAAGAAGAAGAATACAAATATGCTATCATTCTGTACATTTAATACTAACTTGACGTTATGACTGGAAATATAAACGCCTCATGTTATTCATTTATATTGTCATATCCCATATCAAATTAATTTTAGAATAGCACAACTATTACACTGTGATTGGTGCCTTATAGAAACCAATTTGTCCATGTGAAATACTTACACAATCATAATACATATGATAACTACCACTACCTAGCAAAATCAGCCCTTCCAGATACTGATTTTAGCTAAAGGGAGCTAAAAATTGTCTGCCAACCTATTTGGCGGTCGGACAGTGTGTATTTCCCTTACAGGACCCTTATAAGACTTGGCGACACAGTGTAAAGTAATCCCATTTATTTTGGAGCGGAATGCACTCTCTGTATGGATGTAAGTCTGGGAGTTGGGGGTTGGATGGGTGGTTGTGTATTATGGATGTGTAAGTATTTTCAAAGAAACATATTTTACTAGGAAAAAATGGTTTCTTCTTCTAATGCTTCCCCCATTCATTAAACATTAGGAGAATATGTAAGAGATGGAAGGAGGTTACATTCCCTTTCCCATGAGATACTATTTGCGGTACCTTATGGAGCTGAGGCAGCTTCTAGGTAAAAGACTGGAGGAGCGCGGCTTCAAAAGAGGAAAATTACCACACCCAAATCCTGCTAAAGTCGTGAAGCTGCATTTTAAGAAGTTGTCGATAATCTGGAAGGGAAACCTGTCGAGCTGCGGGTATAAGTTCTACCAGATCGAATTAGCCTCTAAGGAATGACAAATTCGGGTATAAATGTTAGAGAATGTGGACTCCGACCTCCATCCCAAAACTGACTGTTGTCGGTTAGTGAACAGTTACGGTCTAATGTTAGGATGGTGGCAACTACACATACCTCTTGAGCCAAAGTGTGTAAATGTTCGTTGCGCTCGGGCCTATTTGCTGAGGGAATAACAACCTTACTCTAGGACGTGATATTCTGTTACGATTTATACTCCTGTCTTTTTATGTGAAGTAGAAAATGATCTCCCTCGACGCAACGGCTCTGTTCATATTAACGCATCACATGGAATCCTGGACTGAGTCTTGTATGTAGGCTTTTGTTGGTGTGTCCAGATGAGTCAGAGGGTTCGTGACAAACGTTAAGCTACCCGTGGAAGTGAGACGGTTCTCGGCAATGAAATAAGGTGCTTTTCATGAAAAATACTGACCCATCTTGCATGTAAATCGGGTCTGCTGATAGACATGTATTTCAAGAATTCTTCCTGCACTTACTAATGCCATGTGGAAGCCGGTCGTTTATGAAAAGGAGTGCCAACGATTCCATTGAAAATGACTCAGAAAGTATCCTTTCCAGCCGGAAAAGGGTCAACATTATGGCTGTGTATACACGGAGTTTGGGACAAGGTCAGAGGAGTCCTGGGATTTTCCGATATCCTCTACGATAATAACTAATGACGGCGATCGTGGAGCGTTAACCTTGGATAGTACTTGGCACTAACTTTCTCTCTTTTCTCTATCTGCGGTATCGATGCCTAGAGAGGTAAGATATGCTTGTTTACGCACCACCATTGGGTGAAACTGTGCCGTTGACTTCATATGCTTTCTGAGTGGAGGGCCATCACTCCTAAGCGATTCTCTCCACGACTAGTTTAGAACATGTTTATTTATGAGGTCCTAGTTGAGACAACTCCGGACAAGAATGAAATAATTGCTGTCGTGGTTATGTGAGTGAATAAAGAAATTTCGATGCAAGATTGTTGGATTAGTTAATTCACATCTGGTGGCGCTCTACAGCTTCGTATTTTTCATAAGGATAGAATTTTAAAGAAAAATACTTTTCCCGGATTTCCTCACTGGTTATACTGGATATTTAAAACATACCTTCTATATCGTAAGTATAGATCAAAGAACCTTTAATTGCCTTTATTTTGGTGTAAGAATCATGATTTTAAAATGGGTTATAGACTATACAGCTTGGCCTTACTTCAGGTGTGCACCGTTCAAAAAAGTGCTAGCTCCACATGGTCATTTTCGCTTCCTGAATTTCAGAGGTAAATTTTATAAAAAAAGCCCATAACGTTCTTACATCTTATATATATATATATATATATATATATATATATATATATATATATATATATATATATATATATATATATTGTAATTAATTCATTGGGATTTAAGAAGCTGGTATTGTCTAGTCTGGCAAAATTCATTTTCCCTATTTTAATAGCTGCTACGGATAGAGTACTTTTGATAACTCAGGCCGATCATTTTGAGCACAAGGGAGCAGCATTTTAGTTAGGAGTGTACTTAGATCATGTATAATTTTCTAAAGTGCAATATCCAAAGAAATGTCAGACACATTACATTAAAGTAGCATAGAGTTATGCCAGCATTCTCTCCACTGTGTATGTTTCAAATGCAAACAACTTACCTTACATACGTCACTGACTCAAAAGTACATAATAACTGGTGAGTGCCCCTTTAAAGAGAACATAGGTATTAGTATTGTATGATTGAAGTTTGATTGTATGACTGAACTATTTAAGTCGAAAGAATCAGAACAGTCCTATTGAATAATTCTACTGTATTTCCCACCATAGAATAGTATTTATTACTATCAGAGTCCCTAACAAGTCCAGACCCCCCTTATGATAAAAAGTGAGCTATTTTATAAATGAACATTACATTTTGTCAAAATAGCAACCAAGACAGGAACATGAAACTACCCAGAATTAATCCTGGAATGTCAACAAAAAAATGTACAGTTTGAAATGGTATAGAACAGATGAGGTTCATAAAGGTCAAGTGTCAAAGCGTAAAATATTTGCCTATTGTTTAAAATTGAAGAAGCGAATTGCTTTGTCATCATTTACTTTTTAATTGCATTGCAAATAAATGAAAATAACATTTTCGCTAGATAATTCGTTTATTTAATGCAACAGTTCCAAATTTAAGTTAACTCTATTCCTATAGTCTAATGCTTCCAAGTTTCCCATAATTAAGGTCACTATTCGCACAACCATGCCTCATCGCAAATTATGTAAGCAAGGGCAAAATGAGCATAATTAGCTTATTTTTATGCTTGACATCAATATCTATGTACCATTTTATTTTGAGCATCATAAATAATGATATGAAAATAAGAATAATAATTGCATACATTTTTATAATTATTTTGGGGTGGCGCTCTACAGTTTCGTAATTTGTATACGGTTAGAATTTTACAGAAAAATGATTTCCTCACTGGTTTTACTTGTTATTTAATAAAGGCCTTGTGTGTCTTAAGTATAGTTCAAAGAACATTTAATTCCCTTTTATTTTGTTTTATGATTGATGGGTGTAATATGGGTTATAGATTAGACAGCTTGGCCTTACTCTAGATGTGCACCTTTCAAGAAAGTGCTAGCTTCACTTGGTCATTTTTACTTCCTGAACTTCAGAGGTAGATTGTATAAAAAAGAGCCGATAACTTTTTACATTTCATATGTTTGGTAATTCATTCATTGGACTTTCAGAAGCTGGTATTTTCTACTCTGGCAAAATTCATTTTCCCTATTTTAATAGCTGCTACAGATAGTGTACTGTAGACAATTCAGGCCAATTTTATTTAGCACAAGGGAGAAGCATTTTAGTTAGCAGTGTGCTTAGATCATGTATAATTTCCGAAAGTACAATATCCAAAGAAATGTCAGACACATTACATTAATGTAGCATAGAGGTATGCAAACATTCTCTGCACCATACATGTTTCAAATGCAAACAACTTCACCTTACATGCGTCACTCTCTCAAAAGTACATAATTGGTGAGCGCCCTTATCCTTTCGACAAAGTGTTGTGACGAGGATGAGGCTACATGCTGATTACATTGTGCAGTGTACCACAATGGATCAGAGGTGTTGGGAGGTTAGTGTTTGAGGTGGGTCCAATCCAAAGATAAGTCGTCCACTGCCCAAGCTGTTGGTTCCGGGATGGGAGTTGCATAGGATAGGAGTATGGCATTCGTAATGGTCGGTCACATCGGGTACAAAACTAAATGGGAACCGAGCGATATAATAGACCATTCCTTTTGATCAAGTCGATTGTTTCTTGATGAAGTTCGGTCAGTGCGTTGAGGAGACCCTTGATATGGTGTACCTATATGGTTAGTTGATCACAACACCACTTCAACAAGTTCCACACCATCACGCAAAGGTGTGGGGATGGGAGTGATCCTTGGTGTTGTAGATAATTCACCAATGTAAGATTGCTTTCCACTTTCTTGTTAGAGATAAGTCCCACACCATGACGCAATGGTCTGGGGATTGAGGTCATCCTTGCTGTTGAAGATAAATCACCATTGTAGGATTGAGTTCCTCGGTGTTGTTTGAGATAAGTCGCACACCATAACGCAACGGTCTGGGGTCTGTGGTCCTCATTGTTGTTGAAGATAAATCACCATTGTAGGATTTGAGTTCATCTTTGTTGTTTGAGATAAATTGCACACCATGACGTATTGGTCTGGGGAATGTGGCCATCCTTGTTGATGCACATAAAGCATTATCTCATTGAAAGGTTGAGACATTCCTTGTTGCTGAGATAATGTCAGTACTGCAGAGTTGTTAGAATGAGAACTCTTGTTTGCACAATGGCCGTCAGCTCCAGAATTAATGATATGAAGATAATTGTTCTTGGGGAGAGTAGGTACCGCTGGAGACCCGAAATGATGGTAGTGGACCGTCTACCCAGACGTTTGTACATGCATTTGTACAGACTGTAATCTCAAGCGGGTAGACCATATATGCATACCCGCCATGAGCCAAGTTAGGATGATCCTCTTTTCCGCCGATGGTGCCTAAATGTGGTGCAGATTGTGTGTGGATGGTGAAATGGCAAACATAAGGACTCCATTCGTGCAGGAAGAGAAGTAGTAATGCAGTAGAACGCGACCTATGACTATGATGTCCGTTAACGTGTCGAGCATGCCCGTGTGGATTTAATTCCTCGAAAGTAAGGTGCTATCATGGGTCGTTTCAATGTTCTATTCTGAAGGAGACAAATAAGGTCCCTGTGTATTGAAGTCCATACCTAGATCCCCAAAGACATTCTTTATTCGGGACTCGCCTCTGGCAAAAGGTCGATCGGACGGCCACATCTCCGCTTCAAGGATGTCTACAAGCACGACATGAAAGCCCTTGACATCGATGTCAACACCTGGGAAGAGCTCGCTCTAGACAGATCAAGATGGCGAGATGCTCTGGTCACTGGTCTGAAAGCCGGAGAGGACAAGCTATGCATGCTAGCTGATGAAAGACGATCGCAGAGGAAGAAGAAGCATCTCCAACCAGCACAAGACGCATCCTTCAAGTGCAGCAAGTGCAGCAAGGACTGCCACTCCCGCGTTGGACTACATAGCCACAGCAGACGCTGCACAACCACCAATCGGGACATCTCTCATGGGCGCAGTTTCATCGTCTCTCGAGACTAACGGATGCCAACAACAACCTTGATGAACGAATCGTTGAGATTCCACTAGGTCGGATATTTCCTTGTTGATTAGAAGTCCAGATTGCTAACAAGGGCCATGACTGGTTAGCGGTAACTCGCTGTAGATATTGTACGATGCTGTAAAGGTAACTTGATGTTGCCTTCAAATAAATGGTCCGTACATGCGCCATTACTATATTTGTCGGATCCGTGAGATGGGTGAAGTCACCAGATCGACGTTGGGTCTCAAATGGGGTGACCTAAATTAATATACGATGTTGTAGGTGAATCGCAGGAACGTCCTGGGGGCCTTATGAATATAAACATGAAGGTATGCGCCTTCTAAACACACACTGATTGCAAAGGCTCCCTCATGGAGCTGTAGTAGTTCGAATGGGAACTAAGGGGCGAGGATAAATGAATTGAAGTATCTTAAGACATTTGTCGTTGGGAGCAATAAAAGAGATTTGTAATGAATGACCGAGCGCTCCTGGAAAACGTGACTTCAAGACAGTTGCTGAGTAAAGAGGCTCTTCTCGTAGCAGAGTGTAGATAAAATGAGGAGCGACATACGTTGAGTGTGAGGATCTGCTCGTGGTATCATGTCGAATGAATATCACGAGATGGTATGAGTTAGACTGTTCCCTGCACAAATCTGCAAAGTCGGGTCCGGCGTACAGGAATCCGGGCTGTTATTGTTCCATAGTATATGGCCTAGGCCTGTCTCAACGGAAACAGGCCATTGTTGTGAGGAGGTTATCGCTAGGATTATCAGTTGGGGCGGGTTATGGTAGATTGATCCATGTAACATGTCCGTATGTCTGCTGAATGAGATGCAACTTGGATGTTTGTTAGCACTGTCCCATTCTGTAGAAGGAATCAAGCGAACCCCGAGGAGGCAAATGATATGCACTGTGTTGGTTACTTGAGTTCCGGGACTGTTTCCGAGCGTGTCAATATCTGGAGCTTCGTTACTAAAGGGTTAGGTGAATTATCTCCCTTGTTCACAATTTGTTTCACACCGTGGGAAATATAAGCGTGCAGTCTAGTTACGTCTTCGGTCTGAACTCTATGTTGTTTGCGATTTCCCCATAGTTATAATCTGTAAGACAACATGGAGAAAATCAGATAAATCTGTAGCCCTTCACATTTCTTATAACCCAATGTCCGTGCAGAGCTAAATCATTAAAAGGGTGACCCAGAAATTGATAATTCTAAGAAAGAAAGGAAGCATACGGGTAAAATCTAATGATAATACCACCTATTTTAATAGCCTGTGTGCCTGCACATGTGATGTTTGAGTATCGTATGGGCGCAAAGCTACTCCAAATGATGGTTACCTGGAACAGGTGGTTGCAGACGATTTCAGTTACAATGCTTACCTGTTGGTAAGGTCAAAGACGGCTGTAAAGATAGAATCATTGAAGCATGGTGTTCCAAGGCTAAAAATACTGTTTCAAAAGAACTCACCTTTATATACAAAAAATGAAGGAATTATAAGGAGTTCTTCAGAGCAGAAAGAAATGCGCATATGTAAATAATATAGCCCGAACCTAAATTACGAAGTAGCATAGGCTACACGTGCGAGAGAGTAAATGCTCGATAAAAATGATTTAAGGTTTATGCATATAAACATGACGCAAGGGTCTCCTATAACAACACGAATGTCCAGGAGGTAACTTAATAGGCAAGTTATAGAGCGCTGACCTACCATAACGGAATAAATAGAGAAATGTACACGGGTGTCTGCATCTTACACAAAAAACTTACTTGTAAAGGGGAACTGAGGCACCGTTATAGAAACGTACACAGTAGTTGCGACAAAGTCCATTATGAGGCATTACTTGTAGAGAAAATATCCCAGAGACTGACCGTACAAGTAAGCACTTTAAAGTAGGCGCCCGGACGCTACGTAAGCCTTGGATATAAACTCGCCAATATGTACCCATTTGTAAAGAGATTACACATATATGAGATATATGAGCACTATAGACTTGCACGTATAAAATAAATAAGTTGCTTAGTCTCTACGTACAAGTATCAAATTGTGTGACGACGACACATTGTGGCAACGTTTAAAAGCAGAATTTTGTCGGTATAGAAAGAGAGAACAAGCTGACAATATAGACGGAGTATAATTTCTTTAGAAGTTAAAAACTAATACAACTTGTAGTTGTACATCTTCCACGTAGCTTCTGGCTTTTGCGAGTTCTCTCATAACCAGCTCGTCCTTCTTGTCACGAGCATAAATAATGACTGGGATATTCTTGCACTGTGCCGCCAAGTCTTATATTTAAAGGGAGGTAACTCTGCCCGACCGCCAAATAGGTCGGAAGACAACGTTTAGCTCCCTTTAGTTAAACGTAGTATCTAGGAGGGCTGGATTTGCTAGGTAGTGGAAGTTCTTCTAAGGTATTTTGATTGGTTAACGTATTCGAAAAAGACATAAAGGCAGGTCAGCAACAAATGTTCATTATGTGTATTCGTCTAATATAAAACGTGGCCATTTGACCAATCCTTCAAATTAAACTTTATAATAATTGTATATACTGTTCGAGAAAAACCTTCTACATACTTACATATCATTAGCAAATTGCCAAGAATATACAACTTACATCAACGTTCGGTATCCGGGTAAGAGCGTCCCAGAGACTGTAGAATCAGGAGATAGTGCCAGTCCATTTACAGCTTTTTGTGCTGAGTTATACAGTGATGCAATTCTACAAATGAAATATAATTGTATAACATTAACGTTTCTGACACTGTAAATGTTTGTTTTGACCTAAGTGTTAAAAATAATAACAGTTTTAAAACAATGTTGCAATAACTAAGGTTGTTTGGCATAACCAGTATGTATTAATCCATATGCTTTCTTTATTTCACTTTTGACATGCCAGAGGAGTTTACATTTGTCTTTATTTTAATAGACTGTTTGAGAATCTGTGCTTAAGTATTCTATATTAGCTTGCTTTTGAAAAAGGTGTAGTAGATCCAAAAATCGCTATATGCTGGTATGTTAAATCTCTAAATGCTTCTTATTAGTCAACATTAGAAAATTAATCTATATTTCACAAGTCTATCTATCTATCTATCTAGCTATATATATATATATATATATATATATATATATATATATATATATATATATATATATATATATATATATATATCTCTGTGTGAACTGTGTGCGTGTATCCATATGTCTGTCTGTTGGTAAGTAAGCCTAATATGTATACATGTTTGTATGTGTATAAGCGTGTACCTACCCTCTGCCTGATATTTTGCAAAGTATGCTGGCCAGTACAGAAGTCATATTTGAGGAACAAACTGGGAGATAATTAGACCCCGCGTGAAATATAGAGATGGAACCATTTCTGTCATCTATGATTACTGAGAAATAAAATCATTGGATACACTAAGTAAACAACTCTTTCTTGAATAAAATAAGCAATTTACTCAATTTTTATTATCAAACATGACACAATTTCGTCAAAGGCTTTGCTATTTCGTACATTTAGTAAGAGTTTAAAATGTTTCGACCCATATATGGTCATATAGTAATAGTACTGGCATAAAAAAATAATCATTTAACTATTAATGATTAATTCAAAATAAAAATGGCAGTACGACCATAATAAATGCTTCATATATGATAATGTAATACAAAATCATGGGGCCACCTACCACAGCGATATTCGTCTGAAGCATCTTTACACTGCGCAATCCCGTCACATCTCTGCGAGATTAGGATACACTGATGGTTTGCACATTCAAATTCTGAACTGTTGCACCTGGCTACAAATGTATTGAAAGGTTAGCAAAACAAATGTAATGACTACATTGTAAATAAGATGCCTATACGCTTTTGCACACTGTCAATGTATCCTAATATAAACTTTATGCATACGTAGCACTGATAACAGATTATTTGCTTATGCATGAATAAAGAATCCTTTGTTAAATATTTTACTCTAGTTTAAACCGATATACATATTGTAAAGTTGTTTTAAATTTAGGCCTAGAAAGTATTTGCAAAAACAGTACAACATATGCGAAGAAATATACTGCCCGGTATATTTTAGTATAGTACACACATCTTGTAATTGGTATTTGTAATTTTTGTGGCACATCATCCTATTTTCATGATTCATTTTGAGTTAAATACGTTTGCATTATAAATTGTATTCTTTTTTAATTTGTTTTTATTTATTTGACAATTGTAGTATATCTGTCGTTTTATAGAAGAAAGTTTGAAAGGATCCGATGTTTCGATGTTATATATATATATATATATATATATATATATATATATATATATATATATATATATATATATATATATATATATTCAGGCTTTCGATCTATAATGATATTCCTGAATGCATGGTGTATGTCTTTACATTTTTCATTTTAATTGTTCAGCCCAGTGTTGTTTCGAAAATTCATAAATTGTTGTAATTACATATTTATATCGGTCATATTTGTTTTATTCTGTTTGCCTGCGATATACGGAGTCACATAGTAGGTTTGTATCTAATTGTGTTCTCCGTAATGTCTCGATCGGTCGTCAGTAAACGCTGCAGAATGAATTAATATTAGGAAGAATTTAGGCAAAACAAATGTGTGTATTTACCCTCAGCAAGTACACACAAAGTTTATTCGATTTTCATAACTTGATGTTTAACCATCACGTTGCGGTATGTGGCGTGCTAATTTCGAAGTAATCCTCACTGTACATTGTGAATAGCTACCTGGGTGTTTGACACTTAAAATTGTTAACTCAGCATGGTTCTTCTCTTTGATGCTGCATCGTAGCTTAGCTAATTTTAAAGGTTTATATCGTATCCAAATAAGTATTTTCTCTTTATACAGTTATTGTTGTTTTCATGTTAAAATCTCGACCCATCGGCGTCATCTCTCTGGAAGTGTTCTCATGATTGCATTGCGGTTTTATCACACCATTTAATTTGTATAATCAAATTTAAAAACAACTGTGATTACTAAATCACATAACGTCATTATATGTGCATATTAATAAGCTTGCAAAATTAATGGGACTTGGGATTATGTGTGTTTGATAAACAGCTATTGCATACTGTTATATATCAATGTGAAAGACAGCAGTAATTAACAATATGGGTCAAATTAATAAGACTAGTCCGAAAATATTATCATAAGTATGCAAGATTTTAAATGGCAAAAGAAGACTCTCTGGTTCAATCGAGTTTAATCTGTTTCTACCTATTAATGTTGTAAACTAACATTACTGTATGCTACAGTAAATGGGTTATTTATTTACGTCTTTTTTCAAAAAATATTTTAGGATCATAGGAACATTATTAAATATGGAAACAAGATTGAACGTGCAACATATTAATGGTTTATCACTCATGGTTTGTACGGATTACCTGTTTCTTGCATCTTTGTCAGAAATATAGAAAAGTAGAAAAGTAGACACAAAATCTGCACGTGTAGAATAATGTATGGACTCATCCGATCGAATGGTGTGCACTTAAAATACATTTCAGTTTTATATTTTCGATATTGTAGTGAGCTTTGAATAATACAGTCATGAACTTTTTGCAACATAAATTTATCACGGCAATACATTACCGCAATTTTTCTCATCCTCAGCAGACGGGCAGTCTGGAATACCATCGCAGAAGTATTGAACAGGAACACATTTGGTGGACATTGGACAAATACGTTCTCCGGAGAAACATTCTAAAAAAGCACCAAAAAAAAAAAAAAAAAAAAAAAACAAGCGATAACCAAGATGATTTATGTGAATATATGCAGTAGGGTTCAATATGAATTAGACTTCTATATACAAACAATATTCTAATCAATAACCAATATTTATATTTATATGATAAACTATCAACTTGAGATTAATAAATGAATACTACATCGTGACAATTGAATTAGTTTTTCACATTGATTAACTATTTTCACAAAGCCAGTTCCTCACTTAAGAGTATGTTGTATTGATATTGCGACTTTGTATTGAGTAAGAACAATGACCACAGTTTATGAAACAAAATCAAAGAAAAAGCTCGTTGATATAAAATAAAACCCCTCTAGTTTAAGAAAATAATTAATTGTGTGACAACACTTTTGGTTAGAACGTGTTGTTTGTTTTCTAAATATGACAGGACAAACTTCACATAACTCCATTTGAAACTAGCTGACTATCTGCACACGCAGATGTGTTGGTGAATGCAAATACGCCTTTCCGTTTGCTTCATATAAATGCCATTTCAACGGAACAATAACCTAGACTACGACACGCAAGGTAGTAAGAAAACAGTGAGAACAAGACAAATATATTTAGTTATGTAATAGTATCAATGGAATTCTTAATAATTAGATACAATTGCAGTATGCAATACTGACGTTTAAAACACGTGTATATAATATACCGAAACATCTTATAATGACTGAAGTGATTATGTATTGATACTTTTGCGAAGTAACCACTTTAGCACTCTATAACACCTTGCACGAAGGGCGTGTTTCATACTGAATCGGACGAGGCGGTCAAAACCAGTATTGACGGACCGATCGAGTAACAAAGGATAAAGCAGGAGCTTAAAGGTCAACTAAGACTTAAACCTTCAACATTAAATTGTTCAAGCTTTTTTAAGAACCATTAGTGTAAATGAAATATGCGTTTGTCTCCAATCAATTTACCAACTTTATTACCTCATTTATATTTTAATCATTTCAGTGCTACGTGTGACATGATTACATTACAAACTGACAGTTAATTGGTGTAAAGGTGCGTTTAATGACTGTCATTTCAAGGGAAGAAAAGAATTGTGCAGCATACGGACCAACTAGTGATCAAATACACAAGCAAAGGGAAATCGTTTTCTTTCTTTAATTTCTAAGTTAAGAAAAAATAAAATATGTATATAACAATTATAGTGTTTCCAACCATGAAGGGTTATGTGTGTACTGCTCTTTGTAGATTAAGGGAAAACCTGTTTTAGCAAATTCTACGCTGTATAGAGATTTAGAAAGGTCATTTTAAACATGTAATTTAATGTAGACATACGGTTTACGAAACGTGTGCTTGTGTGTGTGAGAGAGAGAGAGAGAGAGAGAGAGAAAGAGAGAGAGAGAGATGGCGAAATAAAAGAAGTATTATTAATAAATTTGTCGCTTGCCTTCATTTGGTACATCATTATAAATTTAAACATATCATCATTTTATTGATATTTTAATTGATTACCACTGTCCATTTTGGTATTCAATTGCAAATTTACTCTCTTATAATACACATTGAACCGAATGCTTTCTTCCAGTAATAGAGTCACTGTCTCGTACATTGAAGAGGCGTTTAATACATGCATCAACTTGACATCTAATTCCAATATTTCATAACTAATACAATAATATAATATAATTCTAATTGGTTTTTCTTCTTACTAAGTTTTAAAAATGACATCAAATAGGATCCTGTAAATTTGACCTAAAATTGTGCATAATGTAGAATGGATATATAGATAGATTTGTAGCATCTGTCATCATTACATACCTGTATTGCTACATAATACAGCTTGATAAGAACTGCAGGTGGAGTATGTACCATACATGGAGCACTGGGAAAGATTCGTTTGAGCGTACTGGCACGTAACAAACATCGTCTGCGTCACAGGTTTGTGCCAGGAATAGGCGATACCAGATCGGTAGCGTCCACTGTAGGAGGAAGCGATAAATTATAAATATATAAAAGGCCCATTTTCCCTTACAGCCAATACATCAGTCCGAGGAAAGTATTAGCTGCGACCATACCATATTCAGAAGTTGCAAACGACACTTCCAAACACATCAGCCATACTAACAGATGCTCTAAGTTGACAAAAGAAGAAAAAGATACCATACAATCACTGAAAAAGCAGAACAGAGATCATAATTAAGCCTACAGGTAAGGGTTCCGCTGTGATCGTTAGGAATAGGGAAGACTACATTAGTGAAGGAAATAGGTAACTAAGTGACACTAGGTTCTACCAAAGACTAGACCATGATCCAACACTGGAATATGCAAAAACCATCACAAATATTATTGACGAGGTGAACCAAATCGGGCTCATAGACCAGCAAACTAAAAACTACTTAAGCCCAGAAAAACCCAAGGACAGGTAAATTTGATCTTCTACCTAAAATCCACAAACAAGGAAACCCAGTCAGACCTACGATCTCCGGTAACTGGCATCCCAAAGAAAGGATATCAGAATATTTAGATCATTTCATGAGACCACATGTTCACAGATTACCTTTATATCTTCGGGACACCGTATTTTACCTCCTAAAAAGCAAAGCGTGCGAACCATTACTGCCAGATGCATTGCTTGTTTGTTTAGACGTCAATATCTTTGAATCTAAGGAAAGAAACTACGTCCAAATCAATGGAACAGAAATTGGTACAAAAATGGTCACTTCTTATGTAAATATTTATATTGGGAAACTGGAGGGTCAACTGTTAGCATCAGTAGACCATGTACCATACCAGTTGGTGCACTTCATCGATGATATAGAAATGAAGTGGAAACATGGAAGAGAAAATCTGGATGACTTCATATTAAAGATAAATAACTTCCATTCTTCGATAAAATTCGTGGCAGAAGTCTTCAAATCAAACCACGTTTTCCTGTACACAACAACATGACTGGTCGAAAAGAAACTCCATATAAACATCTGATCAAAGCCAACCGTCACACACCAGTATATCCTCCCAACCGAAACACCGCATTAGGAACATCCCATATAGCCAGGCACTGAGGATATGCAGAATTGGCTCCGACTATGAAACATTCCAAAAATGGTCTGACGAAATATCTAAACATTTAATTTACCGAGGTACGACAATGACCTTTTTGCGGAGGCAGCTCAAGATGCGAAACAAGCAAACAGCAATGACCTACTAAAATGTGGAGAGAAAAGGCCGATAGGATATAATTTATCCTGACCTACCATCCAGACAACCCCAAAGTAGGTAAAATCACCGGGAAACAACACTTGCCCATCGTGCAATCATCGGACGCACTAAAGTTAATCCTCCCAAACAAGCCTGTATTAGCCTATTGGAGACCAAAATATCTCATAGAGTTCCTGCTCAGGGCGAAGCTAACACCAATCACTAACCAATACCACACTAGTCAATATTGCCTCTGCGGCGATAAAATGTTCAAAACCTGTCAACATATGATAGAGACCATGACTAGCACAGTGACAAGAGAAAAACTGAACATACATGGTCCAAACAAAAGGTGCAAAACAGAGAATGTAATTTATCTCATCACATGTAATATCTGAATCATTCAGTATGTCAGAGAAGCTGAAAAGCTACACAAATGACAAACCTTCATAGATATAATTGGAAATGAAGTTGTACCGAAGCCCAGTCGCATATTACTTCTCCTCCCGTTGCCACACTTTCAGTGATATAACACTTATTGCAATTCCTAAACAAACCCAACTAGAGATCCGAGAGCAGGAAAGAAAAGGAATCTTACTGAATACGCCGCCTTAGAACACTGAAACCAACCGGTTTATACCTAGAAATCAAGAAGACTAGAAAAGAATAGACATTCACAAATAAAAGTATCTTTCTGCAGCCGACATTGTTTCTTTTAAATAACTCTCTAAATTTTCCTATTAGTCACCCAATAACCTATAACTGCCACTATAACAATGAAATATCCGGGATATAATGTTCGCATACAGAAATTTACATAAAAAACAGATGTAGTTATGGCAGATCGACTTCTAGGTCAATATAACATATTTTCTAGCATCCGCAACAAGTCATAGTCATGGAAAGTTTTATAAAGACAACGGTTTTTCTGTTTCATTTGTTTGTCATGTCTATGTTTGGTATTTACCTTTGAAAAAACTCATGATACTAGTTTTGCAACGTCCGTAGTCAGTTTATTACATTTTTGTGAAGCAATCACTGACAAACCTGATTCCTAGCTGGATACAGTATACTTGAAAGGACTGTTATTCACCATATGACTTGTATTCTTATATATATATATATATATATATATATATATATATATATATATATATATATATATATATATATATATATACACAAGTACATATTTATTTAAAACTTATTGAGGATCTTACAAAATAAAATGGAACAGTTTCGTTTAACAAAATCCGACCAATTTCAGAGAATGCATACGAATACAATTATTTGAAACATACTTCTGTCTGAGGTATACGGTTGCTTTTGCAGTATATCCAAGCAAGGTAGAGAGTATTGTTGTATTAGAAGGCCAGAAGTATGTAGTATTTGGCTATTAACTTAGGATATATATATATATATATATATATATATATATATATATATATATATATATATATATATATATATATATATATTCTATCAAAAGGTCACTCCAGTACACTCTAGTCAATTCATGCTCTGAAGGATGACGTTATATTTGTTTAAATGGTACACTTTCTGACGGATTATGTCATCGAAACGTACGACAGATATGTGCAGAAAATACCATAGTTACATGGCAGGCAAAGATGTTGTGCACTTTTTATTTCTGGTTAAGCAGCATCATGGTTGACTTTACGTGAGAAATTATATTATATAATCACCCTAATTCACCATAAGAAAGAGAGACGAATTCTATCAATATTTTTATTTAGAATATCCAAGCTCTAGAGGTTGATGTTTGCATTGATAGACATACCAAAGAGTGCACACAGGCATTTATCAAAAGGATAATAACTGTCAAACATGAACAATGATTCGAAAAACTTAAAGTTCATTTTCAGATGTACCAAGTGTAGTATAGAGAGTGTATACTAATGAATTTTAGTCACGAACACATCCATCACGGTCCTTTGTATGATGTATCAATCCGTATGAGATACAAACGAACAGATGAAACAGGAACCAATTGCATTAGATTATTTTACATTTCGTTTGATACGACTGTCACATTAGTTTATCGAAAATTAACACAGAAAATACGAAGTCTATGAGGTTAGCAGACATAAGAAAATCATTTTAAGTTAGAAAATACATCTTTCATCCATGCAAACGACACAACTGAACCCAAAGCAAGAGATGATATAGCGCTTACTTTCCAATGTTAATTTGACACACGCAAATGTAATTTGTATTGCAAAAAATATCCAAACTGCATACAGCTGTTCATTCATAACTAATCGGGATGTGACCGAAATACACTTAAATATAATTTGATAAAAACGATCCCAATGCAAATGTAAAATATTACAAGGAATAAAACGGCAATGACTTTATTCCATTCAGGAATAATTTTGTAGCTGCTAGGATCATAAAATAATAGGGTGAAATTACAAAGCAGAAGTTAGGCTTGTAGATGTCATTATGTTCACGATCAGTCTATAGACGAGCTGGCTAAAAAAGTAAAAATAGTGATGAAATAATCTTAGTGACATTGAAACTGTTTATTTTAGTGACGCAGTTATTGGTATGGATAGAGGGATATTGTATAACATATGAACAAAACTGCAATCTATCTATTATGTGTTTTTGATGTCTCCTACCAAATTAAAAATAGCGACTGGAAATGTTCAATACGTTCAAGATGTCATGGAACATCTGAGCACGAACAAGCTTTGCGATTTATGTAATTATCCAGTGGTGGATTTGGGAATATTGCGTAGTATGGTTTAGGGGAGCCTACGATAATACCCGAGAGTCTGAAGGAGGAAATACCTGGTGGTGGACCGGAGGGGACTGCCTAGAGCTAACGTCGATTTTGAGCGTTTCTGTGGCATAATTGTAATCATCTAAATTTAACATAAAACATGCTCCAGGAGACATTCTGTCTGTTTCGTGCCCTTTTCGTCGAGGTGGACGGGGGTTGAGGAAGGGAACCTACTCCCACATCCACCAGATCTGCTCATGGCATTAAGAAGATAATGATATGTAAGATCTTTAAAGATCCTTAGAAATGTCTGTGACGACTCTCCACTATTATAATGTACCCGGTTAACACAGAATGCAGGTGTAAATATATCGGGTGTAGAATTCGAGCTCCTGACATATTTATGAATCAAAATGGTTGAAACAGATGTGTAATTAGGTTAACAACGACTTTACCCATACAAAAATGTTTGTGACGCATTTGTCGTAGAGAATAGCGAAATTGAGTACAAAATGACAATTACGAGGTTAAACACTTACTTTTTCGAGCTTATTTGAGTGTACAATATTCTCCCCGGGAGTTTCTTGAATTATAGTTCATTGACGGCCCCATTTACCGCATCGAAATGAGTTCGGTATAAATTGTACACAGAGCGGAACATTTCTGAGATTTTCATGCGCTTCAGAAAGAGCGTAAGTCTCAGTGGGGGTAACCATCGCATCTTTTACACTTATTACGCATATCCATTATCATATATCATTAAAACTTTACTAAGGAGCTTTATTTTTATGACCATAGTTTTAAAGATGGCAGTGTATAGCCTGGACCACAGCCTTAACTGAACATGTTTGATCAACCTCTTGCACAAGATCATATCAGTATTATGCATTGCTGTCTCTCTTTTTCAAACTTCTCTGATACTTTTGACGCCACAAGATAATATATTGATATTTTTGATCTCACCCAAGACCAAATATCCCTGAGCTATTGATAATATAGGCCCATATTGCAGTTTGATCCATTTTGGGGTTATGCGAGTTTATGTAGGTTATAGAGGTGTATCTCGCTTATTAAATAACGTGTGAATAGTTACAAGGCAAGGGTACTTATCAAACTTGTTCAAGATAGGATCAGATCCACGTATTCAACATGTTCATGTGCCCGAGGCAACACATCGAAATGTAAGTGGATCTCACTCTTGACTGTACTAAGCCAATATCGTCATGAGATAAGCATATGTTCCATGATTGATTAATGATTAAACATATGTAAGAATCCGATGTTAGAATACCCTATTAATAGACTTCAAAGTCTCTTATTGGCTTTGTTTTCAAGACCTTGATGATATATGTTTTAGATCCAAGCCTGAGCCAACTCGGATCACAAATATTACCCACATAATTGTAACTGAAATGTATGACGGTCACTATGGCAACAAATAACAGCACTTTGCCATAGGGTCAAGGAAGCTATAACCTAGATGCATGCAGTTCAAAAGAATTGAAATGTGCTGCCATCGGGCTTCTTATTCAACATTGCGGTCGTCCATTTAATTTCGGTTTTTTCCTTCCCTAATATATTCGTCTCTCCAACTTACTGCAGCGGACGTACACTACATATTTGTTTCTAATAGTATATTCAGCACAGTGAATATTCAGCTTTCGACACGACATTGTACTGCACGAACTTGTGAGTGCAGTATATCCTTCCGAAAAAACGAGTTCATATTTTGCAATACAAATGCAGTAACCTTTTTGTTATATGCTCATTTTTTTATTATACCTAAGGTTTAACAAAATACACTGAAGAAACAATGTAAATGAATGAATGCCGTATTCCAAACTAAATGCACAAACGCAGATTTGTCATTACACAATGACATCATTATTAATGCGCACATAACTCCGCACAGATAAATTTGAAGTTAGTCGCGCGCTCGACATAACTTTCGAAAGAAAATGGCGTGTCTAGTCAAAATTGAAATGTGTAGTCATACTGTGAAGGAATGCGCATTGCAACAACTTTTCCATTTGATCTGGAATGAATATATTTTGGTATTTTGTTTCGATTCGACGAAAGTTTGTGATTTTGGACTGGATTAATCTGTGCAAATTATACATGAAATACATCGGATTGAAGTGGCGCGGGAGAAGCGTGTTTACGTCTGCAAATGTGTTTCTGTTTCTGTCATTGAATGTTAGAAATCGTAACGTGGAAAAATATGAAGTCTTTCAATTGCAGTTATCAAAAGGAAGCTATGGAATTTGATGCTTATTTCATTTTGAGTGCAGTAAGGAGGATACAATTGCACTTATCATCGAAATTACAGCACAATATCGAAATGTGTAATCCAGATTGAAAACCTATGACATGGCTCATGTGATTCGGATTTGCAGAATTAAGGAAAAACATTTTGAGGAAATTCAGGATGTAAAACTGTAAGTATATTTTATTTTGCCATTTTTATCACCAGATAAAGATGACAGTATATGCCTTGTCACTTGTATACTATTTGTAAGGACACAATCATCCGTCTTTTATATAATGTAGCTAGAATAAATCCGTAACATTAATTCAACGCAGATATGTGCCAAAACAGCTTGGTTTTATTGCAGTCCACGAAACATGTTTTAGTGCATTCAGAAACAAATTTAAACTACCACAACGTAAAGAGCCTCTATCGCGAGTGTATATGACTTGTTTCCAAATCAAAAGTGCGTCATTGTTTGTTTAAAATAGAAATTAATTCCTTTATTCACGTGAATGCTATATGTGTATTGTCGCGCCCGTTCAGTATCGGGGAATATTGAACGATTCTGACAATGTAAAGTTAACGGGGAAAAAAATGAACATATAATAAAATGGTAAACTGTGCAGTTTTAATCATTTTACGATTAAATGGGTCTAATAACTATACGTTTAACTGCAAATTTATCCGTAATTATATAAATATTACCGTCTAGGTAGACATTGCACAGATTAAGCACAGAACGATTTGAAAACATATAAATGTAAATTCGATATTACAAATTAGATAATTTCATTATTTAAAACCGAGTTCCAATATAAATAACAGAAAGATGACATGGTTGTGGTGGATGCTTATTTTATAATAGCTTTAAGAACGAAAGTGACAGAGAACCTTGATGAAGGTGTAAATGACTGGCATGCGTTATACTTAAACCTGTTCCGTCGCCAATGATCTTTGATGGACGATCTATTACGTCGGCTGGAACTATATCATGCCTTTGATCTTACCATTACTCGTAAGTCCTCATTTGTGTTTGATTCATTTGATATTTATATATGGCAAATTGCAGAATATTATTGCGGCATTCTCTAAACGACACTTCGGCGTAAAGACAAACTTTTCTGCAACTCCCCCCAACCCCAGCAGCAGAGGGGGCGAATCGGACATTTTGTCCAATCGTTATTTTGCTTAATTATTACTTTCTGCACTCAACGATCTAGTGTCGTCAGCGCCTGGTAAAAAAAAAAACGACGACGTCGTTGGGGGGATCGTCGCGTCGTCATTTGGTTTAATTAACACCTTCTGCGCGCCGATCCCCAGCGTCGTCAGCGTCCGGTAAGCACATCGACGACCGCGTCGATGTCATTGCCCCCTCTGCTGCTAAGTGGTTATTTACAATGAAAATCTTTATGATCTTACAAACAGAGTGATCACTAACTCCTCCTCTTGCAGATCAATTAGGTTATTTGACTGATCGGTAATTCTAAAATTAATTCTCGTTAAAAACCGATCATGGCATCGCATATAGACCGGATTAATCGGACTCTCAACGATTAAAAATCCCGGAGGGGCTGTTGGTGAAAACGAATAAAGGATATATCCCTGTTGAGCCTGATTTGATTGCTTGGTATCCACCTGGTAACTCCCTTCGATAACATCACACACCAGATTGATTGCTATCACCGATGCAATATTTACGTTGTATGGAGCAATATGCCTACCACCATCTCCGTTATCGTATCTGAGGATAGTTGATGGGGGGGGCGTCCGCGGGTGGATTCTCAGGCCATCCTAGTATGGTTCTTATTGAACTGTTATAAATATCAACCATATATCCCGGTGTGCTTATTTCAATCGTCGACGATAACGTCGGTTCATGAACCGTAATAGCGATTTTTGATTCTTTTCCTGTGATCGATTTTATTCTGCGTTGAAATTCTTTATTGATTTGCTCTATTTGGTATGACCCAGTTGGTATTGTAACCTCCTCCCAGTCTGGGGTCCCATTGGGTTTATTTGTCCGTGCAAAAACCAGCGAGTTATTAGGTTGTTGTCCGTTGAATGCGTCCGCTCGGATATTAGGCCAACTGTGATATACTCGCAATTTTGCCAGCGCTATTTCCTTTACTGGAACCGGTGATGGAAAGTTTACACTGAATTCGGGTTTCGTTGATGTTATCGATATCATATTTGTTTGTACCGGAGTGGTATTCTCCGCGATCCGCTGAAGTAATTGAGACCCTTCGGGGTTCAGCGACATTATTATTATTCGTTGTCTTTAGTGTCTAATTTCAACAACCAGGTGGTTCCGGCTTCCAGTTGAAAATCCTCGATTTTTGACATCGCGGAGCTATACAACTGGACCATCGTGGAGAATTCAACATCGGATATGAACAAATTATCAATCGATAACGAGATCAACCCGGATAATTTCGAGTACGCGTCGGATACTATTTGATGTTTTACTGTATACTCGTTGAGTTTTTTCTGAAAACACGATGATATCTTCCTAGTGATTGCGTTGGCGACTCCAGCAACTGTTGTCATTGCGGAGACAGCGATTGGAAGAGCGATCGGGGCTATCGTGGTTACCGTGGATAAAATAACACCGGCGCCAGCTACTATGCCCGACACCGAGTACACGACCGCGTCGATGGTGGTTATTTTTCGGCGGTATTTTTTTATTTTTGCACGGTATTGTTCGGAAAGCGTTTTCAAGTTCGCGGAAAATTCTTTTACGGTATCGAATCGATATTGATGTGACGTCGGTGATACCTCTGATTCAATTTCCTTGGTGGTCATTTTTATTCTAAAAGAGCTAGTGTTTTTAATTACTCACTTAGATTCGCTACAAATTCCACATACCATGTAATGTTTGCCCCGGCTAGATTTCTATCAACGGCATAAATTGTGAACGGTTCAGTTGCGTCCTTGTCTATAATTGTTGATATTGTATTGTTAAACCCGGATGAACTCGACGATAATATATTAAACTGCATCATTGAAACCAGTGTCAATCGATAAATGCCCTTAACAGTTGCGGTGATATTTACTGTATTCTGTGTAGGAGTCCAAGCGAATGATCCATGCCGAATCGTGTATACTGTGTTGACGGTGTTCTCGTGAGGGATTTTTATTTTTTCGAGTTGCTCTGTCATTTTAGGTAGTCTGTCTTTAATCGCCGCAACATCAGTTTTAATCGTTCCTATTTCCTGTATATGCGTGTCCACATCTTTTTTGTTCGCTGCAACCCTAGTAATGAGTGTATTTATTTCCTGTATATGCGTGTCTATACTTTTTTTGTTCGCTATAACATTAATTTTGAGTACTTCTATTTCCCCTTCATGCACGTCTATACTTTTTTTGCTCGCTATAGCATTAATGTTGATTGTTTCTATTCTCTGTCCATGCGCGTCCACATTATTTATGATCGTTGTAACATTAGTAATGAGTGTATTTATTTCCCGTTCATGCACGTCTATACTCCTTTTGTTCGTTGCAACATTAGTGTTGATTGTTTTTATTTCCTGTCCATACGCAGTGATATCATTTATAGTTATTGTAATCTCATCCGGTTTGACATTTTTTTTACCAAAGAATTTATCAACGGCGTTATCGATCCTGTTAGTATTTTTTCGTAACGAGGTAAATTGGCCCGACAGCGTCGTAAACTCCGAAATAGTATTTTTTATTGTTGCAAGATTTGGTTCGGTCACCGTCGGGGTCCCAAAAAAACTAGCGGTAGTGAGTTGTATATCGGTCACCGATCTATCTAACCTTATAAAACCGTCTTGGACTAATGTTACCCTATCCGTCACCGTCGACAGATGTTCACCCGGTTTGAGTCGTCCGTCGCTGTTATACAGCGCGATAGTGTCCTCGGCGGCATCACGCTGTCGTATTAAAACGTCATTCAGTGACACATTACCGGATTTCAATTTACCCTGGCGGTCTTGAAATACAACTATTTCGCCCGGGTCAACACTTGTTAGATTCAACATATCAGCGATTTCATCCTCAATTAGTTTTTTTATGTCGGCGGCGGCCGTTTCCGTGGATTCTTTCAGCGCCGAAACCGGTCGCCCCCAGATATCAATCATTATTATTGTAAATGTTATTCTCTAAAATCCGTTGAGCTTCTACGACCCCACTAGTGTATTCGTTTACAACCATATGAGGTGGTTTTCGCGATGATGAAATCGCCGCAAGTACGTTCAATACCTCACGGCCACATATCGGTGGGTCACTTAACTGCTGTGTTGGCAGCGTGGAATAAAAAACCCGGGCTGAACACGCCCGGGCTGAACACGCCCGGACATACCGCATGAACTCTTTCGGCGGGGCTAACCCGTATGAATCAAAATAGACGATCGCACGCGGATCAATCGCGTATGCAACCCAATGAGTTCCCGCTCCGGAGGACCCATCGAGGTTAATTATGCCTGTTTCAGTATTCCTTGGGGCCGCCGGTAACTGATCCCTCATAAAAACACCTCTGAAGTTTTTTATCGCTAGCGCGTTTGCGGCGTCTATTAAATCAAAATTAGACATGGGAGTCATAGACTCAGGAGTCATTGACTCCCGAGTCAATAAACGGTTCCCGGTAGTCTTAGACCCTTTCCCGAGTACCATGAATACGGGGTTCCCGGTAGTCTTAGACCCTTTCCGGCCACGGGTCGTTTTTTTTTGTAGCCTTTCCCGGTTGCCTTCTTCAATGCCATCCCCGCCGCAGTACCAACGGCTCCTAACGCCGCCGCCTTAGCCACTGCTGGGGCCGCCGCGGCAATCAACGCTGGAATCGCAGCTAACAGCGGAAATATCCCACCGGTCTTTTCCATGTTTTTAATTGCTGCGGCTGAAAAATCTATTTGAACACCCTTTTTATTCTTCATCGCATCATTGAAATGTTTTATTTGACGCGCCTTCAACGATATCTTATGATTACCACCTGCCATCTGCGACGGCTTCAGCGTTATTGTGGTCCCGCATTGTTTAGCCGACTTTGATCGTAATTTCTTGACTTGACCATCAGTCAACTCTACACTGACGACACTATACGACATTTTATTGTAAACGCGTTTGTGTTTTCAATTACATGTTTTCCACTGGCGCATCAACGATTCTCATTCGTCCACCAACGCCTTCTAGCAGCATTGATTTATCGCTGAGAATGACAGCAACCGCTCTATAATCGGCGCCACCCGGGGCTATACGAGCTCGGAAGTGTATATCAACGACGGATTGTCTCGTTAAATCAAGATGTTCCAACGAAAAATAATAAATCGGATACAGGTTTTTAAAATCAAGTTGTGATATTTGCAAACCAGTGTCGACGTTTTGATCACGACCCATATACGACAGCAATCGATGGTACACACGTGCGATATGGTTGTCGCCGTAATTAAGCTGTATATCCTCGGATGGTTCCTGTTGTCCGTTTATTCTCAGCGAAACATCCCTGACTCCTAATTGATCAAATATCATATGGCTGCGTTCTTGATTACCCAATCGTTCCCTATTCTGTAACGCAACAAATATATGACGCGGGGCTGAAACACCTTGTTTTGATGCCAGGTGCCATGTAAACGTATCGGCGACGTTATCCTCTTTAGCATCAGTTGTTACCGCTAGCCAACTCAACAACGATTTCCCTCCCTGTTCCATAAATGCTAACAATCGTGCTTCCGTGGTAACTGATGGAGTCAACACCGGCATCCACAATGCCATTTTAGTTAAAACAACCTTACCGGCAGCGACGCCAGCAGCACGCCATATTGCATTGTTATCATCGCCCCTTCGCGTCAGCGCGATTGTATGCTTAGCCCCATAGACAACTTTTCTGACATTTCTGCAGAATCCAAATATGTGATGGAGTGGAATCGCGCATGAAAACTGTCGGCGTGGTCCTTGCAACATTCCTACTCGTGCTGCGAATCCTAGATTGTAATCATTGTTGGTGCTTTTTATAACAGTGAAATTAGCGCCTGGTCTTGCTCTGCGGTCTGGATTGGCTGCTTCAGCCTGTGGGTTAGTTGCGGTATCTCCTTCCACCAGCACGTTGATGTACTGAAGATGGTCAGCGTTATTAGTGGTGTCCTTTGCGAACATTATAGATGGGCCCGCCGATCTTGTATAATCATCCGAGTATCTCGCCAACCCAATTATCGTCGTTGCAACATCAACCTCGCGTTCTATTGATTCAATTTCTCGCCCGTCAATAAGATATCTGGCGCTCTCAAATAACGCCATGATACCGTTGTTGACGAAGCCAACTCGAACACGATGGTCATCTGCGTATGGTGCATTATCGGCGGCATTTGTCACGAGTTCTCCCTCGATTTCGATAAACGCTTCACACGGCAGAAAGTATTTACTGGTATCTTGGACCTGAAGTTCAATTCGCGATCGTAGGTCGGGTTGCGCTGCATAATAAGAATAATATTGATAATCACGGACAGAATCATCCCTGCGCACTGGGGCGTCCATATCAAACGCGGGGTCAGCGGTACGCGCAAACATTTTATTATTTATCATGTTGATGTTTTCAATTGCGATATTTTCGTCGTAAATTCTTTGAATTTAAACCACTCCCCGCTATCGCGTTCATGAGCGCGTTGGTTGCCGCATCGGCGGATGGCGAAGTCGCCAACGACGGAGTCGTCGCCAACGACTGAGTCGCCGCCAACGACTCTAGTTTTTCTTCCACGGCGTTATTTATTACTTTACTGACATTTGCAGGCATCACTGTCGTTGATGGCATTACCGGTGGTTTCTGTTTTTTTCTCCTGGATTTCACCAACGACATTAGTTTGTCCCGCGCGGCTGAAAGCGCCTTTCCGGCAACATCTCCAATAGCACTAATTCCCTTATCACGAATAACATCAATAGCCTTCATTCCTAATTGTTTGGCTAACGGCGCTACTTTTGGAGCCATTCTTGTAAATAACCCCGCAATGGTGCTACCGAGACCGTCTCCATAGTACGCGTGGTAAACAGGCAATCGCGAGTTTACCACGTAGACGAGTACTGGTTTATCATGGTTGTAGTGTATGATCATCCTTATTAAAAACACCAGTTTTCCAATTAATCATCCACGAGTTCGTCTATGAGCGTTCGATATGCATTAATGTCCATAATACCGCCTGTAAATAACCGCTTGCAAATATCAGCGGCCTCATTGATTATTTCCGTAGAGTTATTTCCGGCTCGTTTTCCTCCAATTAGTACCTCTAGCCGTGATATATCACTGAGAACACTACCAGGACAGGTAACGCCGTAGGATTCTTTACCAACAGAGTATCCTTTTCCTTTTTTTGGTGTTATACTCTTAACTTCCTTGTGGAATGCGTCGTAATCGGATTTACTACGATGTGGTAATGCATCTTTATGTTTACTTGCTAAATACACTATTCTTGCCCAGTCCTTTAACGACTTTATATTTTTCTCGTAACCGCTATTGATATGCTTCTTATCTCGTATGCTCTTAGCAAAATTGTTGGCAGCAAAATTAATTAATTCTTCCCTGTTGCTGAAGCCTCTAATTTGATCTATTGTGCTCTTCTTGAGTACAATACGGGGTATATTCCCTTCTTTTTCTTCCGGTATTTCTTCTTCTGGTGTTTCTTCGGGTATTTCTTCTTCTGGTTCTTTCGCAGTAGCACCTAGTTCTTCTTCGTCGGCCATTGTAACATAAGGTTCTTGTGGTTCGGTTATAGCGAGTGGTGGTGGCCTCCGTGTTGTAGCAGCCGCTATTTTTGCAGGGAGTGTTTCTAAAGACCTTTTTGTTTGTTCTGTTTCTGCCGCTATCTTTTCAAGCGCACCAAGAACGGGTACAGTTGCCGCCGTAACATCCTTAGTCGCTTTAGTTACCGGGGCAAAGAGTTGTTCGCTTCCAACAATAAAATCAGTTTGCATTTGTTGTCGCGTTTGAAGTTTCTCTCTCACTCTGTCTCGTAACGGTATGAACTTTTTAAGCGCTGCTAGCCGCTCTCTGGCTAGCCGAGTAGTAAGTGATTCACCTACCATTATTGTAAATTGATCCGCAATTTTCTAATTTTCCGCCGAGTGTACCATCGGGGGCTCCACGGAGTTTTCGTCTATAATCCTTCTAATGTTTTTGATCTTACTAGAAATCTCCCGGCGTCGTTCATAAACACGTCCGAGTTTTTTTCGTATTATTTCAACGGCAGTAAATAGTCCAATGAATGCATTTGCGTCATTGTGGTACAAGTTTTCATTGATCGTATGTTGTAATCGTTTTATAAAAAAGTACTCGCGGGCCAGGGTAAAACGCCCCCGTTTCGACTGTTCGTTAATAATCTCATAATCGGATAATATTTTTTCACTGTCGAGACCATCAGATAATTCAATTCCTTGATTTTTTAATTTTGAAATCTCGGCTAATATATTATTGATGTCTTCGATATTCATTATTCTTATAAAACATCTTGTTTTTAAATAAAAAAAAATGAAACCCCGTGTATCAATCCCGAGGTGTTCAACAATACTGAATACTTTGTTTTCTTCCGGAACAGACGTGACCTTGTCACGGTGACTTCGTATCTATATACGAAAATCGAATTCTATGCCCGGTCTTTTTTGAGATTGCTGTTTGATATACTTGTTCTGCAACAAATCGCACTGCGGGCATACAAATATCAAAATATTTTCCTGCCGCATTCATGGAGTGAAATGTTTTTTCCTCGTGCGTTGTTGTATCAAACGATTTGACGCTCTTTGCTTTTTTTGCGTGCTTCCCTGTTTTACCTTTTTTGGTGTTTTTACTCTGAGAGATAGCTTGCAAATTACACAGTCTGTTATTTTGAGGGTATCCATCAATGTGATCAATAACGAGACCATCTTTGATTAATCCGTGGAAACATTCATAGATGATTCTGTGACAGAGATATTTTTTTTTCCGGCACCAAACATCAGATACCCCTGATTACTTACGGTACCAACCGGCTTCTTCAGTTTGCGGTTTCTAACAATGCCGTCGCGAGATGCCTCGTAATTGACGAGCACAGGATGCGGCTGAAATTCTTGGTCCATTTGTATAATAATACTATTTGTCTAATTTATTATTTGGTTTAATTATAAATCTTTCAACGTAGTCTTGGGGGGTTTTGATGACGAAGTCAGCGGTGGGGTCAATGACGGCGTTTTTTATTCGTTTGTCATAATAGCGTTTTAGTTCCCTGTATCGCTTTTCGCCACAATTGATACACAACTGCGATTTTCCTCTTACACCGACGTGACAAACCAAGCACGGGAGGGGGCCAAGAGAACCATTACGAACGCTTTGTAAATGATACCCGCAGAATTCACCTCTACATGATTTATTGCACGGGGTTGTCGACCCAATCATCAACCATTTGCAGTGATTCATTATACTATATTCTTTCATTTAAATACTTGTTTTAATTATATGGATGAGTTCGAGAGATTAGCAGCAATTAAGCCCCGGAAAAATATTAAGTTCAATTTCGATAGAGTCCTCAAGGACGCACCAAAAGCGTTAATAAACGATAGAACCCTGTTGAGTAAAATACGCGATTGTATCGAGGAATTCAAGCGTGATGGTGCATCTCATAGTTGGTCAACATTTCGAATTGATGGCGTTGTTGATGCTACCATGAACGACAACCGCGCAGCAATGATAATATCACAACTTGACGGTAAAAGGTATTTCTTCAGAGTAAAATTCATTGTCCGGATGGAATCAGGCGATTGGATCATACGTGATAAATTTGAACCAGTTCTCAGCGACAAGAAAACAGTCACTGTCAGCCGCGACTCCAAGCCGGGGTTGTTAACCGGAATTGATAGACCATACTATGAACGAGCGTATCCTGAAACAGCAGTTGTTTATGGAATATACCCGTTAAATAAGAAACCTGATATCGGAAAACTGAAACCGATGAAACAGTCAACTGGGATAAATTGTGTAGCAGAACGAATAATAGAGCATTTTACAAATGCATGTCGAGGAAACAAATTGACTGATTTACGACGTAGCAAAATCAACCAGTGGGAACTAACCGTAAAAGAGCGTGGAGCAACCATCAGCGACATAGCGAGATTAGAAACATCGCTGAGATTTCCAATAACCGTTACAACGATAACCGGTGAAGTATTATACGAATCGAAGTATAAATCGAAGGGAGCCCCAATCAAAATTATTGATCATAACGAACACGCATGGACGCCCGCGATCACAATATTTCCACGGGATAGAACAGTAAAGTATATCCCCGAAGAATTTTTAGGAGAAGAATTCTCCAAGGACGGTTTTCTCGCGGAGAGGAAACTATTTGATGCTATTGCCTACTTGTGTAAAAACGACCCTGTATCAGTGTGGTTACTTCGCAGCGCTGAAAACGATGCGGATACCTTTGATCAGTTTGTAAGACCAAACGGCGAATTATATCGCACTGAAGCATTTCACAACAGGATGAAAAAAACCGCCATAGAATTTGAAGAGCATGATGAACAACTGCTAACAAATTGTTTTACGATTCCATCGGTTGTAGCTCATGTTGCAGCAAGGAAAAATGCGTGGAGACCAACGCGCAAGGAATTTCTGCCGGATGTACAATCCAGTTGTTTGGAATACTATCACGGTGGACTATGGAACACTGAATACAACCGCGACGCTATGATCTCGGTTGATATGGTTGCCTGTTATCCAGCGAGTTTTCTCGGGTATGGATCCGCCGCTGAGTATTTCAAACGATTTGGACACCCCAGTCATGAAATGACTCGTGTTGCTATTAATGGACCACTGCCTGATTTTGATTTAACCTGATTCGCTCGCATAGTATCATTTGAATTCGCGGCAGGACTCCATCGCTGTTGCTATATTTGGATCGGTAGACACATGGCTGAAAAGAAGTGGCTGCCAATAGCGCTGCTACGGTATATGATTGATTGTAGCATGCTAGTTTCGTTGATTGTCAGTGACGCGATTATATCATACCGGGCGCAGACTGAAGTCTGGTTACCAGAACCGGAGCGTCTAGATAGCATAATTGACGAGTCCAGAAAAAACATTGATGCCGACGAGGAATATATCATCGAATGGTCCAGGAGGATATTTAACCAACGAAACCGCGAGGCAAAAGATCTCGGTAGAAGAATAATTGGTAAGTTCACACAAGGTGGAAAAAACTGCGACTACAAACGATATTGCTCACGGCTGATTATAGATGACGCAGAATATGATTTCGTAATCAAGGACGCAGTGGCAAAAAATAGATACGTGAACTGCAAAACAGCTTTCTTGTCCAATGGAACGAGGTTGGGTACAGTTGTTACCTACAGCGATGGAGACAGCCCGGCGTATCCACATTTGAGGGCGTCTATGCTGGGTTATGCCGCTATCAATTTATTCTCGATGATAAATAGATTCCCCGATACCGCGGTTAGAGTAGCCGTTGATTCATTTTATATTGACGTAGCGTATAAGGGAAACATAGCCGAGTTTACTAGTCCGGACGAGAGTTGGGGTACATGGAGAATTAAAAATGAAATACGACGCGATTATTCCTCGTCAGCAGATGTCACCGTTGAGAACAACTACTTACGTGGTGATAAATTGTCAGAATGGTCTAATGCACCATCGTGTTCTGATCCAATTTGTAGACACAAGACGGTTTATTTAAGCGGCTGTGGCGGGTCAGGAAAGACGACTCGGGCAATTGAATTATTTCGAACGCGGGCAAGTATAATCGTGCTTACACCGACCCATAGACTAGCGCGAGAGATAAAACAACGAAATGTTGACGCCGTTACTTATCACAGCTTTTTTCGATACAGCGGCGGTGAGTGGACTCCTGATCGAATGGGTGAAAAATTTATTCCCGACATTATCATCTGGGATGAGATATGTACTGTTTCGTTAGATACTTTACAAATGTTTCTTGAGTGGTTGCTGCGCGCGAATACAGCGGTGATCATGTGTGGCGACCATGGCCAACCACCACCATTTGTCGGCGAGGGTCCACATGATTGGTTAAGGGGTTTTGTGGACTATTATGAAGAAACCGATACTGATTACCGAGCACTTGATGAACAACTGCGCGAGGTTAAAAAACTAATCAGATTACAGCCGGATAGAGTTCAGTGTGAAATAATCCGCGAGGTAATTCCGGAAACGCCGTTGAATGAATTCTGGGAAACATGGAGACCAAACGATTTGATTGTAGCGAGTAGAAAGATAGTCAGAGACACACTTCAGCGGAAGTTGTTTACGTTGCATAAGGAAAAGTTTCCAACGCGTCCAGTGCCGTTATGTTATAGACCCGCGGACACACGGCGGCAGAACATTGAAGTTGAAATTCCAGCCCCGACAGCGTCGGGGACAGAAAAACAAATTCTCGTGCTGAATGATATCGTGCTCGTTGATATCGGTGTCGTCGAGGACGCGCTACGTGCTGATAAATCCCCGTGGACGCTAGGATACGCAACAACAATACATTCCTCGCAGGGACTAACCATCACGGACACAATTGTTTGGATAGTTGATAATCGCATCGAATGGTCGAATCTAGTCTATCTTGCAGTGTCCAGAGTACGAAGGATAAATCAGCTTCGAAGAATTGTTATTGACGAAGCCACCGACGAAGCCGGCGACAAAGTCACCATCGATGCAAGCGTCATTGATAGAAAACTCTCGGGTTACCGCCAACAGGATAAAAAAAAACAGCGGCGTTTTGATATTGATGCCGAATTAATAATCTCGCTACGACAACAACAGAATAATCACTGCGCGAGTTGCAATTGTATAATGAGTTGGCGTTATTCGGATAAAGACACTCGCCAATTTACCGTGGATAGGATCGATAACAGTCTCGGTCATGTCAAAAACAATGTGAGGTTGACCTGTCTTGAGTGCAATAGACGCAACGGCGCTAGTTAAGACCACGTGGGGGCAATTGAGTATCGTTAGGTATCACTTGTAGTTGCTCGCGTGTAAATCCGCGCTGAGGAGCAGTTGAATCCAGTCTGTAGATCGGTGGTCTACCAGTTGATCGTGTTATCGTTGATATGTTATGTGTGGTAACACTCCAAATAGGATCGGTAGCCCTTTTTTTACCGCCTTCAAGCTCTCCTGGTTCATATAGATATCTAACAGTGACATCGCCAAGAATCGGCTTGGAAACGCTATTTATTTTTGATTTTCCGGGTATATACTCGTATTTAATCGCGTCGCTGGGCTTCATGTTGATTGCTCGGGTAATCTCGTTATTTAACGCTGCAATTACACCTGGCAACCTTTTAACCCATTCACGAGATCGTTTTTCTTGGATGAATTCCTTCGCGTATTGATATCCAAATAACCGTTCAGCGAGTGTCCGATTGAATCGTTCAACAATTGCCTGATCACGATGTAGCGCAGTATGACCTCGTCGTATCGCGACGCTATGATGTTTCAGCGTTGATAAAACAGCGCCGCGAAATTCGCTACCGGGATCAACTTGTAATAGATTTGGCCAGCGCAGAGGGCCTCTTCGATAAATTCTTTCAAACGCAGCGGCTACTTCAGTTGCCGACTTTGTTTTTAACGGCTCCGCTTGTTTGTATCGACTCGCAACATCAACTACGGTTAGCGCGTATTTGTAACCGTTGTCATGCGGCAAAAATAGTATATCAGCCTGATGAACTTCATTAGGTACGCTGACATCAAAGCGCGAGAAGTTGATTTGTTTAGGCGGTGGTAGATAGATTTGCCATATAGCCTGTTTGGATAACCAATTAGCCGCAGTGGTCTTTGTTACCTTTGCAGCGCTTGCAAGCTTACCAATTGCGGCCTTCCCCTTCCAGTATCCTCTCGGAGAATAATAGATGGATTCCATGTTGTTATTATAAACGCTATCGTTTTCAATTACCAGCGCCAGAAGCTCCGCTTCCAATCATTAATTTACCTTTCATAGCCGATTTTACCAACCATGAGGCCAATTTTTCTTTGACGGATTTATCAGGAATAGCATTTAATGCGTGAATTAATTTTACATCCGCGATATGACGCTGTTGCAGATCGCTACTTTTGTAAGCAACATCATGAGCATGACACGCCTTATCGATAGCGTTTATTGGATACTCACCGGGTTTGGGCTGATTTTGATCATCGAGTCTAATATCTAATCGTGTTCCGGGGCCACAGTAGTTATATCCTGGGAGGTGTTTTTCTCCTGGATACTTTGCCCACGGTGTTCCGGGGAGTTTTGCCAATTTGGCTGCGATGTCACCTCCTCGCTTTTTTTTAAAACATCTCCGGGTCTAATAGAAATAAATCTAAATTTCTTTGTACCGCATTGTACACACTTGCCAGTAAGCGCCGATCTATTATTTCTTGTTGTAACGGTTGTCATATCATTTGTGCCAGTACGCACTCTACACTTTACACAATATAGATCCATAATTTATGTATAGAGATATGAATATAATTGATTTTTCGGCGACTAAAACAAGAGAACCAGTTAAGCATGTTGCAGCGTTACCAAACTCGATCCGGATGATTATCATCGGACCATCTGGATCCGGCAAGACGCAATTGTTACTCAATTTAATAATGAGATGGATGAAGTGGGATAAGTTGTATTTGGTTGCTCCTAGCGTAGATGATCAACGATGCTACGAGGTGTTGAAAGATTTCAACGAGAATGCATCAGCGATCGCTAAAAAAAATGTTATTGAGTTTATTACGGATATCAATGATGCACCGGGTATTGATGATATTGATGGCGACGTTAACAATCTAGTCGTGTACGATGATGTTATGTTAGACAATCAAAAAAACCCAGCTAGGATATTTTCCAGAGGCAGGCATAAAAACACTGACGTGATATATGTCACTCAACGATACACTCAGATTCCAAAAGTAATTAGAGACAACTGTAATATTCTTGCTGTGTTCAACGGCGTTGATACACACACGCTACGAAATATTTGGCAGACATGGTGCGGCGGTGACATGGACTTTAATGTTTTTCGAAACTTTTTTAGTCATGCTCAGTCGACCCCACATGGATTCGTAACGATAAATTTACATGATCCTCGGACACGATATCGTATCGGACTTGACCAAATATTCGGTTAGTTGTAAATAATTTTCATTGTAAATAACCACTTAGCAGCAGAGGGGGCAATGACATCGACGCGGTCGTCGATGTGCTTACCGGACGCTGACGACGCTGGGGATCGGCGCGCAGAAGGTGTTAATTAAACCAAATGACGACGCGACGATCCCCCCAACGACGTCGTCGTTTTTTTTTTTACCAGGCGCTGACGACACTAGATCGTTGAGTGCAGAAAGTAATAATTAAGCAAAATAACGATTGGACAAAATGTCCGATTCGCCCCCTCTGCTGCTACCCCCGACTTTCAGATATATTTATCGTAATTGAAAAATACAATTGAGGCGTTATCAGCTTCATTGGAATAATAACTGTAAAAAATAATATTCAGTTGTTTTTCTTCTTATGTCGTCTTCGTTTGAATGTTGGTTTTGCTTATTTTCTTCTGCTTATTTATTTAGTATATTTGTGTGTCGGGGGAGGACAGCGGCATTTTTAAGCTTTACTGGTTATATCATGCTTATACGTCAGTATATTGATGTCTTGCTGTATTTCCAAGGCAAGAAACCCCGACAGTCCATACGTTCTGGCAATCCTTATTGGAAATATCCAATTATCTCGAACATTCTAGCTAAACATATTACCTTCCGACCTCCAGGACACAACATGTTATTTGGTAAAAAGCGAAGCCGAAGACCGTGTACCGCTTGATGAAATTCTCGTTTCATTAAATGTGTTCATGAATGAAATGGAGACTAGCAAAGAGGTACCAAACTTAATTATTATAAAGACTTTAGAACTCTTCTTTACAGCCTACAACTTCTCTTGCTATATAATGTTCGTAGCTGAAAGTTTGAACACAACTCATGTGTTTCTGGGCACCTTAACCCACACTACTCAATAACAAATTTCACACAATAATCAACTCAAAACCAATGAAGTAACCAAATACATCAATATTTGGTTTTATTTAGCTGTCATCCTATATACCGTTGTTAGAGTATTCACACATCCTAGAAGTGAAACTATTTAGAATAAACTTTTCCGACGAGACGTATAAAGTATGGTCGAATGATAAGTCTCAGTACCTGGCAAAGCCATGAAATGACATACCTTATAGCGTAAACAATATTAAATAATAAAAACAAATTCCGCAACAATCCTAAAATACAAACATGACAATATTTAACGAGCTAATTTCGTCGTCACATGCAATCTTGATTACCTTCAAGTCGATTGCAGAATGAAATGAAAACTGGGTCACTATTGAATCGTACAAAATTATCAGGACTATAATTTTTCATTACCAGTGAAATCCTACAGAGGAAAAATGTTTAACAAATTATTTGTGCGTCAAGAGACCAATCCATTAACCGAGATTGCACACGTATTCATTTTTACCTCTTTCATTGAATTGTATAATAATTCCTTTTAGTTTGGTAAGATATGTTTTAGGGTATGCACAAAGAACAGAGCAATCGCCACAAAATAAATTAGTATGTAAAGCAATTTACGCACCCTTGTTTCCTCGGAGATTTAATGACAGTTTGATTAATAGCATGGTAAGAATCTTGTCAGCTGTTACAACGTTATGAGTTTAAACTGAGTAAGAGAAACAAGCAAAGCCATCATGATTTTGTAACAAATAACAAATAGTCTAGTTCTCTATGTTTAAAATGTAAATATAAGTGGAATTCAACGTATTATGAATTTAATCAAAAATAATCTTAAAACTTAAGGTCACAATATCAAAAGGATATAGCCTTCCGAATGAATTACAAGTGTTATATACCAATATCCCTGAATGTTTTGTCCTGAAAGCAGTCTTGATATATCTTTCCCTATGTCAGTGGTTGTTGAATTCTGCGTGTCTTTCGTAATTGCCTTTTACATAGTTTCCTAAGGTGTCAGTGTCTGTTTACGCTAGTTTACTGCGTGTGCTGTCTATCTTCGTTGTTTGCACGAAACTGGAGACGAATTAAAATTGTATTGCGGTGGTATATAACACAACGTAATTATTTTTAATGATTCGTATAATGAATGTGCATCTTGTTTTGAATCTACAAAATAATGATTGCTATCTGAATAATATAATAATTTACTTACTAATATCCAAATTGTTTGCACGTAAGCGAGGCGATAAGGTCTCCATCGTAACCATAACAGACAGGTATCCACTTTCCTTGGTAAAATATTGCAACACTTCCATATGACATATCACCGTCTACTAGCATTACTTCATAGTCCGGTTTATCTTGAAAAGAAAACATCCAAAATGGAACTGTATATCTACCCATTTCTTACATTTTTAATTTTGACTCTTTTTCTAACACTCCTTCTAACATTTCGCCTCTACAATTCCTCAATCAAAGTTTGGTCTTCTTTGAAAACCATCTACATTTACATGTATTTGTTTAATCAAATAATATTGATAAAACTCATACATGGTCAAATATATTCAAATAAAAGTTTCTTACATTCAAATCCAAATTTAACAGTGACTATTGTTTAATGCACTTGGTGTTTGTCTTCAAAACACAGATGATAAAGAAACAATGTAAATTCATGCACACATCTATATTTTACAATGTAATTTTGCCATATTCTGGCACACGCAAAGTGTTGGTTGGGAAAATTCTGAAATCAGGGAAATTAGACTGTTATCCAAACGACTTAGGTCTGGATATTCCACTTCAATTTGTCATATGTGGAAAGTGTATATTTACTTCATTTGTTTGAATTTAAATTTCAGAGTGGTTTCTAATGCCATTTATAACAACTATCTATTTATTTGTATGGAGGTGATGCGGATGGTCTGTTACAGCTAAGACCGCCAGTATTTATATAAAAAATCATACAAAATCATTACGAGAGAATGACTTTCAAGCAAAACGAAATAAAGGGAAAATATATTGACACATGCAAAAGTAACTGACTATTGCAGCTGTCTTCATCTGATCCATCCGTGCAATCATTTCCGCCATCACACTGAAGATACGCAGGTATACAAACTCGAGATATTGTACATCTGAAAGTGTCTAGTCCACAGTGCAGTGACTGGGAGCAGGTCTCGTTCTTCAGCGACACCTCATCAAGGGCGACAACTCCAGGCCATATTGCGGAAGTGATGGATGTTTTTGCTTCAAAGACGACACTAACCTTGCCCTTTGGGATAGGCACCCACCCCTTTATCCATCCACTGATCGTCCTATTGACATGGTCATACCTATAGTCAAAGCAAAATATCGTGAATAATATAGGATGAAAGCTTGTAGAATCTTGTAATTGTGTATTCATTATAATTCATTGGCGTGAACATACATGTAAAGAAGTAGATAAGGTTGCTTATGAAAAAGATTAAACAATTAATCTTATTAACATTATTGTATCCCTCTGTTTCTTTTATAAGGAGTCGACCGTATTAGACATACGATAGTTCATATATTTATCTCTCTCTCTCTCTCTCTCTCTCTCTCTCTGTATATATATATATATATATATATATATATATATATATATATATATATATATATATATATATATACATACATATATATATATACATACATATGTATGTGTGTGTATGTGTGTGTGCGTGTCTTTGTGTGTTGCACATTTATAAATACGTACCGTAAATGAGCTTTTTCTAGACACCCTAGTGAGGAATAAAACCGTGCTATTTTTATGCAGACTGTACGTTGTATGAAGCAGGTATATTCACGTCTTAACCCAAATTAAAAAATTCAAACAAAATATTTGTGGGCATATGATACTGTAGCTCTACCAGTCCATTCAATAGTAAGCATACTGGTCAACGTTCAGTTTAGCAATGAAGATTTCATACGAGATTCATGATACGAATCGTGGTCAATTAGGCAACATTTACGGCGGTTTTACATCTACTTCAACCACAAACATTCAAAGTAAAATTCATTTGTCGACAATGCTCTGAGGAGATCTTGGTATGGAAAAATTACCCATTTAGTTCCACCTTTCAGCATTTTTGCATACAGTGTAAGCACAAATATAGAACGCATTAACAATCAATTTGTCAAAACGTTGTGAGTGCTTCACAGTGCACAGTGCTTAAAGTTGCTCAAGGGAAGGTATACTGGGTTACCACGGATGTGTTTACAAATCGTTGTATAGATATTTGTATATTTGTTAAATCGTAAATCTGACAACATATGGTTTCTTGGCTTTTTTAAAGATCTTGGAATATTCATAAGATGGTAGTCTAATTTTGTTGCAATTTGTTTAAAATATTGGTTTCGCTAATTACGACTTCCTGTGCTAGTGCTTTTTATTGAACAGCTTCGATGAAGTAGTTGATGCACTGATCTCAACCTTAACATCTCCAGGATCACAAAATATGTCGTTAAAATAGCTGGGCGATGGTAGACACAGTCAAGCAGCTACTAGGATCTGTTTTTATTATCAGCCATAAAAATTGTGACCGTGAGTATTGCTACCTAGAATATGCACCGCATCGATAGAACCAAATCCAGAAAATAAAAGGAATGTATATGTCTGAAGGTATGTCTAACTTACCACAAGAGTGTCTTCTGATTACCAATGCTAACGTATACCAAGAGCTGTGCCGATAGAGGATTGGGTCGAACCGCACTTCCATTCAAGTAATAATAGAATTCTACACAAGACTCTGATTCAATCTCTTCAGTGGGAGATATTAAAGATGCATTGCTGTTTAGCATCCGAAACGAATCAGTATTTCCGCCAAAATGGTCCATTGGATCTTGCCTGTTAGAGACAACCATGAAATGACCTGCAAAATGGCAGTTACATCCAAGGTTATGAGCACAAATATCAGAATGAAGGTGTTTCATTGTGCTGCAAGTGTTTTGAACGGTCTAATGCTTTTACTGGAACTACTCGATTGACCGAACACATTAGAATATTGTAATACGATCATTGTTAATCTTTAGAGGACATTATCTGAATTTAATGTGCAAAATTATATTGAACAAAAGTGTATTTTAAATTACGAAATCTTGCAATAAAATACTAAATCTTTGCTTTGCCCTAGACAAACCAGAAATCACGATGATCAAGGTTTTTTAAAGCCATTTGTCTTTAATGCTTAGTCATCTAGGTAAAGGGCAATACTACATAAACATCCTACTAAAATGATATGTTTCATTATCTTAATACTTTAATGTTTTTATTTTGAAAGATATGAATGAATTGAACAGGTAGATGACTATTTTTCGTGAGAAAAAGAAATCCTATGCAATTATTATGAACTACAACCTCCCCAATAATTAAAGAATTACTTGACGATTATTACAATAGATGTTTGGTTTCGGCAAATCGTAATCTTGAATAAAATGCAATGTATGTGTGTATGTTTATGTGTATGTATGTGTGTATGAATCTACAAATGAAATAAGTGCTCTCATGAATGTGCTGGCCTATGTATGTAGGTATGTATGTAGGTGTGTATATATATATATATATATATATATATATATGTGTGTGTGTGTGTGTGTGTGTGTGTGGATCTGGCGTATATATGCCACAGTGTAAGTACTTTTTCTATCGAAAACATTCCACGTTTTTACACTAAGTAACCGGCTTTGATGCATATTCATTACATCCAAAGTGAGAAATTCCTCAATCTAAAATATCAACATGTATTAACCTTCTTGAGTTCCGTAGGTCTTATCGAATTGTGGTATTTGGAAAAGACTTCCTCTTGTATGATTCCAGGTTGTACCACCAGTTAAAACATTTGTGTATCCACATCTAGATTTTGTTTCAAAATTACACTGTATGGAAACATCTGAAAAAAATGTATTGATAGATCAATCTAACAAACCTGAAATACGTTGAAACAAAAATGAAAAGCTGCGGCATATCAAGCTGTAAGCTTCTGTTATGCTAATTATTTGTTAGTGCTGGTCGCCTTCAGATGAGCATTTTACAAAGGGACGAAAGTGAATTTCCTTTTATAACGTAAATTTAGGAAACACAAACATGGTTCACCCACTACAAATTAGATAATCACAACAGCTAGGTCTGCGCTGCGCTGCACTGCTCGTTGACTGTTATAATTTATAAATTGCGCAAGCGCAATTACAAATATTTAAGTACCGTGAAAAACAAAATTTCTGATTGAAATCGTAAGGTCTCTTTTATTGTTGAAATGGTATAATTATGTTCTCATATTCGAACACTTTAATCTATTGTCTAAGTTGCCATATTTGTACCGGGGAGAAAACGCTTGAGTTGATAATCAAACTGAGTTAAGATCAGTGAATGAGAGCTACGACATCAATGCATATAGTTTAATTTATCTGCCTAAATAAACTGAGATATAATTTATGTTGTACATACCGAAGTTGGCTGTACATGTATGCTAATGTAGACCAGTATAAATAAACATAGGTGTATGCTACTCTTCATATTAAAATTAATCCTGCTAATCAAGTCAGTTTAATACAATGAATATATAACATTAGATAATTGTATAAGGAGGCTTTATATAGGTCTTTATTAAAAGCTTATATAAGTCCATTTTGAACATGATGTACATTTATGCATAACAAAGGATAAAACAGTGTAGAGAGTGCGGTATAAAGCCCATTTCAAATTGTGTTTATTTTATCTTTCACATAAGGCAAACAACGTTCTGGAAAATGAGCTTGTGCATTGCAAACAGTTTGTTGGTACAGTGTTTATCACTTTGATATTGTCTATTGACCCTGTAACAAGTCATCGGCCTGATGTATTGGTGCACGTCTGGCTATACCGGCCATCTTTAATTCAATGTATTGCTTTGTATTGATAACGAGGCTAAGTCGAAAATACTCAAAGTCAATAACATGGCTTACTGCAGTATTTACGGCTCTCATCAGATCCATCAAAACAGTCCCTTACAAGGTCACACAAATGTTCCTGGTCAACGCATTTATAATTATCTTCGCACGGGATCATTGTGTCAGGACATTCTGCATGAAAATGAATGGGGTTGTTTTAGCACAATTTCTTATCTAATGTAAACTAAACATATTCGTACGACTGTTATTTAGCATTTGATTAATATTTTGATTAACAAAACGTAATGTAACTTTCCAGAATTCATACAGACTATGGTAATAGAGAAGAAAAAATATTTAAATGGCTGCCCCAGCAGAGTACATGCAGATTTCTGGTTTGTAAATGCAAGATTATGTCGAAAATGCCCCAAACCATTAAACCATTTCAAATGAATAGACAAGAAACTTTCACGATATTTCTGGTATAATTTATATGTTAGGTCATTGCTCCTCACAGAATGAAAGTTTGCTAAAAAACATATATAAAACCACATTGAGAGAGATATTAAAAGTGAAACTAATAATTCATAAAGGTAATAAGAAGTATTTGTTATATCTGAGGATTTGGAAGGAGGCTAATATGATGGAAATATGATTTAATTTAATTCTACAAAACAACAATAGGACGGGATCCAGTAGATTAATCGCTAGGAGCTGAAAAGTCCATTATTATCATCAGTATAACAGTTATAGCTACTATACGTCTTTTCTGTTGGCATCTACCTTATATGTCTTAATATAGAAGAAAAAAATACAGAATGAATGTGAATATTGGAGGAGAAATATGCAAGTGCGAGCTATCTTAATTGTTTGCTGTATGTGAAGCAAGCTTACAGTCAAGAAGACAATACATAATGACTCTTACGTAATTAGTATTTGCATTTGTCAGCAAATCATTGCAATTTCAAATAACAGAGTATACTTCTATTGTTCTTACGGTACAACACTTATATTAACTGCAGTTTTCTTTATTCGGAGATTTTAAACATATATTAGTTTATTTATAAATTATTGCATGTGTATAATTTGTGTGACACACACTCTGTTGGTTAAAGTCTATAGACGTTAATCACAAGATATTTTATATATTCGACAATACTCGTAACCACTTGTTTAAAATGCGACTTTAAATTCTTCATGTTAAAGTGTCAACTGTACCTTTGAGTACTTTTCTTTAAATATTTCCACCAAAACCTAAATGAGCTATCCAAATATTTTCTACTTCCTTAGCTGGCAACTATCTGAAATGTTTTCCTCTGGATCGTTCTCTCTAACGGATGAAATCAAGCACATATTACACAAAATATGAAGAACTTTATGTGTTGTATTAAGTATGCACTTATGCACTCTTGATCATGCTTAATGAACATTTAAGGAAATTTTAAATGCTGTTAAAAAGAATAAAATACATTAGATTTTCAGAATCAGTGCAAATTATGATTACTTGAAAACGAAATAACATCTTTGTAGGTAGAATTTGTATTACCTGGTTTATGTTCCATACAGGTTCCATTCAAAAGCTTGATGTTGTCAATGGCAACTACAGACCCTTGATCATAGGGACTGGATCGACGTGCCCAAAAGTATATACTAACATCACCGGGATAGACATTAATCTAAAATGGGGAATATGATTTAGATACCAATAAAAACGAGATGGTTCTTGAAAATGGAGAAATTTGCACTTCAAAGACTGAAAACAATGAATAGTCGAATAGAGTAATTAGGCAATTTCCATTCAAAATACCTTAGTTGCTTATTCGAATTGAAACAAAATTTCTTCAGACAATACAGTTTTGCTTACAAGGAATAGACTGTTCAAAACATAAATAGTGAATAAAAATTAGGTATGTCAATTCCAGTCTATAAGATATCAACGAATATATATATATATATATATATATATATATATATATATATATATATATATATATATATATATATAATGTAGTAAATTTAGAGTATGTGCACGTGGTTGTAGTGCCCCGTTTTAAGCAATTCTTAGATTTGTGTGATTACTTGTTTGATTATTGGAATTTGGCGCCATGGAAATATTCCTGGCCCGAACTAATGAGCTAATCAATAGGAGCAAACGTCACGGAGTGAAGTGTTAGTGTGTTTCCATGATGTCCTGGTTCACTAGTAGTGAATTCCGACCAGAACCGAATGACTGTCCCTTTCGTAAAATAGTACATATTAAAATCTAGTGGTATACATTGGTAGCGTGACTGCAAGGACAGCACTTACGGTATTAAACCGGTAAATTACACAAGGGCATAAATAAAAAGGGACTTGGCAGAGACCGTTTATGTCGCCATGCGGCCGAATATGGTGCAGTTATATCGGCGAAATGTGCCTGGAAAGCATACATTGACTGGCCTAAGGTGGCGGAGTTAAAATAGTTCCCATTGTTAGGGAGTACTCACAAAGGTTCTAAGGCGTGAACGGTTGGTGGTACGGAAACATAATGAAGCCAAAACACGCAGATGTACGGTTGATGGATAGTTGACAGTTTGGTTTTTCTGTGGTCTTGCATTAATTAGAGGAAAATTTAGGTATAGAATGGACACGTCGGGCTTTCTGATTTACAACTGAGGTTGTATGGAAGTCTTTGGAAAGTCGGGGAAACTTATGACTTCTAGCGAGAATCGCGCCAGGGTTTGACAACCGCTCGGTCAAGTAAATACCCGTGTGCGTATAACAATATATATATATATATATATATATATATATATATATATATATATATATATATATATATATACCACATACATTAAAAATAAAATGCCATTTAAAGTGTTGGTATAAAGCATATTTATATACCAACACTATTGGATCAAGTTGTGATCCGTCCATGGCTCAATAATACGAATATATAAATATTCTGTCATTTGTAGGCCTATAGATCAATGAAAAATTTCTACTCATTCTTTAATCATAAATGGCATATGAAAATGATGATAAAAAGTATTAATAGAGCCTGTATTCTAAATGAAATTTAAATGGTACTCAATTTCATTGGAATCCTTTCTATTTTTCCATTCCCTTCTTCCCTTTCATGCTAAAGGGACAAAAAAAAAGCAAAAATCTGGAGTGAGAAAGAAAAAGATATGGCGCTGGATGAGTACATTACAACTAAACTTGTAACAAATACCTACGGTACTCTCGTTCGCCATAACGATATGTTTACGCTTTGCTTGGGATCTATCTACAGTGTTAATAATATCAATGTTACATAGCTGCAATCGCCAGTCGACACTAGGCCAGTATGTTAAATTTGTCGGTTACGAGGCACATATACTGTAGCGTATGTAAAGTTGTCTTTGTTTATTAAACGTATTATAATGTTTACAAACTCGATTATTAATTATTAAACATAAAAATGTCAAAATGGTAGCCCCCATCTCCCCCCCCCCCGTCTCTCTCTATCTCTCTCTCTCTCTCTAGATTATTGTAGCTAGATACGGGCGAAAATTCTTGAAAATACGAGCGTAGATGTTTTTCGATTTTGTGATACGACGATGTCTCTGGACCAATAAATGATGGTAAAGTGTAGTCAAACCGTTCAAATGAGAGAGAGAGAGAGAGAGAGAGAGAGAGAGAGAGAGCAGTGGCGTCACTAGGAGGGTGCTGACCGCATCGGGTGACACTTTCAGAGGGTGACACCATGTAGAAAGGAGTTCCATGGGGTGACACCATGAGATACCGCACCGGGTTACACCAACCCTAGTGGATCCAGAGAGAGAGAGAGAGAGAGAGAGAGAGAGAGAGAGAGAGAGAGAGAGAAAGAGAGAGAGGAAATTGTATAATCTTTAGAAATGTTAATTAAAGCAGACTGATGACTTAGATGAACTGTCAGTATATTAATATAGTTTAATTATCTCTTGTTGGTTCGTCTTTTCGCTTAGTTTATATTCCACGCTAATTTCCATACGCCAGTACTCGAATGCCTGACAGTTAAGTTTCAGTGTGCAAGAAGCTAACCGTGTTTGTAATGCACTACTTTCTTAAAACAAATTTCATGCTTAAATCATGAGTGTGTCTTATATTGATTTTATTAAATCTGAATAAAAATAAAACTCAAGAAGAAATCAATGAACTATCAATTTGCATATGTGATTGTGAACAACACGAAAAATCGTAGAAATACATTTTGTAGTGGACACACTCGTAAGGATGTGATTTGATGTGATTTGGATTTTTAACGTAGCTTTAACAATTTTTCAATCATGACTGCTACTATGTCTGCATTGTGGCAGTTTATAGTGATGTCTGGTACTTGGGCATCATCAGGATAATGTGACTGGGTGGGACATCATGCCGTAGACATGTATCATGATGTCCCACCCAGTCACCTTATCCTGACACCATCCCGAGCAGTCCTAACGCTAACCGCTTTAATGCTAAGCGCAAAGGGAGGCAGCTGTTAGTGCCATTTTTGTAAGTCTTTGTTATGACCCGGCCGGGGATCGAACCCACGACCTCCTGCATCCAAGGCGGACTCTCTAACCACTATGCCAGGGGAGCGGTCGCAAGGATGGGAGTTCATTCACTCGGTCAATACAGTTACCCGGAGCATATCGTAACCCTATTGAAAGTGATAATATGTGCATTTGTATGTGATATAAATAAAATATATGTATAGTATGTACGCTCTATCAATGACATACCACTCGTTACATAAATGTTTCATTAAATGGGAACTCGGCAAGCCTCGTTTCCAGCGTACATACTATACATATATTGTGCAGTAGCAACTATTTGTATGCAGTTCATTTCTAACACGTTCCTAAACATGATAATGAAAGTACAGGAATAGTAGTTGGACAAATTGAAAACTTACATACATTACAATATGATGTACCTTTGTACGGATATACATTTCATTCAGAAGTAGAACTCTCGAAACGTAGTCACTGAAGCATTGATTGCAGTTTACATATAACATTAAAACTTGATTCAATTATAGTTTAGTACTTGAATGATACGATTCAAGCAAATATAACAAACTTACTAATTTATATATGTTTAATATAATTACTATATAGTGAACTGCATTGTCAGAGATCAGTGTTTCGAAATTCACAATCCAATGATTGTAATAGTTTAAAGTTAGCTCGTTATAGCACACAAATATTACTTAACATCAACATAATGCTTACTCTGTTGGTGTCTGTCAAGATCGTGGAAAACATCCTTTAAATTTAAGACAATAATATGGAACTTGTACAAGTACTATCAATGACCACAGCGATTTAAGGTGTAATTACTGTCAAATTGTCTAATGCAATATCTAAATAGTCACAATAAAGTACTACTTGCAACAGTTATATATGAACATATAGAAATCACTATGCCAGTTCTCATAACCTTCTGTCTTCTCCATATCACAGTTCGTAGCAGGAGCATTGGTGCAAGGAAAAGCTTGACATTCACCTCCAGGAGATGAATATTAAAGATAGTGTTTGCGGCACATGCATCCTGCAGTGCTACAATGATACAATCAGTTGCATGTTATCATCTCCAACAATCAGCAGAGTGCTAGTGGGGCATCACAGGCCACATGCAAAAAGCATCTTAGACTTCTTTCTATTTATATTTAATTTATCATGGCCTTGTCGGACGTCAACGTGATAGTAGACACGTAGGAGTGGACCTGGTTTAAATAGACGTTGGAGGCAGTGACCTCAAGTGGGCAAGTCTGGTCTTCTTTACGTTGTCCCTGAAACGAAGCTCATGTAAGGTATCATTATATTTATTACTATGAACACCGTCCAAAGCCTTTCACCAGCCACAACCATATTACCATCAGCAGAACTGGAGTTGTTGAAGACCATTGCAAAGTCTTCAAGCTGCCTAATCATCACGAATCTACCATCTTCTCCAGTTCCATGCAGTTGTGAGGTTGTATAACAACCGAACAGAAAATAAGTGAAGAAAATTTGTTTAGATTACCAGGGACGGCTTGCTGCTTTTGATGTTCCAGTTTCTTATTTTCCTAGAGGTACGCCTGTTTTCTGGTTGAACTAATGTTTATCTGCTTTTCAGGCTGGTACATTAACAAAGGAGCACAATTATGTCTGTGTCATTGGCTACAATCATCACGTCTTTTTCAGTGGCTGCAGCAACTTCAGTCCGCACTATAAAAACATCTGCATCGCAAAGTGCATGTATGGTATTACATCCATCTTTCTGAAGACATTCTTCTAGTATGTATATGAAACATTATGTGTTATCTTTATTTATCAAGAACACATTCTGTTTTACTGCTAGCATCACCGTGAATTAATATAATTGTGTCTGTTGTTGCTGATCTTCACATCTGTTGCATCTTTCACCGACATAACCTATTTGTAACCGTCTAACACCATTTAATTTCTCCCATACTTTCTTGTAACGTAGTGCATATACAAAATGCATTCTTAAAATGTATTCCAATGCAAACGATGCAGTAAGGCTTCCCTATCTAAGGCATACACTGGAATACAAATAGATGCGTTTTGACTGTCTTGTACTTACTTCTACAATGAATCAGCAAAAATAACCCAATTTTCCTGCCACAAAACACCTGATATCTCAAACAAGGTGACAGGATGTTTCATGGTGCTGATCACTGGTCTGGAAGATTTATTCTGCAAATTCTTGCGTCGCGTGATTGATTTCAGTGCAGGCAGGCATTGCATTTACGCAGAGATGTTTCTGAAGTTCTGACCGATCTCTACCTCTTGTAAGTGCTACTATGGTCCTAACTCATCAACACTTGCTTAGTTATGAGGCAGCGGTTATACCTCGTCTGAATCCCATCACGTTGTATGGAATTGTATCATTTCATTAAGGTACATATATATATATATATATATATATATATATATATATATATACGTCTTTGTATAGATATTATGCGATTGTTCTCTACTGCAGCATAATATGGGATCATCTGCCTCTGGATGAAATGTGGAGATTCCAGTTGTCAGTTCTTTCTCCTCTCATGAGACTCCTTAGAATGTCAATCATTTCTTCGTATTGGATCCATAATATACATTTTCTTTAGCATTTGATTGGTTATTTTATTCTCACCAACTTTCTGGATATAGGTAGGAATGTTTCCACATCTACGCTCATATCACTGTTTTGTAATACAATTGCATATATATTCTTGACTTCAGACATCAGGATTTCTGCTTCACCAGATATAAGTTGATTGTCTTCTCTCGCTATGTCGACATCAAAGGACATCAACTAGAACGTTGATTCCTACAGAAGAATATTCAACGCAGAAAGAAAGTGACCCTGTTAGCTCTTGGGTTGAATGTTCGAGTCATCAGGTGTCCAATACAGCCTAGAGAGCTCAGTTCAGTGTCAAGTCTACCATGATGTAGCAGGACTGACTACAAAGGGTTGCCTTGTAACTTGTTGCTGCTGATACTAAGACCTTTCTACCACAACAGCCGGTCAAAGGTTAGCACTGGTGCCAAAATATTCTTTCTAGCTTGATTTGTTAAAAATACCAGTGTATAATATATGCATTACATATTAGTTGAGAACAAGTCAATCATTGTTAGGAATGTGATTGGTGCTTTCCCATGATGATTCCTGTGTTGAATCATTTGCATAAAGCCAGATTGGGGCATGGCCAGTCCTAAATGGGTGAGATGTTTTGCAGTATATATGTTGTTGATTTTTCCCTGTAAAACTCTGATTGGACGCTTGTTTCTTAGAGGTCATTAAAAGTGACAATATTATGTGCCTTTTGAAATTGTATAATGGTGTACATCTAGTGTTCCAGCTAAAATAATATTATCAGATGAAACATCACGCCTCAGATTACCTATTGACATGATTAAACAGATTATTATGAAGAAGTGTTATACAAAACTGTGGTTGGATATTGTTAAAAAGGTTACATTTTATGCAATAAGTAAGCATACAAAATATGAAAATTTATAAAATTTCCAACAACTATATTTTCCTACACATTTATTGCATTAATTTGGGGACTTTTCCAAAGAGATTTGTGCAACAATATTAGGATTAGCATGTTGTTGTTGTAGGGTTTATTTTAACGCCATTTTTCAGCACACGATAGGCTATACATGGCGGCCAGTATTAATGGTGGAGGAAGAACCCAGGAAAACCCCGGAAAGAACCACCGACCCACGAGAAGCTACTGGCAAGCTTTCTCACATACCCACGTTGGCTGAATCCGAGACTAGAACCCACGCAGACAGAGGTGAGATGGCAGTGATCCGTAACCGACAGCGCTTTAGACCACTGGGCCACTCCGGGCCCCTAGGATTAGCAAAAGACCTAATATGTTTAAATTTATAGAACTTGTGAGTACCAAACATACTTGAATGTATCATCATTTTGTCAGTTACAATATAAGGCTTTTGATAATTGAAATAGGGTCATGTATACAGTTTATCTTGCAAATATTTGTAATGACCATTTGTTAAATGCGAATTTAAATTACACATCTCAAGTTATGTTCATATTATTTTCTTATTAATGTTGATATCGATTTTATTTATTTATTTCATGATGAGATGTTGATGTAACTTTAATCTTCATAATGGATTTATCACAATTGGAACTTTCCCATTTAGGTAGTATGTCTGCCCATATGTGTATTATGCATGCTTGTATTTCCATATTTTGGCACATTTCACTTTTCTTTTTTTCCTTATGTATCTCTCTCCCATTCTTTCTTCCTACGAGGATAAGCATATCTCAAAATATGTAAAGACTATTGACCCTCTTGTATGCATTCATGAATTCAAAATATGTAAAGACTATTGACCCTCTTGTATGCATTCATGAATTCAAAATATGTAAAGACTATTGGCCCTCTTGTATGCATTCATGACTTCAACAAGAATGTGAAATCCAGAATGCCTGAAATTCAACCGCAAGCAGTACAAATAAGCCGCAAGTATCGACTGTTTTATAATTAATGTTCTGCACGATTCGTCCACATTTTGAGTTACTATAGTGATATGATCTGCTGCTGTTCGATATGCTGTGTCACCCATTCAGTATTGTTTACCTGTTATATCCAACAATAAACAGCATTTATTTGTTTATGAAAATGTTTCTATTACAAAATGTACTAAAATCGTTTAAGTAGCGATTTTATCTTTCCTTGCAAGCACAACCATACCTGAAAATGAAAGCAAAATCAGGCATTGCTTAATATCGGTTGAAGCCTAAATTAAGTGATAACATAGCTTGTGGTGTAGCGGCTGTTGTAAAATAGACTGCCAGCCTGCCAACTCACACCAAGTCACCACTGAATACGGACGTATACATTGAAGTCACAGTCCATGAAGGTTACTAGCACACAATCATTAAATATGTTGTTCAGTGATGTTACGTTTTGAAGTCTGTTGGACCTTAATTGGGTATCTGTTGGACCTTCCATTATATTGCTACAACATCAATCACTTCAGCAATGTATGTGCTAATAAAAAGAAAAATGTCTTCCGTTTCGTCTGAAAACAGTGATTAATGTGACTCAATATACAAATTGAAACATTATACTTATGATGAAGATTTTCAGCAAACCCTCTCTGCTAAAATGGAAGTTAAATTTTGGAACTTCATTTTTATCGATGTAGCAGTACAGACATTAATGGCATTACTGGATTTGACAGCACATTTATGCAAATCAAATGGTTCTGCCTTCATAAATATATTACGTATAGGAAATCTACTTTTTGCGAGTAAATACAGTTAAATGTTTCACTCATGATTTGGAAACATGTTCCATTATCACACGTGGCTTTATCAATCGTGACGGTATGTTGTTTGCATTTCACTAGCGAAATATTTCCTTCAATCGACTCAGAACCCTCATATATCCTATATGTCTCTACGGAGATATTATCTGACGGAGCGGACGTTCTAACCACTAGGCCACATGAGCGGTTTTTAGTCAATGTAAACTCAAGTAGAAACATAAAAGATAATCCACTCACTGAAACGATGGGCTGAATGTTGAGAATCCGAATCACTTTGTTATTCAGAATAATGAATTAAGACAGATCGTCAAATATGGGGCGAATAAAACGAGACTATTCACTCGTTCTGTGGGGGTTGTTATCTTTGCATCAGATTAAATGTGCTTATCCTGACGTGTTGGCTATAGAAACGCTAATCTCTGTTATTCACAGCCGCGAATTTTCTTTTATTTCTCATTATATATGTAAGATTATGAAATATAAACTAACGACATAAGGTAGATATACAACATAATAACATTTCTTACAAACCTTCTAGATTGATTGAAAACAAATACGAAATATGTACGGTAAGTTATTTAATTGAACTAACTGAGTCGGCCTGATATGATAAAATTATTGCCATAATCACAATATGGCAGAGATCATCAGGTTAAATGTAAGCATACTTAACATTTACATTTTGATTGATACATTTTGCAACATTGAAAATTTATCTTCACATTGTGTGCCTTTTATCAGTAAGCGAGAGCTGTTTCTGAGCTGTTCTGAGTTGTTTTGGGTGTCAGTGTATTCTTACCTTTGTATTATCATGGTACATATTAATCGTCATGATCAAAAATGAGGCTAGACTGAAATAAACACAGGAGTAACAGTCCAGTCTTAAAACATAATGTATAGACAAGGATCTCCAAATATTAGTCATGAATTAGAACATCAAAGTTCAATAAATATTAAATACCCAATATATGTAAGTAGGTTTTGATGTGCATGTTAGCTTTAGGGTGATAATTGCTGCTCATTGCTTGGCTATGTGTCTTGATGTGTGCATGTGCAATAACGGTATTTGTTTCTTACTTGTCCTGATCTCCAGTAGTTGTATGGGTTAGTATCTACCCAATGCGTCTGACTGATTTGATCCGAAGATACATTTAAAACTCCAGTACTGTAGTAGTCGAAACGGAGGCATTTGTTTTCTTTAATCTTTACCACAGGAGACTTCAGACTCATCGCGGTATAGTATGATGGTTTTGCAAGGAGAAAATGACCTATAATATGTAATATATAAACAAATACTTAATAATGGGCCACAAATTTGTTCACTCAATCTTATTTAAACATAAATTAAAGAAATTACAATAATAGCTATAAATTGTTTTAATAGATAGATAAATGGTCAATAAAATAAGCCATGCCTATGCACCGAAACTCAAATAGACAGACTATATATATATATATATATATATATATATATATATATATATATATATATATATATATATATTAGTTGAGATAGGCACACATACGAAAACAAACACACACGCACACATATATACATAATGCTGCGACGCTATACTCATACATTAAGTTACAGAAAACAACGAAAAACAATACGTTCAGTAAAATTAAACAAATGGTTTATTTCAGTTGAATACCACGTGAAAAGGTCATAAAAGTTCTACCTCAAGTCCAGAAAGTATAAAGCATTCCAACTGAATTCCTGTGGTTTTCTGAATAAGTTATTATTTTGAATGTGCTCTTTTATCAATAGCCTGGAATAGTGTTGATGTGCTAACATGCTTGATATATCATAACGATATTTATATTTACAACATGCCTCTAAATGAAGTCTCAATATCCCAAAATATTAATTTAGTTTGAAAATATTAATGACCACTTTGTGATTCCGACCAGTAATTGAAATAAATCCTCTCGAATTAAAAGAGAAAACAACTTAAAAAATCTGATTTCATTTCAGATGTTAAGATTTCAATAAATATTTATGATGAAACAGCCTTACTATAAAAACCTAGAACAGAATAAGACGATGAGGAGGAGGGACAAAAGTTTTCATTTCTGGAACAGTCTAAGTTATACACCACATCAGTTATATTATTAAGCTTTTAGCAAAGACCTTTGCAGTTATAAGATAGAACAAGAATTCCGGAGGGTAGGCCCATATAAATATGGAGAGATGGACACAGCTTTTTCAAATGTTAGGAAAATTTTCGTATTTTGTGACGTAATAATTGCACAAAGCATGCGTCATCTTGCTGTTTTAATGTTGATTCCTTGTGATAGACTGGGGTCACTTTTAATGTGAATCAAATTAGCTGTTCACATATAAAATCAATACAAACTACAAGTCAACCTTACACGAACATAATAACTAATTTACACTTACCAAATATACCATCATCATCTAACGTAGATGATCTTGAATCAACCCAGTTCCACTGATCAGATGAACTCATATTCCTGTAGCCACAATGGTAGCTTGTTTCAAAGTTGCAAATAATATCTGGGTCTTCAGATGTAAAATTAGATTAAAAAAGAAAATAGCAGCAGACAATTACAGGTGTGACACACTTTTTAATATATTTGGCTCATCGTTACAATGATAACAAATAGCGCATAAAAGCACGTATGCTGAGGCATTACGTTTGGTAAATCAACACTGCCTTATATATGGAGTTATTTCTATCTAATATAAAGCATATTAATAAATTTTATTGAATATAATAACACTTTAAGTCTTGATGGTATTTTATGAGGGTGGAACCATAATATGATAAATTCGTGTTTCTGAAGTATACTTTTATGTCCACTATATACTAAGGTTGGAATATATAATTTGTGTAAATGAAAGGTTTAAATCACATTCTAGGGATTAACTAACAGCTGTAACATTTTTATGTCTCAGCATATTTCACTGAGTTTAGTCAAAGAAAATGCACCTAGCTCAGTTAGAAGATATCTGCAGATTGTTAAAGAAAAAAGTATCAGATTAGTCCTTAAAGGATCTTTGATTATATATCAGACTGGAATAAAACAACGGCTTAATATATCACTTGCTTGCTCTCCTGATAACGTTAAGAAAATGTTATGATAAAATGTTTAACATACGGCATGTTCTCTCTTCATCCTCTCCAAGGGCGCAATCAGCTTTCTTATCACATTCATTGACGGAAGGTATACACTTTTCAAGACAATGAAACTCATCTAAGGTGCATTCTGAAATGGAAAGGACATATTTTATTTCATTTACAATACATATTTGTTATCATTTAAGATGTAGCAATTTATGGTTATTGAATATAATATAACTTAACTTGAATATGGTTGTCTCGCATTAGCGTTTGTCATGCAATACATTTTCCACATGTATGAAAAGAAAAAATATTTTTGATATGTTTGATAACTATGGACCTAATCTGAAGTTTATAATGTTTTCTTAATTTCAGACCTGCAACTGAAAGAAGAATATATTATGCAAATTAAGGTATAATAAAAGGTTACTAATTTGTTTTCTTTTTATGTTTAGGTACTTACCTAGTGGACTGCATAATCCTGTATTGACCGATATGTTGTCGAGAGAAAAGATCCCAGCTCCGGAAGATAAAAATTGTATGTAAAATGACAACGCGCCTTCTTCGTTTACTTGGATCTGACCTTTTTTCCACAGAGGGCCTTGATGTCCAGTTAGATTGAATAGGAGTTTTCGTTCAAACTGGCTTGTTGCAGCAAGTTTGTAATGTAGGTTAAGAATGAGTCCTGATGTAAAATCATTTGTCAGCAACTGGTAATTGAAGGTGATGCAGGTTGATCCATTCAGATTTGAATATGGTGAACGTAACTTGTCATTACCGTTTGATCTCAAGAAGTAATCTAAACAAAAATAAGAACAATACAACTATAGGTTAAATTGTGGCGAAAACATATATCCTATATCTGACGAAAGGTTTCAAATTTGCTTACGTTTATTAAGATAACATCATTTTCGTTTTATTCTGAATGATGATGTATCAATCAGCATATCATACTTTGAAAACGCTATGTGCAATAATTTTGCTGTTCACACTAGATACATTGATCGATCTTAATCAATTGAAGAAACAACATTGCTTCGCTGCTATAATTCTAACGTTGTCTGGCAATACATAGAAATAAATGCTTACTGGAACCATCTGTTATCCGTGTCCAGGTCCCTTGGTATCCACAGATGAAATCAGTGTGGTCAAAATTGCATGACACAGATATACCTAGAAAAGAGGGTTATCTTCAACAAGAAATCAAATCTTTGATATGATCAATAATTAGCTTGGGAAATGCAGAGTAAAATATCATGGTTCGCTGGTGTGTAATATGAAATCATTAGATGATAAGTGAGATAGCAATTTCTATACACTCTAGCATCTATTACACAAAACAAATTAACGTTAATCAGGTGAAAAGATCTTCGAAAAAAACACCATCATCTAACTTAGATAAATAAATTGAAATCTAATATATAACAAAATAGTATATAGATTTCCTAGGTGGCCACCTGTACGAAAAGGGGATTTTTACTTTGGTAAATGAGGACACATTGTGGTTAGGAGTCGGTCTCAAATAATTATATGTGATAAGGTCATGTAAAAAATTAAAAACCTCATGATAGCCTAAATAAGTAATCTTATGAAATCTCTAGACATGACACAGTACATCTAATTATGACATTTGTATAGTATGTGTATAATATTTCCAACTTAGAACAGGAACCTATATACAAATCAACATATCGGTATCATAGTTTGTTGTTAACGCTTTTAAAAGGATAGCTCAATTATGCAATCTAACCTCATTTAACTTGAAATCGAAATTACATGTTCATGCAAAGACATGCACATTCCTGATCTTCAGGCATGTTCTTCTGCTTCTGAACGATTTTTTCTGATATTTATAGGTTATTGCATTTGTATGGGGAAATAATAACGTGTTTATCGGATGGATGTACTGCACAACATTGGGAGTGCAATATATCCATCTAACAAAACTAGTTCATATTATCCCATACAAATGCAGTAACCATTTTGTTATATGCTCATTTTCTTATTATACCCAAGGCTTGATTACCTAAACAGAAATACACTACAAGAAACAAAGGAGCTGAATTGATGCTGCATTCCAAAACTAAACACAGAAGCGGCGCAAATTCATGAGTACACAACAACAACATTATTAATGCGCACACAACTCCACCCAGATAAATATGAACTTTGTCGCGCGCCTGACATCACTTTGGAAAGAAAATGGTGTTTTGGTCTACTTAAAATTGAAATGGAGAGTCATATTGTGTATGAATGCGCATTGCAACAACCTTTCCATTTGGTCTGAAATTAATATATTTTGGTATTGTGAGTGATTAGACTGGATTTATCTGTGTCAGTTCTGCATGAATTAACATCTGATCTGTGCAGCAATGAAGCAGCGTCCGGACTTATCTGCAAGTGTATTTGTGTTCTGTCATTGAATTTTGGAATCACAATGTGGGGAAAAATATGAACTCTTTCAATGTATATACCATAAAGACGCAGTTGAATTTGTTCATTTCATTTTGAGTGCAGTAAGGAGGGAATTATTGCTCTTGGAATGTAGACGAAATTACAGTACGATTTCGAAATGTGTAATCATGCTTTGGAACCCATAAACATGGCTCGTGTAATTCGGATTTGCAGAACTGAGAAAGTACATTACGAGGAAATTTAGGATGTAAAACTGTAAGTTTATCTTTTGCCATTCTTATCATTGGCTAAAGAAAACACTTTTATGCCTTGTCGCTTGCATGCTACTTGTACGGACCCAGCAATGTTATGACCTGTCTGGCTTCTATTGCTAGCCTAAATCCCAAACAATGTATCAAACAAGTTAACGCGGTATATTGCAAAGCAGCTGCAAAGGCCAAGAAACATTTGCTTTAGTTCATTCAATTTGTTTCCAAAGTAGTTCCTAATACAAAAAAAGGTGTGCAATATCGTAAAATATTGCACAATTCTGACACTGTAAGGTTAACATAGACAAATATGAGCATATAATAAATCAATATGTAGCATGGATTTAAACACTTTATAAGACTGTACATATTTGCATCAGTGCATACCAATACATACCAGGACAGTCTCCATCCAGAAGGCCAATTTTATCTAACGCTACATCCCCAAAAACTCCTTTCTTCCTCTTCGCTTTAAAGTGTAGGACACCATGTGATGTGGAGGGGAGTGCAACACATTTGAATTTCCATATGTCTTCGTTGTCACAGCACAAATCCTCGAGCACCAAGGATGCAGCCTCCGTGGCGAATATGACAGATAGATCGGCTACCTGTTCGTCACGCCCATACATATGGTAGTAAAAGGTAACTTTTGTGGTCGAAGATGTTATAATACCCGGGAAGAAAACGATTGAATAGTGGTTCTCTGCTCCAAAGGAACTGTCAGCAATTAAGTATGCTCCTGTAAACACAGTAAAATTAACCGCTCAAATTATATATATATATATATATATATATATATATATATATATATATATATATATATATATATATATATATATATATATATAATAACATTGTAATTATCAAATATGTTGTCTATAGAACTGTTGTTTTAGTACTACTTGAAATATAATAAAAATATACTCATTTTGAAATTAATAACGTGTTTAGTTTGTGAACAGTTACTATTGCTTACTTTTAGACACAACTGACACAAAAATGGAGGAAAACCTGCTCTCCTAAAATTAATTACAATTGAATAGTTTGTTCATGATTTTCTTTCTAGAAACAAATTATACGACCGTTGTATATTTTGTAAAAAACCCGAATTCGTTTAAAAAGTAAAAGCTTTATTTCATGTTTAAGATTTTTTGCAACAGTCTGTATTTGAATATAATAAATAGTTTAAAAGATATTTATCTGACTTTTTATATATGTTGGCTATATTGCTAGTTTTAAAGTCCATTATGTATATTTGTCGCAGGTAAGATACCAAAAATGTATTTCCTGATACTAACGAAATTACATTTGAGAGATTAGTCGTGCAGACAGCAGCTTGGTTTAAGAGTAGAGTATACTATTCAATGAAATAATTAGTAACTACAAACAGGGAGTTATTCTAAATGTTAGCTTTAAATTGCCAAATTTATTTCCACATACGACAAGTGCAAATAGCAATGACATAAAGATGTTACCGCCTGGATCGCCATTTGCATCGAACTGTGGACCAGTTCCGTTCGTCAGAGAAGGCCCGACATGTCGTGTCCACTGGTATTGAGAATCATAGAAACAATCTGACTGGTATGCCCCAGTAAAGGGACTGTCAAAATCACATGTATCATGCTGTATTCCAGCTGAAAAATAATGATACAAAAGAATCAGATGAAATGGTAAATGGATGTACCGGTTCAGCACATATGTGTAAAAACGCATATGAGACAGCAACCTGGAAATATCTTGAAACGAACTTAGTCTTTTTCTTTTTCTAAATAAGGCATAACTGTCATATGCATATTATTTCACTAAATTTCCTGCACAATATATAACGATTCGACTATTTCCTGCACAATATGTAATGATTCGACTATTTCCTGCACAATATGTAATGATTCGACTATTTTCTGCACAATAGGTAATGATTCGACTATTGATTGAAATGTGCAGTAAGATTGGAATATTATTTATATCGTATTCAGTATGAAATAATCATCAAGGAAGGCAAAGTTTGCTTTTGCCTTTTCTTGATAGATATATGTAAAATCACTTAATAAAAGTCAATGACTGATGCTGTCAACGATTAATTGGTGTGGTTTCAACATGTAAGTTTACTATATCAGGTATAATTCTCTCTCTCACCCTCTCTCTCTCTCTCTCTCTCTCTCTCTCTCTCTCTCTCTCTCTCTCTATATATATATATATATATATATATATATATATATATATATATATATATATATATATTATATTATGAATTCTTATTGACCGATTGTATTAACGTTCACAGCTTTACTCATTGTATTTTGAGTTGTTCTGGTAGAAAATGATTAACTCCTGCAGCCGTATTATATTCGAATGATTTCTAAACGGTTCTACACATGCTAACCTCAGACAAAACTGAAAAATTAATGTTGGACCAAAACATGAGATGCTCCTTTTTACTTAATTCGGATGTGGTCGCATTTCACCACAGAGTTAAATACACCAGCGCTCTAGAATTGGGATCCCATTTATCATTCGTCCATATGGAGACTGGAACAAATCGATCCCAAATGCGGGGGTGGGATAGATAATTCTGACCTCTGGCATGCTTACAATTTCAGCAACATATTAATTTTAATATGAATATTACGGTGTTATTATTTGAATAAGAAATATGTGGCAATTTGAATAAAGTAAACATTTTATTTTATCTGAAATGATTATGGAACCTAAAATCTGAAAATGAAATGTTTTATTACTTTTAACAGTTGAATAATATGCATATTCTTGCCGTAGAACGAATCGCATGCTGGACAAAGAATGTGTTTTGCGTCGTATTTCTGATCCATGATGGCGAAATTTGAAATATCAATGATGGTAACATTTAGTATGTTTGTTTTTTATCTACACTTTTACTAATATATCCTCACTGCTTCCATCCATTTGAACACATTTAATACGCATGAGGAAATATATTATCTTTCTAATGAGAACCATATTGTTGATTGTAATGATTGTGTGTTATTCCCAACGTGTTTATGTGGATCAGTAATGCTGTACAGACGTTGAATCCAGGCATGCATCATATTCGTACATTCTAATGAGAGAGAGAGAGTGGAAATTAAATTCTTAAAGCAGCTCTAGAACCTTTTAATTCAGAACCAAAGATGACAGATGATTAACTGCATAGGAACACATGAATTTGGAAGATGACTTTTCCTTGTTTGTTTGTATTGGTTAGTTTGCCAACGGAAGTTTGGAGTATTACGCGGGAACAACAAAGATATAAAAATGTTCCTATAAACTATACAATGAGGTCTTTGTAGTTGTTCATACTCACAAATGCAGTTTCTTTCAGATATGACGATATCATCTATGGCGACGACACTGTTTCCGTTTTGTCCCTTGAATGCAGTGAAAATTACAGAAACGTTATCGTACCCAGTGTAGTTGAGTGGAACGTTAGCCAGGAACCATTCATTCCCTTGGTTACCAGATATATAAAATACTTGTTCTGTCTTAGTTCCGTTATCGTATGAGACTGTTACGGACAAACTTCCGACATCATTTCCAGCCATATAGAATTGAAAGAAAACACATTTGGTACTTCTGGTGAGATCGAACGTTGGACTCTGTATCACAGCTCTGTCGCCTTCAATGCCTGAATCTGATACTGCTTGCATGTGGTATCCTGCACAGAAGTTATTTTAATTTGTCAATGAAACAGAGCAAATAAAAAGAGTATAGATGTCGTAAATGCAGTAGGAAAATAAAACTCAAATATTGAAACAGTTTGGGTACACGTTATGCAGAAAAGTCGGTAGCATATAGTTCATATCTAATCTCTTTGTTACTGGATTCTGCAAAGGAAAGTGAAAATAAAACCTAATCGAAATAATGATTAACACCGATTGAGGATGCACAGTCTATGAATATATCGGTACATGGCATTATAACTAAGTGGTCCTTTTTTTTTTGGGGGGGGGGTCCAAAAAAAATGATAAACCCTTCTCTCGTATCCAAGCTTTCCAAAGAAATCGACGAAAGAAAGTATACAGTCGTATAAAGGATGTGATAGTATGACAATAAATCTAAAATTATACATGTATCCTCTGCTTGAAATTTTCTTATCTAGAGCATGAAGGGCAGACTATTCAAACGTTGCAAAGATAAAATTAAATTCTTGACGGAATATTTTCATAATTGAAAATTCTTATCAAGCGTTTATGGGATACACTCTTATATAGTATTTGATAGTATGACAATACATCTAAAAGTATACATGTATCATCTGCTTGAAATGGTTTATCTAGAGCATGAAAGCGTTTATGGGACGTATTAAAGTAAGGGATAAATGAAGTTTTTTTTCAACTGGGAAATACAAAGGTCAGACTGTATTTCACATAACAAATGGATTCAATGGATTCAATTCTTATTGGCGGAATAAAGCCACATCACAGTCGTACAATAAAATGTTTCAACCCCCCATTCATAAATAATGTTTAAATGATTGCAAAAAAAATGTAATTTACCATCAAGATGACCTAATACATTTAAAACGTATGATTTGGTTGATTCCCAGTAGTAAACGGAAGAATTAATGATATATCCACACTTGTATGGTTCTTCAAAGTCGCAAGAAACCGGATCTGTAATACATAAATGATTATTTAATTAAGAATTGAACATAAACTCATCACAGAGAATTAGGATGCTTATCAATTGTGTTAAGGCAGTACAAGATGACACTTTCCTTGTTGTGGAAACATTTTGAAACATAAACAAAGAGTTTACTCTGCTGTATTCTATTAGTTGAGGATCTTTTGTACAGAAGTTCAGGGAACCAAGAGGACAAGGTATATAAAGATATAGATTACATTAATTTGCGTACCTTGTTTTTTAAACGGTGAGCCAAATATAGATAAAACAACACTTCTACGTATAATACATATATATATGTGTGTGTGTGTGTGTGTGTGTGTGTGTGTGGAGAGAAGACTAAAAATAAACTATTCAAGGTTCAACTGATTCTGTAATACTTTCTAACATACTCAATTATAAATATATATATATATATATATATATATATATATATATATATGATAATAATAATAATAATAATAATAATAATAATGATAATAATAATAATAATAATAATTATGTTGGAATTTATTACATTATCAGCTGACCCTTTAGTATGTGAAAAAATATTCCTTTTAATAGAATGAGTTGAACATAAAGTTTATTTTAACTTGAGTCCCTATGAAATGGTTTTGAACATATTGTTCTACTTGGAAAAGTAAAATGGTACATAGAAGTATACGACAAAGGAAATGACGCCAACCTACACTGTGTAGTTTTTTTTTAGTTATGTGGGTTAAGTTTATCATTAAGTGCAAACAAACCATAATTCAGTTATACCTGATGTATTTATTCTTTGTTCGTCTAACGCAATGGAATTTTGAGATGTCTAATTTTCGAAAGCAACTTTCAAACTTCACAAGCAAATTCCTGCCAGATTTGAAATATTTCAGAATTATGTTCTATATTAGGATTGCCATTTGGAACTCTCTCTCTGCCAATGAAATGAGTGTTCAATTCTAGTTTTTCACTTGAAAAATATAACACTAATTTTAAATAAGTAATAAGAACAATGGCTGGAATCATGAAGGAAATACAAAGTTAAAAATTAAGATATTATATCTAAAAAGTAATTTATTTAAGTGAAAATAGATTAAGCAATTTCGTTTGTAAGATAAAATGGTTTGAAAAATAATGTAGACTTGGATGATAGTGAACACCTTGTAGGCTTTATAGTAAATAAATAACTAGATTGGAAAACTATTCAGATCAGAGTGGTGAAGTCTAGTTTTGAACTTTAAAAATATAACACTAATTTTAAAAAAGTAATAATAACAAAGGCTAAGTGGCAAGTTGCTCTTTAATCATAAAAATGCAATTTCTTTAATATGTGACTTTTAGGTTATGAATAGTATGAAGAATATTTTCATCCTTATATTGTTATTATATTTGGAATAGTCGCAAAATGAGAATATACTATCAAAATAGTTTTTTTTTTTAAAACCAAGGCAATGTACTTTAGAAATTAACAAGATAACATGGGAGTAATAATATATCTATGGACGTATCAATATATCTAAAGAAATAATCGTGCCGATATTGTTACTTCTTTTGACACCTTTTCAGTCATATTGGAGAAAAGAAAAGATCTACACAAATTTTTCTTCCTGAATAAAATCTGTGATGAATTAGAATAATCAAGTATGACCTTTTCGGTTTGTGATATAGTCCTGTGACACTATTACTGATTTTCGCTTTAAACATGGAGTTGAGGCATGAATCTCGCAGGTCTCAAATATCATGCGTATGCAATATATATTGTTTGTATATAGAGGACTTAATCTTGAATTTATGAAAAGAGTTGAATAATATCAAACTATTGCGAATAATTTCGTTCATTCTGACAGACGTTGGACCTTTAATTTGTTGTGTGTGTGTAGAAAATAGTCTCAAGTAAAGCTGAACTAGTATTAATGTTTAAAAGTTGATTATACTGTTCTCACAATCTATACGTCAAAGAAGAAGCGTCCCTCCGAACAAACATAACATTTTACACAGACAAAATCATTTTTCAACACAGAATGTTTGTGATGTAAGTGTTTGTAGTACACGGTCCTTGTTTACGTTACATAACATGTCCCATTCACAACTAAACATTACATTATTGAAATATTCATTTATTGAAGCATATATTCCAATATTTACTAGATGTATTTGTGACAGGATATTTGCCGTATTTGACTTGGAAAGGCAGTCTGCAGAACATGCAAACAAATTTCACTCGCTATGAACTGAACAACACCCTTAGCTTTATTTCTTGCTGATGTTGTTGTCTTGGGGATTTAGCCACTTTTCATGTTGTAATATCATATACTTGATGTAATAAGCCCCATTGTTGTAAAGCGGCCATACTCTGTCCAACGAGACCATTTTCCCCCAAATCCTTACGTGACTCGAATACAAAAATGGCGGCCAAAATGGTGATTGAAAACAAGAAAATCCAGATGACGGGTTTAAAACGTTTCCCCATGTCGCAACTAATCAATAACGAAAATACTGGAAAATAATTTATAGGGCATATTTGGTCCAATCACAATCACATTAAGTGATATATTTATATGTTATAATGTCAAAAATATGAAACTGCAAACACTATAGACAAAGTCTATTTTAATATGTGGTTAAAAAAAATATTGACATATAACGTGCGTCTTCATCCCTCTATGTCTTATTATTCAAGCCTCCTTTCCTTTATTTATATATCAATTATAGTATGTAGAATTATAGTGTTCAGGATACGTTACTTTATTGTTTTTCTGATCCGTCTTTGTATCTTTTCGAACATACTATAACTGTTACTATAATAATAATAAAAATAACAAATATAATAAAAACAATTATAATAAAAACATCATTATCATCATCATCGTTGTCTTCGACATGAAAATAGCAGCTTGTAAGAAAAACAAAAATACTTGAAAAACCAAGTACAAAACTATAAATAGTCTGTCACTGTGTTTAGATCCCATGAAAATAAATCATTCCTTTTGGAAGAATATATTCATTTGGACCCGATAAACGCAATGCGAAGGCATATATTAGGATACATAAAGACATGTCTTCGCTAATTATGCATTGTGGTAATACTTAACTCAACATATAGAAATATTTTAATAACCGATACAATCTCAACTTCACTGCGCAAAACAGTCTTGAAAAGCCTTTATAAATGGCATTACAACGTCTTTAAATGTCTGCTAGAATGCTCAATAATCCGCTAAGCCCAAGAATGTTCGTCTTCTACAATGCTCGAATTATCATTGATGTGTAAATTAGATGTACTCTATGTACATATATGAGGTTATGTATGTATGTATGTATGTATGTATATATGTATGTATGCTTGTAAATGCGTAACCAAGCCTGAATGTTTGTTTTGCCTTGGATGCTATGTAGCAATGATCAATGCCGTTCACTCTCCCCGACTGTGTATAGTCCATGGATACATTATTAACATCATATCATGAGAGATAGAAATGAGAAGTCAAGTTAAATGATATAACATATTAACGATTGATTCGTACGTGGACAAGGCGTTGTAGTGACAGTAATATCGTCGATCGCAATGTCTCCTTGTGTGCCATTGCCCCTTTTTGCCTTGAATACCAATACATATTTTCCTTCCTTCAAGATATTTAGAACTGTACAGGACAAATGCCAGCTTGGTCCATGATTGCCGCTTAGGGTTTCAGTTATCTTGCTTTCGTTAGATTTCTCCATTTTTAAGAAAACCTTAAATTGAGAGAAAAATGGGATGTAGTGCACTTTGATCATCATGTTGAAATTACGCTCCAAAACGCTCAAAATGCTATGAAAACGTTCATTAAATTTTCATTTGATTCAAAAGGCAACTAAACACAAGAAAGTAAAAGACAATTCAGAAAATGCCAAGGCCCCCTACCTCTTCTTACAAATTATTCAAAGCTGGAAGACTACACTGATGTGGATGCTTTTTTAAAGCGTTAAATTATGATTACACTCTGTTTTGTATCAAAGCCAAATGAAGACGCCTAATTTTACTTCTCTGCACTTGCGATAAGATTGATTTGGTTTGAATTATCTTAACAAGTTCGTTGTAAAGTAAAACAGTAACTAATTGGTCTTTAAAGACGTAATGATATCACTGAAAACCGCTAATAAAACTATCGAAAAACAAAACTGACAATGGCGACTAGAAATTGCTTTCTCATCATCTAAAGACAATACATCATCGTGACGCTTTGGTATTTCATCTAGAAATGGTGCAGAAGATGCCGCCCTTTATTTCTCGCAATGCCACATGCCATAAGCAGGTGGGAGCTATAACTGAGGCAGAGATGAAGCGACATTGCAGAAGTTTATTGAAGCTTCTATTTCACGAAAGCGACCTCGCACTCTCATTTATGTTTAATTACTGAGGAATGCCTCTGTAGTTGAACGACAATGGAATAGTTTAGCATGCAACAGGTTAGCTCATAAATGCTGAGTTGTATTATGATAGTAATGCCTGCGTATTAAGTAGTGGAGCGAACAAATTCCTTAATTATGAAGATATAATTTTTAGAATTGAGATATAAGTGACTTAAAACAAAATAAAATCAACGCAGAACGAAAGAAAATATGGATAGTTATATTGTCAATTATACTCATTTCAAAGTTCATGTTCATTTTCAAAGTGAGTACTACCACTAAGATTTTTTCTTCTCTATGAAGCAAGGTTTCAACGTTGAAAACTAGTTGAGAAAAATATACAGTCGTAGGTATATTAATTGAGAGTTGAACGAAATGTAATCAGGATTTGCAGCAGAATGGAAATCTCAAGCAAATGTACATTAATTCTAAATGTTCTTCAATTAACTCAGACCATTGACAGATAATTGTGATAATAATATTCAGGGATATATTTGATTTTCGTTAATTGTTACAACATGTGATAACAGTTGAAACAATACATGTATGAGGCATTGGAAATTGCTATATGAGGTTTATTTGTTGTACAAGGTAGAATCAATTTTGTCTATATTCGACATTTTGTTCTCTAAACACTAACCAAATGTGTGTGACTATGACTGAGTATAATTGCCACCAAAACAATGTTCTTCCATCAAAGCATCACCTATGTAATTCGAATTGAATTTATTTTAAAAAGAGATCACTTCCTATGTAGAACACCATACCTCGAGAGAGTTTACATTCTGTCCATTCAAATTGTAGAAGAATCGCAGAAACAGATTCTCAGTTTTCTCAAAATAGCTGTAGACAGAAAATGATGCTGAATCTCCCGCAGTTCCATAACTTGAATCAGCTAGCATATAGTGGCCTAAAATATACACGAACATACTATGGAATATCACAAGGCTAATAATCACACCACTAACTGCTTAAAATGATTTAAACAAAGTAGTTAGTACTTTAGGAAGTCTACAACATTAATAATTAACAATTTAGCCGTCCAGCTATCACGTATCTGTATTTTTCTAAGAGATAATATATTAATAAATGCAAGAATTGGGCCATGATTGCTTATGTTTAAGATACAAAAAGAGACAGAATAATGGAATTAACACTTCTAGTACATCTTTAGCACGTATCTAATTTACAGCCATTAAACGGCAGGATGCATTTCTTGGCATCAATTTCAGGCATATGGCAGTTTTTATTTTTTTAAAAATCTATAACATATCTACCCGTGTTGTTTCTATATGTGTGATCTGCATTGGGTCCAGTGAAAGGCGAAAATACTGTGCCGGTGGACAGATGAAATCTGTAGGCATTATGATCAATGCACCCGTAGGAAAAAAGGCAACTGTTTAAACTTTCAAATGTGCACATTTCTGACAAAGGGAAAAATGAAAGATTATTAAAACACACACACACACACACACACACACACATATATATATATATATATATATATATATATATATATATATATATATATATATATATATATATATATATATATATATATCATACTATTCTGCGCAAATTATTTATTTTTTTATCAATATATGAACTTTGAAGCTAGTTAATGGTCATAATTTTACGTGCATTTGTTAGCAATGTACTTCAACTTTTACGTGATATTATACAGTTCAAGTGTATTAATCATTTCTAAATGGAAAACGTATAAAAACTTACTACTGAATTTGAATGTTCGCTTAAATATACATAATAAATATGCGCAAATTGCAAATAATAATTATTAATACTGACTGAGTTCTTAAGATATATTATGGAACGGTTTGATAAATTTCTTTGTCTCGAGTTTTGGACACCATTTACATATTAAAAAGTTCCTGCATTTCGTATTGCATAATGTTAATATTTCTCCTTCTGAGATCACATATAAATGGCAGTAGTTATATGCAGAATACCAAATAAATGCTTCGCTTACCTTAGGACCAAATTATGTGCTGATCAATATTAGGATATTCATTAAATTCTTTCAAAGGATATATACAGACTTTTACGTAGTAAATTAAATACACGTGTTATACCTTTTTGGCAGGCTGTCTGCTGCAAGGTTACTTCCAGTAGTGTGATAGTCAGATTCGTTCCGTCAAATGGCTGTCCTCTATTTGCATAGAAAACAAGTTGCAGCTTCCGGTCTCTGTAAACTGTGAGTTCTACACATTCACTAAAAATTCCATCGTACTCTGCATTTATTGAGAACAGACTTTCTTCACCACCATCATACGTAATATTTAGGCCGAATGCTCCTTTTGCCGCTCGACTTATTCTGTATTTGAATAAAATACTTCCACTGTATCGAAGTGTGAATACAGGAGATCTAAGGAAGGTTGTGGTGCCTTCTTTAGCTGCTGGAGAAAGAGTCATTCCACCTGTTAAAAATTTTAAGCAAAGCTTTGAATTAGCTTATAAATAAAATCGTAATGATATTAACTTAAACGTAAATCATAAACACCACTGATAGATGATAACATATGTGTCACAGATTTAGGCAAAACGGAACGTTTTTGCTGTAGAACTATTTGACTATTTTTCGTTGTACATGCGTACAACGTTATCGTGGGTGAATGCGTGTTTTTCCAGGTAAATGACTGTATTAACATGTACCTCGCCGGAAATTACTTGTGACAAAGGGACATTAATAACATGATATGCACGGGTATTTTACCCTGACTATTGCTCACTATCCCATGGATTTAAGTAAGAAGATCAATTTCTAAACCTACACTGGTTGTTTTGTGTCACGTCAAGGAGTGCACGTTCTCCGTTGTTCTCCAGCCATGGGGGTAAGTGTTAAATTTATATTTCATTTGATTTGCGAAGCTTATTCGGTTTCTAATGTCTTATCGCGTAATAATACATTTATTACAACGCAAATTTGAACTTTAAATTATAAGTCACTATTAGAGGTTAATGTAGTAGGATATATCTAGAGATTTCACAGAAACTATTATTATGACCAGTTTGGTTTTATTGTAGCTGATTGTGACTGCGACTGTGAATATGGCTAGAGCTGACTAGAGTTTACTAGATACGTCTAGATCTATCTGAAGCTGTTTAGAGCTGTCTGGAGTTTCCAGAGTATTTAAGGCTGCCAGCTGTCGATACGTATGAATGGAAGTACGTATGTCTGAGCCACAGACGAAGATGTACCTAATTCAAAAGGGGATTGTATGCTGTCTCTACGTGTGTATACGTATGACTGTACATATGGTGCATGCATGAAGGGTGCGAGTGGCCGATAAGAGTGTGGGCCAACCCAAGGAATCGTGCGACTGTACAAGGGGTCTAGAGGCATACGTTTCGTTCAATTCTTGCTCTAATTGGGCGCATTTGTATGTTTATAAGATTATTTTGAATCTTAGTTGTGTTCATAAGATTATTTTGAATCTTAGCTGCGTTCATAAGATTATTTTGAATCTTAGTTGTGTTCCAAGAGATTATGTGAATCTCTCTCATAGTTTAAGACATTATTTTGAAACACATTTCAATATCATAAGATTATTTTGAATCTTAATTGGAGTCCATACTTGAGGCAATGTGAATCTCTCTTGTAGTATATAATACTGTTTGAAAACATATATGCAGTCAATGAGGTTCTTGGATCTGTATGTCATATTGAGTTCATATTCTTTGTTTACTTTCACTGTGCTAACGTTTGTGTAAAGTGATTGGGTAAATCATATGTTGAAAGCGTGAGAGAATCATTTAATTTTTACACCATTTTTTTTCTTTATCAATTATTTTCATAAATTTCGATCTTTCACACATTGTGTTTGTCTTATTCATTTAGTCCTAAAACCCACTCGGTTTCTATTCTGCGACAATATGATAAAGGAAATCATTAGTTAGGCAGTTGACATCAATATCGGAACAGTTGTTCTTGTTTCGGGTTTGACTCCATGTTTAAGCGCATATTAATTGATACATGACATTATTATCACGATGAGAACCACCGACCGACGGGAAGCTACTGACAATCTTTATCACATACTCTCTTTGTCCGAACCAGAGATTCGAACCCCAGGGCCACATACGTAAGATGGCAGTGATCGTTTAAGGCGAGCGTACTTGAGCACTCAGTATAAAGATAAAGGATCCCAATCTTTAAGCTGAAGTAAATCGCCATATTATACAGTCACACGTTCGATCTAGACAGTGGTATAACGGTATGTTGTGGAATGTTACAAATGTTACAAATAAAAAGAAAGATACCTAGATAGACAAATATAAGCAATAACAGGAACATCATTAGAAATACTGATGTATGAATATGTAGATATGCGATATTTATGTATTTGTACCACTCTTACCAGTATATTTATCAATCATCCAGTACTCGCCATTGTAACCGCATGTAGAGGGTTCAAACGTACAGCTAACAGATGATGGAGCTATAAGTTGAAAATAATTATATATTTGTCTTTGACCTAAGATATAAATGGTGTTAAAAAAATGTTTTGAACAAAGCGTATCATGCCAATGTAGATTGCAGGTTGTAAATATTGAAAAGACTGAACCTACGCAAATTTGAATTACTGCTACTTTTTCCTTATTCTATAATTCATTGCGCTAGTCTTACGCTATATATAACATGTTCATTCAATTACATTTTTTATTACAAGCAGTGATTAGCTTTTAAGGACATGATGTTTTTATGTATACAAAAATGTCCTTAAAGATAAAAGTATATATTTACCTATAAAGTAAGCTTAATATCCGATCCGAATGTAAATTATGTATTTCAGAAGTTCTAAACACAATATGTTCCTCTACTTTATAATTAAATTTATGTTTTGCGTTTCGTCTTATGATTGGGATAAAATAAATAAAATACGTTATTTGTCATATAAAAATGTGACTTAAACCTAATTACAGTCTATGAATTGTTATTCCTTTACCTTTGGAAACAAGTATTGTTGTGTTGGTCACGCCATAGTTAAGTCAAGAGGAGACATTATCATCACAGATTCCAGGCCAGACTGTATAATTCACTAGTTTTCAGAATAGTTTTCACAAAATGAGATACTCACATTATTGTATAGCAAAATGCCTGTGGTAAAGCAACAATAAAAACGAAATGTATGCTTGTCCTGAAATGCGATGCAGATGTAAAACACTGTAAAATGTTTAGAGCGGTTGATAACGCAAGCAAGGTTTCAAATGTTTGAACTTGAAACTTGCTTATAAATCTTCATTTCAACATGCAGTAACAATCAATAAAATAAAGTTCTTCCCGTTCTAATTACTTAAAGAAGAGAATGAAGACATATTGCATACAAGTAACATATAATATAAACAATCTTACAGCACTGAAGACCCATGCTTTCTTCAAACCAGTAGCAGCCGTTATAATATTCAATCGTGCAATTATTGATGTCCTTCTCATTCATCTCACATTCAATGTTTGATATCAGATGGTCAGGTCCACTTCCATATGTTGATCCATACATTAGCTGTGCAGGCGAACTGAATCAAGAAGGCACATATTGTTTCCTTTCAATCATTAACAACAACCAATATCTTAATACCTAGAAACATTTTATAGATAGGCCTGTTCTGTGTATAAACAATTGGCCATCACATTATGATGGGTAATCATGTATAAATCGTATATCTAGCCATTAGTTTATTTCACGACTAAATTAAATTTGAAAAATATTGGATCGAACTTACAAATAAATAGCATTTAACATAAATATCGGATATGAAAAATGGAGAAAGATGGAGAAAGCGTATTTGAAAAACACAGCTGAAAGGATGACATTTAAGCACTTCCCACAAACATTGCCGTCTTTGTCGAGTTTGTTATGGTAACTAAATAATGTCTTAAAATGAATGCTGGTCAATTTACCTGAATCCCATGAACTCACAGAGCAGTGCAGCAGCCATATAATTTATATTTCCGCAAATTGTTCCCCATACACCATTCATTTTTACTTCAACTCGGCCGTTATAATGTTCAGTTCCACCAATCAGCCTAACATCTTCTATTATTTTCTTGTATTCTAAAATAATTTTTTGTAAGGAGGATACTGCATTAGTTCTATGAAAGATATGTCATATGTTTTCAAAGGAGAATTAAATTAAGTAACAATCAATAGTTCAGAATATATATAAAGAAATCCACTGTTACACAGACTTAATATGTTTTATTTAAAAGTAAAGTCACATTTAATTTGCATGCAGCAAAATAATTTTGCGTAGATTGCAATGGATTCATTTCATTCACATGCATGCTGTTTGACAGATAATTGGATTTGTTTAATTATTATTGCAGGCGGTAATTATAAAGAATTTGTTGTATTAATCATGACATTTATATGGTGTCATTTTCATCAAATATTACCATTTGTTTTGTAAATGTTGGACACAATCTTCTAGAAAGGAACATGTGACATATCCGGCTGTCATATACATGTGGTAGCAATACCACTTAACGATATGCAGATACATTCATTAAGCTGCTTTTGAAGAATAAACTGCTGGATATAATATGGCTACGTACTCAAAATAGCATCTGATAATTAAAGTGGGCCCTTAATTTCACATGGCCCTAGATTTAGCTTTTTAGAAAATATCGGGTAAAATATTCAGTACGTTTGCATTTAAGCAGAGAAACGAAAATACAGTGGTACTTAGCAAATGCCTGTGAACTTAGTACTAGCTTGTGCATTTTCATATTAAAAAATACATTTCAGAATATCATGTGCTAAAGATATTTGAAATATTATTTCTCAGCAATATGGATTGATGTCACTAACATACAAAATTTAATATTTGGTTTGTATGTTAACAATTTATAATGTTTTATAATATAATTTTCAGAGATAATTGTACTGTGAAAATTGGCATTAATTGCTACGTTGATGACATGCGACAAAACATCACATAAAAACAGCGACTTATTGGCTATAAAAGGGAGGAACTTACTATGTATGCGTATGTGCAATATGTTTGACATTATTGATTGTAAATCAAGTTCATGACTTCGAAAATCTATTTCCAAAGAATTCTTTGCAAAGTACTTTTGGATACCGATGAGCACTCTACGTACAATCTGACACCAAATTCCGAACAGATAGGCGCACGATTGTGTCTAAATGATTCGCACCATAAACGGTGCACAAATGTACAATAGATACACTAAGATCATATGGAAGAGCTAAACAATATCTGGACCGAAGTGTTCAGTCAACAAATTTGTAGTAAATAAACCTTGACATATGAATATTAGAACCCTCTAACAAACGATTTGAGAAGAAAATATGAATGAACGTTCTATAGAGTGTTTGTCTATCTACTACATTTTTGATTTTTAATAATATTATAATCGTTGTAAAAATCGTCATTAGTTTTAAAGATTTAATTGCTTATAATAAAACTAAGGAGACAGCTATATTTGATCCCAAAATTGCAATTTGACATACGATAAAGTAAGCTGCACAGCTCTGATGATTATACTTATAGAAGGACACATACTTAATGGCACGCGTTTATTACACATGCACCATACACTGAAAATAGATTTGTGTAAAGAAGCCAACAATAGCTCTCCTAACAGACAGGCGTATCTACATGTAACATATTGTCATGTTAATCCGGGGCTTATAGCATATTTCAAACTCAGTACTTTGGTTTGTGTCTTTAATTATCACTTCATTGATTTTCTTTTTCAATTAGATTTTGATCAATGTTAGAAATATTATGTTGTTATAAGCATGAATCCTCATATCCGTATTAAAAAATAACTAGTCCTGAAATGGGTGGATCTCATTAATATATGTAATCACATATCTGACAAGTGAAATAACATTTACCCGCTATCAAAACTAGATCGGTGTATCGAATATATCATTTACTAAATATAAAATGTACCGTTATTTAATACAACACTGAACATTACTAGAGAATACAAATTTCTGCTTAAGTAACTTTATGACTTGAATAGTTAATTTAACTGGACCAGATAATGGGATTCTTCTATGCCGGTCTCACAGGTTGATTATAGGAGCCATTTATCTTGCTTGTTTACAAAGTATACCTGCCGAAATTCCTTTGGTTTACTGTTCAATATTATGAGAAAATAGTACACGTGTTTCCTCCTTTATATACAATTACTTACAATTATGGTAAAACTAAAACAGTTTATATGCATTGTATACGTAATACTTTACAACTATATGATACCTGTAAGCTGCATTATACAATAAATATTAAACAATATTACCTGTTTTATTCTGTATTGGTAGTATAATTGCTGGAAAATAAGCAATACCTTTTATTATAATACTAGCGATTATTATTGTGAGAAAAAAAATGTGATGTAAATTCAGATTACAAGCTCAATTTCTCTCTTGTACTAAATTTCGTATTCATTATTTGAAGTATTTAATATTAACTTTCATCTCAAAAGAAACATGTAGTGCACGAAGTGAATAAAATAGGCTGTGGATGAAATTATTTTAATAATTTCAACCGAAATAAAACAGCGACAACGCATAACATGATTTCCTCAATTCAGAAATGTGTCATGCATTGCCTTTCTGTCTTTGCCATGTTTTAAAACTGTCGGTCACACTGAAGTCGTTAGTACAGTTGTTGAAGAAAAAGATAAAATAAAACATGTGCTTACAGCCTCTATAAAATATCGATGCATTTATTGCATTATACTCAAGATAATTCTATATAAATTACTGACAATGATATACTGCGTTTACATATAGTACTGAATATTGAACATTGTTTTAAATATATTTCAAGTGTTCGTTTTCTTGAAGTGAAATGTTATGACAATTCACTTGTAGAGTTGTTAAGTAATACCTGATATATTAATGTTAAGACAATTCGGTTCCTCGCTCATATATGGCAAATATTTGCAATAATATCCCATAATTTCTGTTGAATTCTCGAGACCTAGATAGGTTGCCCAATCGCCGCATCCTATAGAAATGTCTGGAAAAAGAAATGTCTAATTTGTGGCAAAAATATAAAAAGAAAAGAAATATAAGACATTTTCATTAAGGCGGTAACAGACAAAAATCGTCTTTGAATGAAACATTGTATATAGTCTAGTATGGATGCAAACATGCTTTTACACTATTATGAAACAAAGTACTTATCGATTTGCATGAATAGATACATTTACGAAGATGCACATATATTACAATATGCTGTGATGGTCATACATCATCACTTTGTCTAGTTTTCTCTTTATTAACACGAAAACTAAAATACAGTTTTAGTGCCATACACACTGTCCTAATTGAACAGAACAAACTTTAATATGAACATATACAAATTTTGCAAGCATACTAACTCTATTGGATATATATTGGACATAGTCCATTTCATCTAAAGAGACATCGCGTGCAGTGTGCTCTTGTCATGTGATATAACGAAAAATGTACCAGTTGCAATTCATGTTCCATAAATGGCATGAAAATGAAAAAATTGGAAAATGCTTAATTAAATGAACAATAACTAAACTTATTCATATAAGTTGGACACACAGAGACACTCATTCTCATTAATTGGAGTGGCAATAGGATATGTGAAATACGATTGCACATGACAAAAAATAAAGAAATGCATGCCAAAATATACGGATAGACAAATATTATTTTTTGTTTCTTTGTACATAAAGAACTTCTTGTTAGACGTACGCCACCTACATTCGCACGATTCCCTGCATACTGGACGTCTTTCTCCATTCTGGCAAGCAGTAGTATACCATCCACAGTACAATGTGAGTCCTGGTTCAGTACACGGCATTCCACTTAGATAGTGGGCGTAAATTTCAAACTTTTTTAAAATGTTAAATGCATCTGTCACATCTGTTATTCCCCTTATATTTGTCCTTGTCACATATTTAAAACCTCGTTCTGTGCACGTTTGTACAGGATTCAGGACACAATCACCTGCATTGGAAAAGTACCCTGATAAAAACATTTGTACTAAAACTCCCTGGTGCGAAATATATCCTGTTATTAATATTTATCGAAGTTACATAATTAATATTCACGTTGCATACATTAATGTATAATGATACATATTGAATCCATAAAACTTTCTGGTATGAAATACGGACTGCCCACCCATTAGAGTTAAAACTATAAGATTTAATAGAGTCCATTGCGAAAAGATGCGAAAGAGTATGATTCAACTACTGACAGAAGATAATACTAATTTATTTGACCTGTTATATTTCTTCCATTGCGAAAAGCGTTTATTCAGTTCAAAAGATGGATTTCATTTCATTTAATATTGACACCTGCATTCACGCCGCCACGTTTAAAGGTCACTGGCCACCTATATTGTACAAACGTGTGATATTATTATAGTTATAAATAAAACGCATTGGTTATGTATGCACACCATAAAATGTTTAATTAGACGGTAGTTTCCGAGTGCCAAAACCGGATATGACGTACATGTATCCCTAATATTCAGCCTAGCCATTCAAGTGCTTAATTTCCCCAAGTAAAATGTCTGTTATATAGCGTACTAGCGTTCTTTTGTACAGCAAATATGGTGCACTGTGTTGCATACGGATGTAACCAAAAGAGTGATGATGGGAAAAAGTGTTCTTTTTTTCCGAAACACCACGTGTACCAGAAAAAAGTGTATCTAATCTGTCGGATCAAATAGGGGAAGGATGGGAAAGTTTATCATTAATGCTTGATTATAGTGACTTTGGTCCAAATACAATTCTGCCCAACTCGAAATACAATTCGGTCAAACTTAACAATAGTTTGTACGTTCTTCTTCTTCTTCAAAAAATGTAGGTGTTATGTAAGATATTTGTTAAGAAAGAAATAAAAAATTAACTAAACTATTTTGATACTTTTTGAAAGAAAATAATCGTACTTCATAACTTACATATTTATGAGAGAAAACACAAACTGACATATCTTGCTTGTTCTAATCAAAATATTTATATATATTTTTATGCTAAAAAATATATGCATCTGCACAACGGTACTCTCAATTTAAGTCTTCCGATCAAATTATCGATAATCATTTATATAAAAAAATACGTAACAGATAACATTCGACATAATACGTTTACATTTTGCTAAGGGTAGTGTACATGAGATATTATAACAAATATACTTAATTTTGTAACACAGCTGCATGCAATACATACTAGATTACACATGAGAAAGAGAGAGAACAATGTTGAGCATTTTGTCAGTATTTAGTTGCTGCAATATTAAGCTCTTATCAATTAATTTTGTTTGTTTTTATTTTTCAAGTTGTCTTAGTGTTTGCACGCGGAAATTGAAAGCTTGTCATTACTGGTCAATATCGTCAATCAGATTTGCTCCATTTTTCCGTATAAATTAGAAAGGAAATAATTTTGTGCTTAATTTGTGCCCACCCTCCACGCTTACGGTACAAAATAAATTGATAAACATACACTTGTTTGAAAATAAAATGAAAGAAATTAACCTTGCATTGTTATCAAATATTCTTTCTTTTGTCATCAAGCAAAAATCATTTTAATATATATTTTAATATATATATATATATATATATATATATATATATATATATATATATATATATATATATATATATATATATATATATATATATATATATATCAATGAACTCAGCATATGTAGCGAATGCCGGCTTGCGTATGCATCCTTAGTGTAGTGTTTCGCTTATGTCAAATAACAAAACCGCCAATGGGACGAAAGTATCACCCGATTGTTTGAAGACACCTGCCATTTGCGCATGATAATTTACTTATTGAAAACTAACCCAGATTTTATTGTACCCAGGTTAACTATACGTCGTTATCTCGCTAATAACAAAATCATTATCTTAAGATAAATTCAATGTGAGTGCAAATGATAATCCTTTTGCTAGCATGAGCTACAAAAGTATTTTTAAAGCAAGTCATTATTGATTATAATATTTGCCCTGCAAACACCAATTATGATTAAACATGGCAAACAAATAGAAGCCCAGGTGATAAACACAAGCGGAAGGGAGCAATAAACTCATTGTTTGAACTTACCGACAGGATATCAGATACCTAGGTTATTTTATTGCAATGCAAACCATCCCCGGAAACTTGACTTTGGTATCTTTTTAGTGTGCCGAGTTTTCCTTCTGAAATCGGCTGACAAAAGGAAGTCAAGTTTGGCTCCTTTTGGATTCTTTAAGTGTGTCATTTTCTTTCATTTTTTTATAAAGTCTGCCGACACAGGGAAGCCAGCATTAATTCTTTTTACCTGCGTTAACAGGAATTTTCAAAATAAATTGACACAATGGAGCAGTTTTGAAAGCGACACAGTCTAATACGTCGTGCACGCATACCGATATGTGGGTGAACAGTAAATTAATTTTCATTAGTTTCATCTAAATATTCCCTACCCATAGCTTATAGTGTTTTATTTTTCGACAAGAAGTATGTACTTCGTCGTGTATGGATAAATGTACGTCATTTCCGGTTTCGTCCTCTATAGGTGGGAAATCGTAACTAAGGGGAAGTAACAGCGTTGCACACTTCTATTTCGAGTAATTAAATTATTATTTCTTCTTTAGACTTGATATTTTTGTTCTTTTTGTGCGAGTATAACTATTTTAATCTTATAATGCAAATCTGATATAAATAGGAAAATGTTGGAGTATGGCCAGTGAATTTTAACACATAGATAATGTGCACATGTTTTGCATTTAAACGTTCATTGTGAATGAAATGCAAAGAAAGGATATAAATAATAGACTTAATTCAGCAATAAGCCAATAAAGTCGTTTTCGGTTTAACTGCTGATCATGCCCATCTTCTATATTCAGGACAAAGATCTGATTGTTAGATTGAGTCGGTAATATGTATAATGTACATATTCCCAGGATACAATACGTTCAAGTCGCCGATGCCGAGTATCAGCCACAAAATCTCCATATTATACAGTTTATTTGTGTTTTCTTAGTCCAACAAGTATTATTAAATAACGTTAACGTTCATGGACATTATTGTATACAAATATAGTATATTAATCTGTGTGTTCTTATTCCCTAGCCAAAGTATTAGTAACGTACTAATAAAAGTATTCCAGGGTTGTCTGAAAATTCAAGCTATCATTTTGACATTCATTCAGTATGCCTTATAATCCGTGCGTTTTATTATCAATCTGTTAGTCAGGAACTAAAAACATTTAATACTGTGATTGAATTATTGAATTATATTAATACAATCAAATTAAAGTTTCTGCCATGTGAACTGTGTCCCACCCATTATTCATCCCGTCTTACACAAAGACAAGAAAACAAACCAGGGACAATAGCAAGAAAGAAATGAATATGAATCATCTGTCAGACAGCACAAAGACAACGCGGATGCAAATGTTCCTGATACTGGTACCTGATGACGCTGTTGTTGAAGACGAATTGGGCCCAGTTGTAAAGGTTGAATCTGTGTTAATATAAAGTATAATCGTATACATATTATTTCGCACGTGCTATTTAGCAAAGGTAATGAATTCACGAGCCTATCAATCCCAAAGCAATATCAAATTTCACTTAATAGAACTCCTGATTTAATTTGTCCACTATACATGGCATGGGTATTAGGCACTATATCAAGGCATATTCATGAACAGGCGTCACATTACAATGTGTATTAAATTTACACGTGTATTCTATATTATAACTATATGATTACAGTACTAAAATAATCAGTTTTCGTTATAAATATATAATTAAATTTTTGAATTTACACGCACAGCTAAAATAACAGCGATTATGTATGTGCTAATTTGACGCAAACAATTATCTCGTGTACAACACCTCTACTAAGTTATTTGTTGTATAAACAGTCATGCTGGCTGTCATAGTTATGGAACGGAAAAGGTGAGAGTTTATTACATTTGTGTGAGTACAAAGGACAGCATCGTAAAGACGCTAATGTTATATAAGAATATGACTGAGATATTTTGATCAAAGAACGAAACATCGGAGTTACAAATCAATTTACTGACGATTCGCATAAAACTATAATTACTTTAGAGTGATTCGCACGCTAGGTATATGTTTAAATGAGGTGGTAATATAAAAAGTGGGTTATTTTAGAATTAGAGCCAAAATATAAAGAAACCAAAATCAGATGGCAAGTAGTATCAAAGTGTGTAAGCTAAATGTATATCCTGGATATCCTGTTTTGATCAGAACAGTAAACGTTATTAAAAAATAAGCTGACGTTAAATGATCTGTATAAAAATGCGTTATCCAAATCGCTTTGACCTGAATATAAGCAATATAGAAAAGGCTGGAACGCATGCGGAGTAAACCAAAAGTACACAAGACCGTGTAGAATATGAACAAAAGGTTTAATCTAAGTGAAGCACTGAGTTCAGAAAGTAGCAGAGAAATGTATCAATATAATAGTTTAACTTGTAACTGACACATAATTAATATCACTAATATTTCTACAACTACGGACTATAACACTAATAATAACAAATTAACTAACTTAATACAAACATAAATAAACAAACATGCACAGGTCAAGAGTCAGGATTGTTTCCATGGATAAAAAATTGTTGCTAAGATTTTCGTATCATAAAATGACAACTGACTGAACTATTGACAAAAGTGCAATAGTGATGCTTTTGTAATTCTGTCAGTTCGCAGTCCAAATAATGCAGAGTGATATGTACCTATGGAAGGCACCAATACGTATTTGTAACAGCTGTTAAATGTGTACGTGTACACATGCTTTTATCATTGGCTTATGTTTATACCATTCTCACACAGTTTGAATATTTATACAACAATATTTATCTGTATTTGAGTCTTGTCTTTTTATCATACGAAACATTTGACACGCTGTGGCGTATCATTTAGCAAAGGCTATGTAGAAACGTCATTGATTAATATAACGTCTTTAATGTTATTTTAAATAAAGTCTTAATAGTGCTAATTTTGCTACTGCGAATAATAAGTTATGCCAAACAACGCAATAAATGCGTGGAACAAAACAAGTATAAAAACGTCAGCCAATAATGATATAAAACAAAAAATACGCTTATGTTCCTTAAGCAAGTAAACGTATATTCTAAAATATTTATCTCACATGTTGAATCCTCTTCAACTGACAATGTTGTTGTTGCGTTTATGGTGGAAAACACGGTTGTACTGCCATTAGTGGTCCCTGAAAAGTACAAACTGATTCCATATCAGCGAACTATCAATTTGCCAGAGACCCAGATAATATAATACATACAATAAAGTAGCATGCTGAATATTAATATTGATACAATTCAATGATTCAACAAATTGAAATGTTGCTGAAGAAACATACCGATATTGACATTCCCTGATGTTTTAATCTTAAAATTATCGATAATATGTGGGTCAATATAAAAGTTTTATTTAAAAAAAAGCTTCATATATATGAATACAAATAGGTCCTCCAGTGCAAGTTAAGAAAGCGTGACCTCATGAACACAATATTAATAAATAAAATTGTTGATACATTCGATTTTTAATTTAAGCAATTTGTTGATTTTTGTATGTTTGGGATTTCTCGATTGGTAAAAGTTAAATAACTCCTTCTAGCTTAGTTTCTTAATGAAACAAAAGAAATGTGTGATACAAAATATATATATGACTATTGCATCAAACATGAGCTTCAAGTAATTTTGTTTACTTTTACGCATTGCTTGATCATCCTTAAATGCATTTATCAATTCATTTATACACAAATCAATAATATGCATGTAGGCATCAGCTAACAGACTGATAAAAATATAGTATACGATCAAATTGATCACCACAATCTTACGTTGTGAAGTATCACTATAAACCACTTATTATTGCTTATAAAGATCGGTTTTCTTTACAAAAAAGTGTAAAGACAATGTATATGCACCTATGTATCCCGTATTATAAATCAAAATAAATCCGAAGATAGTCTTTTTTCAATAGCTATATTACAATCAATGTATTCATCGGGTTCTGAATCTTATATATATATATATATATATATATATATATATATATATATATATATATATATATATATATAATATATATATAATATATATATATATATATATATATATATATATATATATATATATATATATATATATATATATATATATATATATATGTGTGCGTGTGTGTGTGTGTGTGTGTGTGTGTGTGTGTGTGTGTGTGTGTGTGTAGCTCTTCCATGACAGGCGGGTCTGGAATGTCGTCCAGGGCAGTTCCATTGACATTGTTTTGGGTTCCATATAGCTCGAGATAGTGCTCAACCCATCGCTGCAGTTGTTTCCACTGGTCTGTGAAGACTTCGCCCGTCCTGGACTTGAGGGGGGCGGTCTTGTCGCTGGGGTGTCCTGTCGCCTTCTAAATATCCTCATACATTTCTCGCCATTCCAGACCTGCCTGTCATGGAGGAGCTTAACACACAGCCCATCCTGGAAGAGCTCGGAAAAGAAATCGATTGCCTTGCCATTGAGAAGGCTCCTGGAAGCCACGGCATTCCGCCTGAAGTTTTGAAGAGCGGAAAACCAGCACTGTTCCAGCCCCTACACACAGTCCTCTGCCTTTGCTGGAACAGGGATACATACCACAGGACATGCGTGACGCCAGCATTATCACTTAGTACAAAAACAAAGGAGACCGTAGCGACTGCAACAACTACCGGGGCATCTCCCTCCTCAGCATCGTCGGAAAGGCTTTCGCCTGTGTTGGCTTGGCGCGCTTGCAGATCCTAGCCTCGCGTCTACCCATAGTCCCAATATGGAGTTCGAGCCGGCAGGTCAATTGTAGACATGATGTTCTCACTATTTCAGCTGCAGGAGAAGTGTCGCGAGCAGCAGATGCCCCTCTACATTGCCTTCATAGACCTGACGAAGGCGTTTGACCTGGTTAGTCGGAGTGGACTCTTCAGACTCCTGCAGACGATCGGCTGCCCCCCACGTCTGCTTGCTGTCATTATGTCGTTCAACGAGAACATGCACAGCACAGTGTGCTTCAATGGCGCAACATCTGAAGCCTTCACAGTCATCAGCGGAGTCAAACAAGGCTGTGTCCTTGCGCCGACGCTCTTTGCCATCTTTTCTCCATGCTTCTCCAGTACGCATTCAAAGACTTCAGCGAGGGAGTGTACATCCATACCAGGGCTGACGTCAAGCTGTTCAACTTCGCCCGTCTCCGTGCTAAGACTAAAGTCACAGAGGTACTCATCCGTGAACTGCTCTTCGCCGACGATGCAGCATTGACAGCACACACTGAAGATGGACTTCAGTAGCTGGTATGCCGCTTCTCCCATGCTTGAAAGGAATTTGGACTGACCATCAGTTTGAAGAAAACGAACGTCATGGCTCAGGATGCAGATTCCCCTCCCTCTGTCACCATCGATGGGTAGAACTTGGAAGTTGTCGAGAACTTCACATACCTCTGGTCTAACATCTCCTACTCACTCACCATTAATTCTGAGGTGAACGGCAGGATTGCCAAGGCATCAGCAGTGATGGCCAGACTTAACCAGGAGTCTGAACAACCCCAACCACACCGAGAAGACCAAATTGCGTGTCTACCAAGCCTGCGTACTCAGCTCACTTCTCTACAGCAGTGAAACTTGGACCACCTGTGCAAGACACGAGAGGAAACTCTACAGCTTCCACCTGAGATGTCTGCGGCGCATTCTGCTCATCCAGTGGCAGGACAAAGTACCCAAGACAGAGGTTCTAGGACACGCCAACATGAACAGCATCTTCTCCATTCTCAGCGAGAGGCGCCTACGCTGGCTTGGCCATGTCAAGAGAATGGACCCAGGCGCATTCCCAAGCGCCTGTTATATGGGGAGTTAGCAGAAGGTGCACGACCAATTGGACGACCACATCTGCGCTACAAAGATGTTTGCAAGAAGGATATGAAGATCATCAATGTCAGTGACTGGGAGAGCTGTGCAAACAACCGTTCCAGCTGGCGTCTAGCTGTCAGGCAGGGAGTTCAAAGCGCAGAGAAAGAGAGAAAAATAAAACAAGCTATATATATATATATATATATATATATATATATATATATATATATATAAGGAGAGATGATTAGTATAGTATTAATTAGTTTATTTAAAAATGAACCGTCAAGTGTGTGATGACGTTTCTAACGCATTTATAACATCTAGAAGCGAAGCTCACCTCCCAACTGTTGTATTAGCGTGTTCCTAACGTTCCATAAACAATGTCGTTTAAAAGTTGCTGTCTAAGAGACCTAAAAGAAGCGAAGCCTTAACAATGATGACAAACTTGAAAGGAATAGCTTCATTTAAATATCTTTTATTAAGATATTGGGTATTTGATCATCTATAGTATGAATGACATTTTTGTACGATGTACAATCTTGAAAGGGTGTGAAACACTTTAAATCAGTCAAACCGTTATTTGAGTAAAGTTGATGGCATGATAACTGCTACAATACCTTACCATTACGCTGTAGCTATTATGTATTTGATACTATTACAATGAGCTGACATAAGTAAGTGTATATAAACAGTATTGTATTCTTTTATGTTTCAGCGATATTGCTATTATTAAACATATATAATAATTTCCTTTCCAAGTGAATTTTTTTTACCGAACAGAGTCTTTATGAAATCATTTGCATATTGACACTATAGCCTACAGGTTAATGTACCCTATAACCAACTCATCCATCATTTAAAGATTTCACGTACCGCAATATGTTTCGTCCTCTCCGTTTTTACAGTCATTATTGTGATCGCAGAGTGATTCTCTCAGTAGACACACACTGACATCGCCATTTTCCGTGGACACCTGACATCTATATTCAGTTTCGTTACTGCAAGTGGCTTTTAGAATGCAAGTAATAATGAATAAATTGATGGGATTTCTCATTTAAGAAGAGATTGCTTAAATGATGGAAAATCTTTGACAATAGACACACAATTGAATGCAAATTGTTTACAGTCTGTATTTTATCTTTCCAGGTTAGAACAATCAGACCTTCATAATTGAAATGCCAGAATCTGAAAGAAACTTCTTAACTAAAGTTCGTATTTCCTAAAAAAAACGCAATATGTGAAAAGGTTCTTAAAACATTATATTTGAACATCATTACGACGTAACGTTTGTCGCAAAGGACTGATTCATGACATAGTAAATGGAGTGTGTCCGCTCTGATGGCCGATCTACAAAGCTGATTTCTAGCAAGCTATGTTCATATTAACTACGTATTAACTATTTAAATAATAATGGCAATAACGCATCTATCAATTTGGAAGTATAACCACGTTTATTTATTAATTAAGACCAACACAAGTAACATGGAAACTGTATCGGATAAACCTCTGTTGTTAATACATTCCACTTGTTAAGGTTAGACAATAGTGTCATTATTTTTAATTAATCCAGTTTATAGTATTTGACGCAGGTGATTTCATTGAATGGGGTTATTTTGGGGAGTTTAAATGAGCCGTATGGTCCAAACCTTAATATTTATCCAAAAGAGCATGAATTTATTATTGAACCCGATTGCATCATAGCAATATGCCGCTTGAGAAAAAATGATCAAATTTAAATATAATAACATGATGATTTGTTTTCCTAGGCTATAAATTATGCAAGTTTGTTTTATTTCATGAATGAAATTTTATAAATAGTGTACATTATTTTATCACTCCATTTTAATTTACATTAAACAATCAAAGTCTGAACAATTTAATTGAATTAATCAACATATCGTTATTACTTATACATAGTCCATAAGATAAGGATTTGTTGTGCTTTCATTTTTGACAGACCGTCATATAAATTCTTTCAAAATGTCCCGCATTTACCTTTTGCTGCACAATTTGACAGGTATACGTTGTCTACAGCAATTTCGTAATCTCGTCCCTCTACAAGAAATTCAATGTGGAAGTGACCTACAGGTATATCCAACGACCTTTCGTTCCAAGAGGCAACATACACGGACGAGCTGTACATATAGTCAAGTTGCTTGACAAAACCAATCTCGTCGTGAAGATACACATACATTGCAATATAATTGTTTACGTTGAAGTTAATTGAATAACTCAGTCGGCAGTTGGAATTTAGACTGCTAAATGTCGCTGAAATTAAATCAAAAGTTGACCATGTGGAAGGATTCTTGCTTGCAGCCACCAGGAATGAACCTGAAAGTATATCAGACGAAATATAAGTAACTGAACATAGATAAATCCTTTATCCTACAGCTCGTTTTTCTTTGTATCTCTCTCAAGTTTAGAGTAGATGTTGACAAGATAAAAAAGAGTTGACAATTATTATAATGATGTTACCTGAGATAGAAATAAATCGTAGTTTCAAAGAATTTTATTTGTTTCATAACAGTTACAAGTTACATAAACATTGAGGGCTAATAATTCAATAAACAATCTAATTACAATTAAATATATTAACAATAATTAAAGATTTTGATCCATCTACAAAAATATTTTGCAAAATGTCAGAATTATATTAAACTAACCATCAGATCCAAATTTCTGGTCATTAATTATGTTATATCCCATCATATATGGTGCGTCCACTAGTCTCCATAAATTATATCCATATTTATGTTTATTGTAGTATCCGCAGAAGCCTTCTTCAAAATCACATGATGCGTTTAGCGCTAAACAAAAAAAAATGAATAAATAAACATTATACATATAAATCTTATCGTGGTAAATTCAGATTTCTTCTCTCGTTTCGGTTTTATATATTGATGCACGTATCTAATAATCTTTGTATTTGTATTTGATACATTATCTGTTTATCTGTTACTTTAAATAATGTACTTCGTTGAAACGTACGATTGCATTATTTGAACTAATATTGCCAAATCATAATACTTGCCCTAAACAATTCAACAATAATGTTCTCTAATTTCCTTTGATGTTTATTGATCAATGATATATGTTTACGTGCTTAACCAGCACTAAATTATAATCAAGAATATGATGATCAAGCCGCTTGTCATTTGCAAAAGATGACAAATAGGTGTATCCAGACTGTTTAGTAAAGATCATTAATTGGGTTCGTTTCACATTTACTCAAGAATTATACTGTTATGGTAACATTCAGTAGACAAGTTGTCAGTTTCGATGTACCAACCTGTTGGTGTATGTTAGGCAGTAACATGGATACAGTGAGAGCATAAGACATACTGCAATTTCTAAAACGGCGTGCATTGGAACGAAAACTCCGTAATGGTTGCAACTGACCATTCATGAACCGACTGAATAAGACGTTTATCAGCTGATGAAAATTCCACGTAGATACACAGGATAAGGAAAAGGAAAAGGAAATGTCCCAGGTTAAAATAATTGTGGTATTTATACTTTGCTAAATGGCTTGCAGTTAGTTTACCTATTACAAAATTGTGAGTCACACAAAAATGAGAACGATGAAAAATATATATTTTATAACATGAGATTCACTCGAGATTTACCTAATATATCTACAGAGTGCCGTTTCATGCATTTCGTCCCTATAAAAAACAAAAGCATTACTGCACTCATCAGTTTGATGTCAGTCAAGTTGAAATTTGTATGCTGAAACCTAAATCAAAACAGTTTGCGCTCTCGTAGTTTAGGGCCAGATTCTAGGATATGACTGAAATAAAACTATTTCCGTAAAGAAATCAAATGGCGCCAATGTCACGGGATTAAACACTTCTTTTATTGGATACATGTACTCGGGTTTCGTTTCTTTGTGTACAACGGTACCCGAAGGTGATTTATGTGTATTGTATTATATTTTGAAATAGTGAGTTCGGCTCATCCCATGCCGCACCTGCGAAGTGTTCTTGATGGGACGAACCGAATGCCTACAATGCACAAACTATGTGTATACATAGCTCACCGTACGTAAATTCCTTTACAGTGCGGATAGGTCTTGTCAGCCGGCAGTGTACTGATGACTGAGTGTATCTCCGTACATGTAATTTGTTAGCCGTGGTCTAATTGTGGAGTTCCTGAAACCCAGTGTATCCTTCGTGACTGTAAAGATAAGTTATATAGCTGTCCCTCTTTTTTATCACGATACTTTCGCTACCTGAGTGAATGCATTTTACTATATGAATAACATTTTACATCGTTTACTACCTGAGTAAACTATATCCATCGTTTCATTGTGAAATCATTGTGAATCAGTCACCCCTTGTCTTTGTATTTGCTAAATTAATTTATTTGTATTTTTCATCACTAAGTCTATGCGTTATGTTATTTTAATCCATTATTTGGATTATATATAGACGCACATCCTCATAATTAGTTGCTCATTCAAGTCAGCCATTATTAAACATTATATTTATATCATCGTCAAAAGTGTTATGCTGTAAATCCGAAAAATCCCACCCGGTTATCTTATTACAACCGAAAATCATCGCCAGGACAAAAAGGTAAAAAGAGTAAAAAAACACACTCTAAATCAAATTTGATAGGTCCACAATGTATAATTGATATATTTTATGACTTGATCCTCGAAATAAATGGGGATCCGAATAAAATACAAAATAGTTGGTGTCTTGCATTTCATACGATTAGCACAATTGTTGCTAATCTTTTCTGAGTCTAATTCATGGACCGAATTGTCACCGTACCGTTATATCCACATTACAAGTTGTAATTGAGGTTTTGGCAAAAACATACTCTACTTGTGCATTATTGTAAAACATAATTCCAGAGAGGGCAATATCTCGCAGAGAAAATGCAAAGACACTAGCATAATCAACGCTGTAGTTCTCATCGCGATGCCCCAGTATAATTACAAAGGAAAATATAATAAGTACGAACATTTATGTTATAATAAAATTATGATACACATAATGTGAGGTTTTAATACAAAACTGTTAATAGATTTGCCATCATTCACTTGATCGTATTGAACGGAATAGAAAACTGAGTAAATGGATGAAAATAACAAATCGGGTGTTGTAAAATTTGTTTGCATTTTGTTCATCATGATCATGGTTGTAATACCACCAATGTTACATATTATTCATTCGTTTGGATAAATTCTGTAAAAGGTCATTATTTGTTAAACAGTATTTTGTAGAAGTTACATTTGAAACACGGATCTTAGCTATAGCTTGCAGTGGTTCCTAGAAAGCGATTATAACCACCTATGCGAACAATTCTATAACAAAATCGGTATTTTAGTGAAAAAAGTTCAAGATTTTAAACCTGTCTTAAACTAGTTTGGAAACGTTTGGGAATCTTTAGAATGTAAATATATAAAAGAATAATCTTTGTATAATAAATCAATTTCTTTTCAAATGTAAGGTCGCCATTGATCTGTTGTAATTGTTTTATAAAACAGATTTCATTTAGATTAAAGTACTCTGAATGATATCAGCTAATCTAATCAAGACCATGTGACTATTAAAAAGAAGATTACTTATCTCAAAGCCGACAATGATGATTGTCTCTTAAACGTACGATTCAGGTATATCAGTTGTTAGTAATCCATTAAAATAGTCTTAAGGTAATAATTAAAACATTTCAGTACAAAATTTGAGCACATATTTATGACTTTCAAGGAAAACGATCGATTGCAACAAGGCACTTCTGTTTCAAGAAAGAGTAATATGAGATAATGTAATTAGCAATGCATTCCGACTGACTCATATGATCATATATATGTGTGTGTGTGTGTCTGTCTGTGCGTGTGCGTGTGCGTGTGTGTGTGTGTGATGTGATTTTGATTTTTAACGTAGCTTTAACAATGTTTCAATCATAGCGCAACCATGTCGGCAATGTGGCAGTTTATAGTGATGTCTACCACTGGGGCATCATGGCGCAGACGTGTAGCATGATGTTCCAACCAGTCACATTATCCGGACACCAGGCCGACCAGTCCTAACACTAACCTCTTAATGCTGAACGTCAAGCGAGGCAGCTGTTAGTACCATTTTTGTAAGTCTCTTGTATGACTCGGCCGGGAATCAAAACCACGGCCGCCCTTATATATATATATATATATATATATATATATATATATATATATATATATATATATATATATATATATATATATATATATATATATATATATATATATATAGTCACAAGCAATTGACAACAGCGCGAATTCAAAACGGTTTCTCTTCGTATCGAGCTAAGCAAACTTTTCGTCAGGGAAAGAAAACCCAACAATTTCAATATTCGTCAACGTATTGAATGGTACAGATATTGCATGTCATAAGATACATTCGATTATTTGAGCAACATCCCCACAAGTACAATAAACCAAACGCAAAGTAACGGATCACATTTGAAATCGTTATGTTATTTTACACAACTTACAGCAGTTCTGTTCGTCAGTTCCATTCATACAGTCGCTGTAATGGTCACAAATAGATGTTTTATGCAGGCAAATACTGAACAGTCCATCTTCGTTTGCAACGTGACAAAGGAATTCGGTGTCTATATCGCAAGAGGCTGGAAAAAATGTTTCCTTTTATTACATCTCGAACGGTGCTAGCTGTTATTGCAGCAAACGTGCATATATATATATATATATATATATATATATATATATATATATATATATATATATATATATATATAATTGTACAATGCCGCCTTATATTTTATATCTATTATTATGTAAAATAAAGTTATATTATTAATTACAACAATATCTTGTTACGGATTCGAACGATATAATTCATTCGAGATAGGCACTGATTCTTTGCAGTGATTAACAGCGCATATGAATTTATATTCAGTAACGAAGGTATACACATAGAAGAATACTCCATAAATTGACATTCGTATCTCAAACAGTGATAAGAGACTTATCCACGGATAAAACATTTGAAATCAGGATTGTGTTAAGCAGAATTCTCTAGAATAGCGCAGTTATAATCAACTACTTTATACGGATTTGATTCCTGCTTCCAACGAATTATTTCCCTCAGACCTAATTGATCAAGCTCACGCCGTCACGAATGAAAACATGCATTCAGAACAACATCAATAGAACATTTCCCATTTTGTTTTTCTCATCAGTATACCTTACATTTCCAAATATAAATGTGCGTTCATTGATGCTTCCCTATTGAGTGACCTAATGGAGTTATGTTTTCCTTCATTTTTGTGTGCAACCTAAGCTTCAGCACATGTGTGTTTACACATATTTGATGTTATTAAATAATTGTCAGTAGGGTAAAATAATAAGGTATATGATTTTACATACACTGAGGATCACAGTTGGAGATATGCACGGCGTCAAGAGCGAGCTCAAACATCGACCCCAAGACGTTGAATCCAATATAATATCGACCAATTGGTATTCGCACTGATCTTTCTTGCCATGTGGCCTGTGATCCATATGTTGTAAAAATATAATCCAAATCAGCCACATGACCGTCCTTATTGTACAGCTTTACATTCATCTCCATATAGCTGTCGACGTAGAAGGCGACAGAATAATTCAATTGGCACATGTAGTTGTAGCTGGTAAAATTTGGCGATAACAATTGAACATCTGAACTCATGTATTCATAAGCTCCTCCAGTCACCATGAATGACCCTGCAAATTTAAAGAAAACAACAAAAAACGTTATTGGCGCGATCACCGCTGACAATCGAGACCTTTGGGTTGATATCCCTATATAACTGTATAACTTCATATGTAGAATAAGACTGTCGAGATTCAAGGAGGGACAGAAAACATTTAATTAAGAAATACGTTTAAGACTCTTAAACTCTAAATAAGAACAAACAAGCAAGGAAGGAAACATGCTTATTTCACCAATAATCTTGTCTGAAATCCCTACAAAGATCACGTAAGTGAGAAGGCATAAAAGTGTCTGCTTTAGTTGCTAGTAAGAATGGCAAAATGTATGTTTACACGTTTGCATCTTGAATTACCTCAAAATGTACATTCTTAGTTCAGCAAATCCAAATTACATTAACCATGTCATGAGTTCCAAAATGTGATTACACACCGATAAATTGTACTGCAATGTCAGATACATTTTCAATTTCAATTACATTGTAATTAAGGCACACAAAATGAAATGACCATGATATTCCATTGTGTCTTTTTGATAATTTCAGTTGAAATAAGTAATGCTTGTCCACACTATGATTCCGAACAATCAGTGGCATAACAGAAACACAGAGTCAATATGTGCTCCCTGTTCAAATCAAATGCACTTCGTATCGAATTGATATAGCTAATAAACAAATTCCATCGCAAGCGGAAACGCAAGCCGAGTATAATCTTCGACAGATAAAACCCACCCATCCTTTCCAGACAAGCTGGAAAAAATGTTGCAATGCGCATTCATTCCACATTATGACTCTAAATTTCAATTATAATAGACCGAAACGATAATTCTTGTTTAAACTAATTTCGAGCTCGGGGCGAAGTTCAAATGTCGCTGGGCGGTCATACGTGCACATTAATAATGTTATTGTGCAATGATGGATGCACGGTTGTGTATTTATTTTGATTGCAGCATGAGTTCAATTACGTTGTTTCTTGTAGTGTATTCTTATCATTATTAATTGTTAGGTAGAAAATAACAAATTGAGTACATACTTGTAAGTTTACTGAATTTGTATGGGGAAATATGAATTCTTCTTTTCGGATTGATACTTCTCTCCCAAGTTCTTGCAGTATGATAAAGAAAAATCTTTCATATTTCATCATTATTATGCAGTATCCTATAATTATCTTTTAATGTTATCTTAGGGCTCATTGTCTATTGTTTTCATTATAAATATGACTCAGTTGTATGTATTTTTCCGATGGATTTTGTCGTAATCGTTTAATGTCACGTCGGCACAACAGGTGATCTAGACTTAGTGTATTTGATTTTCCCAGACGACCAGTGTTAAATAATGTTTTTGTTTCTTGCATATTGTCGTATTGATAAATAACTTGCGAACCAATTAATGAATCTTTTATGACATTTTCGAACCTAAGATTTGTTATGTCTTAGTTATTGACCAGCTGACACTGGTTAAATAATACTATTAAATTGATTACAGCTGAATATGAATTTCATTTCTACGTGCCAATTTATGCATTTTCTTCCATATTTTATGACACTTTGTAGAGCTATATAAAATAATATTTACCTCTAATTTGTTTTCTATAACAATTTCGAAAGTTGTCCTCGTCATAATAATATTAGTAACCCACCTGTGTTGGATCGTTCAAAACCATATAACAAAACTAACAGATCCGAAACGAAAAACGCCTAAGTTTTAAAATATTTGTTCGAAATTCAGTTTTATGTGACAATGATCATTCGTCTAAAACACGCGACCACCTTTGAATTTTTACGTCATGCCATACCATTGATTTGCATGGTTCAAACTAGCTCATTGTATACCTTTAATTATAATATTATCATGTTGAAATTAATTTTATATTGTGCTTAAGTAAGCAAATCAAAGCATACATGCAAGTATAAAACTGCATACAAATATGTACGTACCTCTACATGTATGTATTGACATATAAACATATTATTTAACACGGCGAAGTCTCCCAGATATGAATGGCCCAACTTCACGTTTACGGGTGATTTTTTATGGCCTGGATACAGTGTTGCCAAGAAAAAAAAAGATAGTTGACCCATATTACAATGATGTTACCTGAGATAGAAATAAATAGTAGTTTAAATGAGTTCTATTTTTTTCATAAATTGTTAAACGAATAAACTCGGGGGACATAATAACCATACTAATTTCATTTTATAGATGTTGACATAGAAAGTATAAACAGTGATTCATATGAAAACATATTTTGTAAAATGTCAGTCAAATATATTTAACTAACCATCAGATCCAAATTTCTGGTCATTGATCATGTTATTTCCCATCATATATGGGGCCTCCACTAGTCTCCATACGTTATATCCGTATTTATCTTTATTGTAATATCCGCAAAAGCCTTCTTCAAAATCACATGTTGCGTTGAACGCTAAAGAAAGAAAAATGAATAAATTAACATTATACATAAAAATCTTATTGTGGTAAATTCAGATTTCTTCTCTCATTTCAGTGACATAGATTGGTGCATGCATGTAGTAATATAGTACTCGCTCTTTGTATCTAACAATCTATGTATTTCGTAAATTGTCGGTTTGTACGTCACATTAAATAATTTGATAGGTCCAAAAAAGAATAATTGCGATGTTTTGACTTCATCTACCAAATATAATGCAGAATCCAAATAAAACAAACTAGTCGGTGCCTTGCATAGCATAAGATTGGCAAAATTGTTACCAATCTTTTCTTCTGAGTCCAATCTTTTCTGACTCAATTGTCACCCCACAGTTTTACACACATTCCCAGTTGTAATTGAGGTTTTGACAAAAATATAATCTACTTGTTCATTATTGTACAACATAATTCCAGACAAAGCTAAATTTTGTCACAGAAAATACAAAGTCACTAGCATAATCAATGCCGTAGTTCTAGTCGCGATGTTCCAGTATAATTAAAATTAAGAATAGAATACGTACGTACATCCATGTTATAATGAAAAATTGATGCACATTATGAGAGGGTTTATTTCATGACTGCTAATAGTTTTGCCATTCTTCACTTGATCGCATTGAACGGAATAGACGACTAAGCAAGTGATTCAAAATAGGCGGGTGTTGTAAAATTTTTGAGTTCCATTTCTTTGCGTTTTATTCATCAGGATTATGGTCGTATGTTACTAATTGGACTGGATAAAGGTTTTTCAAGGTCATCGTTTGTTCCATGCATTATTTTGTAGAAGCAACTTAAGTGTCATTACATTGAAAGATGAATTTTAATTATAGCTAGCAAATATATATATATATATATATATATATATATATAATCCATGACAGAAAAATCCATCAGCCATATATATATATATATATATATATATATATATATATATATATATATATATATATATATATATATATATATTATATAATATAATATAGTATTAATAATAATAATAAATTAAAAACAACAGTATTAACTAGTAAATAACTAGCCTGAGCGTTTTCGACTCTTTAATGAGTCTATTTCAAAGCACAAACAACATAATCAAGACAAGCAAATAAAGCAGCAAAACGGTTATGATTACAAAATCTTACATGGCTGTTTCTAAAGTAATTAAACTTTTAACTTTATTATATTTCAACTAGTTTATTTCAACCTCTTGATTATACTGGAACATAGTTTTGTTGACCTAGACATCTGTTATTTTATGTAACTTTATATCGCTGAAACTATATCACGGATATTTCATTGCTATAGTGTCATTATAGGGTATTTAGCAAATTTAGAGAATTATTTAATCTATAATGTGTCACCTGCAAAAGAAAATTGTATTTGTTCGTGATAGTATTTTCTAGTCGTCTTGGTTTATAATGCTTGGTTTTAATGTTCTAAGACGGCGTATCCAGTAAGATTCATTTTCTTTCCTGGTTTGGGAACTCCAGTTGAGGCTGTAAGCAATTGCAATACGTGTTATATCAGTCAAAGGGCAAGCAGTGGAGGATACGTGTTCTGCGGCCGGACTTCTGTATAGCTTTTATCATCCACTCAGATCTATGAAGGTTGATCCTTTTGTAAAGGATTATAGAGCTGTCTTATAATTTATTATATTAGCCTATGTGAATATATATTCACAATCATTGACAACGGCGCGAATTCAATAATATGTTCCTCCGTTCCGAGTTAAACACACTTTTATAGTGGGAATAAAATCCCCCAAAAATCCCATATTCACCAACATATTGAATGGCACAGATCGTGCATCACTTAAAATAGGTTGTATTATTGGCAAAACATCACACATACACACACACACACACACACACACACACACACATACATATATATATATATATATATATATATATATATATATATATATATATATATATATATATATATATATATCCGAATATCTATCTATCTATCCATATATATATATATATATATATATATATATATATATATATATATATATATCTGACATGTACTACATTAAACCTAGCGCTAAGTAACTGATCACATTTGAAATCATTATATTATTGTACACAACTTACAGCAGTTCTGTTCGTCAGTTCCATTCATACAATCGCTGTAATGGTCACAAATGGATGTTTTATGCAGGCAAATACTGAATAGTCCATCTTCGTTTGCAACGTGACAAAGGAATTCGGTGTCTATATCGCAAGAGGCTGGAAAAAATGTTTCATTTACATTTTCGGTCAACGTTGTCAAAATATATTTTATTATTCTTCTTTAATAAATTGGAACTAATACTACACGTTTATCTTGGATATAATTCGCTTTATGTCTAGTTATAATACTACAAACAAATATTATGCACACTAATTGTCCTTTTGTATTTATGCACGTATGTCTATCGTGTTCAGTTGAGATATCTGAATCGTGTATTAATATAAATCAACCTATGTATGTATGTAGGTAGGTAGGTAGGTAGGTAGGCAGGCAGGTAGGTAGGTGGGTTGGTAGGTAGGTATGTAGGTAGGTATGTTTGTATGTATGTTAGAGATCACTTGGGTTAAGTCACGTGCCATACCTTTGATCACAAAGGTATTTAATTTCGTGGATTTCCTTAGTATTATTTATTCAGACTGACTAGAAATATAGTAATATTCTGTGAAGCTTCAATTCTGAGTTTATCCTTTAGTCTCTGTGGATTATAAATGTAGTGGATTAAGAATATTATGCTAATATACCGATATATAACGATGGCGATGCGTAAGTGAACTAATGTACATTCCTACAGAAGTTACCAACTATACGCTGAAATATAGTCTGCAATATTTAATATTTGTGACCAAAGTAAATATACTATTTGTCTACTCTGTTTCATATTACAAATACACTTGGATGTAGTTGTACCTAAACAGCAAAATAGTCTGCTGTGTCGGAAAATATCGCTATATTCGAAAAGAAATAATAAATTATTTTAATGAGTTTGGTAGTAAAATTTGTCCGATCGACACTAATCTGGACTTAACATAATAGACATTCCAATAATCACAATTCAAAACTTGATATACTGAGAAAAGCGTTATAAAATATTACCTTCAAAAATTGTATCGTCTCTAAAATTAGACTGATGGTCATAAAATAAATACTTACGGCACCTCTTTAAAACAGCAAGATGGAAATAAAAAATGATCTAAAGAAAAAAAAATGTCAATAATCTAAGAGCGAGAAAGCATATAGAAAGAAAAAAATATTCTCATTACAATTAAGAATAAGAACTTAAACAATATAACCTATTTTCTTGATAAAGAGAACGAATCATAGACGGCCTATCTTGCCAGATTCAATGATGCTTACAAGAAGCTGAAGGACAAATTGAATGAGCTAGGACTCTATCAACATAGATGAATGAGACAAAAGGAAACTACAGATAAGTACATTAAAAAAGTTAAATCTGCTGAATAGTAAACTGCAGTCGGTAACAGCGATTGATATCAGCTAAGCCAATCGACTTGGAAGGTTTGACAAAAATGCCAATAGACCTATCATCGGCAAACTCCTTTCACAGGAGACAAAACTTGATGTTGTAAAGAAAGTGAAAATAAAGAAGAAGAGATATATAATCATAATGGAGTTCACAATGACACCTACATAGTTTCGTCACAAATTAGCGGAATATAATTTTGCTAGAACACTATTTCGTATACATAAAAAAGTTTAAAGAAAAAAAAGAAAATGAACTTGTACAGCAAGTACTGTACTTAGAAAATGGACTACATTGGTACTCATAAGCTATAAATATTGGGGTTCTAAATAAATATAGCTTGAAATTATGCGAACAATGTCTCGATAACTTTTTATTTTATACAGTGTAATGTTTGTAGAAGAGGGCGGGACTTCAGCAAGTTAAGTCTCCCCACCAAAAAAAATCTATATGAATAAAATACTGCAAAATTAATTACAGATTAAAATACAAATAATACTGGTCAATTATATTTCTAGGGATAGCTAAAGAGAAGAATAATAATCTGTATTATTGGTAAAAAGAGGTAGAGGATATAAACGTAGAGATTCATATTAATACCATACAAGTATTATTCTTTTCCAAGAGCATTCTTTACGGTCAGAAGGCATAAGCGCTTGCTTCTTTGCGAAGTATGAAAAAAGCCCACGACCGGAGGGTTTCACAACTTAATTTTTTAATTCGCTTGGATTGACATTAGGGAATTTGTAATTACAACAATTTTTGTAGTATATCAAACAGGGGCATTCTCAACTTTTTTAGGACGCGGCAATACATTTTTGCGTACCTAAGGAGGATCATAAAGCAGTTCTATATGAAATGGAGCATAATTGCTATACTGAAGGTTGTATAGAAATCGGCATCAGGAGATATTGCTAAAAGAATCAAGGCGTTATTGAATGAAATAATATCTAACAATCAACATGGTTTTGTACAAGGAAGATATATCGGCAAAACACGAGGATAGTATAAGATATTATGCAAATTACACAAGAGGTACAAATTACAGGTGTACATTTGATACTCGATTCTGAGAAATAAAACTTCATTCTATTTCATCCAAATGTATTCCTAATGTGCTAGAATGCTTTTATTCTGGTCCAGATTTAAGGCATTGGTATCAAACGTTGTACATTATTATCTTATCGCCAGATTTACAAAATGCATTCTATTTCAATATTTGCAAGGGTTATAGACAAGGTGATACACTATTCACATATATCTTATCATTATGTGGCAAATATTGTTTATCAATTTAAATGATAATCAACTATAAAAAGTTATTGTCAGTCTGCTTATGATACTACTTTATTTCTTGATGATTCTTTTCAGTCTTTGCAATCCAATACTGAAGTATAAAACTTCTTTGCAAGATATTCAGGACTGAAATTTAACATTGCCAAACGAAGATCGGTTGGATTAGGTAGCAAGATGTTCAATGCGGAAACATTTAATCACATGTTAAATTTATGGTGGATGACTTAATTTATACAATCAGGTTTACGGTTGATTTAGATAAATAGTAAAGATGAAACAAATATCAATAATTACAAATTGTTTCAAACATTGAGAAAAGCTTCCCTTAATACCAGTTGGAAAGGAAACAGTTCTGAAAGCTTCAAATGTTCCGAAGATTAATTGTGTGTTCATTGTGTTACTAAATCAAGGAATTGAATGAATTATATTTTGCAAATGTAGAAGTCACATGTGATACAATTACAAGAGAAGTGGTGTACCAAACCTTTTCTAAATGTAGCTTGGTAATGATTAACATACAAAATAAGTTTCGCTTTCAGAAGAACATGGATTTGAAGAATTAATTGATAAAATAGTCGAGTAGTTTGTTTCTTGGAATATGAAATATACTAAGTAAAATACCATTTTCAATCATGACATAATAATGTGATGACATTAATCAAAGAGACAAATGCTTTTATTGGTTTGAAAATTATTATCAGAGACACGTTTACCCCAGAAATGAAATCTTATGAAAACAAATTTACGGATGAACTCACTTGAAAGGTTGAAGGATCTAACAAATTTCAAGAAGAACAGATATAACATTAGACTATTTACAATGGTGATATTTTTAAACATCAAAGGGGCTATTGTTGATTTGCATAGATTTAAAGGGATTTATGGTCTCAGAACAAATACACTTATTATTAATAATCTCCTAATACAAAACGATGTAGAAACCTTTACACCGCTCCGGTGGACTAGTGATTAGATCCTGGTCTTCGGATTAGGTAGATCTTGGGTTCGATCCCCGGCTGAGTCATACCAAGGTCTTATAAAACTGGTATTAACAGGTGCCTCGCTTGACCTTCAGGATTAAGAGGTTGGTGTTAGCACTGGTAGGCCTGGTGTCAGGATAATATGACTGGGTCCGCGTCTTGATGCCCCAATGCTAAATAACACTACAAACTGCCAAATTGCAGACATCGTAGTGATATGACTAAACAAATGTTAAAGCTACGTTACAAATCCAAATCATAACACTTTAAACACACAGAGACCGTTATAAACTACTTTATATATATATATATATATATATATATATATATATATATATATATATATATATATATATATGTATATATATATATATATATATATGTATCCAAGCGTATATACTTATATATTGGATGCATTATTATGTGAAATAACATTCTATTGATAATTACACAAAACAATTTTACGGATTCGAAAGATATAATTCATTCGATTTAGGTTTGGATTCCGTGCAATGATTAACCGCACAAATGAATTTCTATTTAGAAACGAAGGGTATACACATGAAGCAATAATCTATAAATTGACGGTTGTATATGAAACAGTGAGAAAAGTCTTTAGGCCCGGATAAAAGAGTTGAAATGAAGTTAAGCAGACTTCTCTAGAATATCACAAGTATAATCAAGTACGCTATACCAGTTTCATTCCTGTTATTAACGAATTATAACGATCTAACCTATTTGATCACGTTTGTGCGATTCCATATACATCTATTGCATGCAAAAATACAATTAAACCACTTCAATAGAACATCAGTTTCCTCTTTGTGGTCTTTAGTATACTTTGTATTTCTTAAGAAAAATATGCGTTCATTTATGCTTGCCTAATGAGTGACCTTTCTTGCACAGGCGTTTTCCTTTTCATTTCTGTGTGCAATATAAGCTTCGAAACATTTGTGTTTACATATATTTCATGTTAATAAATAATTGTCAGTAGGGTAAAATGACAAGTTATGTGCTTTTACATACATTGAGGATCACAGTTGGAGATATGTACGGCGTCAAGGGCGAGCTCAAACATCGACCCATAGACGTTGAATCCAATATAATATCGACCAATTGGTATTCGCACTGATCTTTCTTGCCATGTGGCCTGTGATCCATAGCTGGTATAAATAAAATCCAAATCAGTGACCTGACCGTCCTTATGGTACAGATGTACGTTCATCCACATATAGCTGTCGACGTAGAAGGCGACAGAATAATTCAAATGGCACATGTAGTTGTAGCTGGTAAAATTTGGCGAGAAAAGTTCAACATCTGACCTAAGGTAATCATAGGTTCTCCCAACCAGCATGAATGACCCTGCAAATTAAAAAATGAACAATAAACAAAAACAACAACTTTATTGACTAAAACACCTCGGAACATCGAGATCTTGGGGTTTATATCCCTATAAGCATATAATAACAGATGTAGAATAAGAGTATCGAGGTTCAAGGAGCGATTTAAAACATTAAATTAAGAAATACTTTTAAAACTCTTACACTCTAAAGTAAAACCTAACAAGCGAGGTTGGAAGCATGCCTATTTCACCCATACTTTTAGCCGTTCCGTTTAGTAAGGTAATTGTCAATGGTGTATCTTTATAACGGACGATTAAGTTACAGTAATGGTTTTACATTTTAGACTAAACGATGGTATTTATAATCCTGATTATGATACTGCGTTTCCATGTTTAACTTTGCGTCCGAAATCTTCATAAAATTAATTCAGTTGCACACTGAAAATAGCAAATGTAATTGTCAATTTGAAGAATACGCTGTTCGTCTCTTTTAAATAGAACAAGCCGAATAGGTATTTATTTGTCAAGCGCTCTTATTATACTCTTGCACATTCCATCAGCAATCGTTCATTAGTAATCGACGTGGTTCTTTAATAACATAGGTAGGGACCAGCTAAAAGCAGAGTATCATCATCTTCAGTGGTTCTTTTGTAATAAGAATTAGAGCGAAACAATCAAAATGAATGAACATTGCCATATCTCACTTTCTTTGTCCCTTTCCCTCTGTGTATATATATATATATATATATATATATATATATATATATATATATATATATATATATATATGCACACAAAATCTTCGTATGCGTGTTGTTCTGAGTCAGCGGATAGAACAAGTTTGACATGGTACATGGATCCGTCGGGGCCGTAAATAAGTAATGTCAAACGTTTACATTATAAAGCGAGCTCATTCGCCTATCTCCGTAAAAGACTGGTATGCTAATATAACATAGCTCCTTTAACTGCTTTTTAAATAATTTTAGATTTACGGAAGGAATGAATTTGATTTATAAAACTTCCATTCATTGCTTTGCAAAATACATACGAGCGAACGTCGAATTAAGCACGACAATTATTTGAATCCGGATGTTGTAAGTAAATATGGATCAAACATATGTATCGAACAAGTATGAACGACAAAAACTGGTATGCTATATCTAGAGTAGGAAGTAAAGATTCTTTAATCCGTATGATAGTATCATTTGTATTAAATAATATTTTTGTCTTATATTATAAATCATTCTCCCTTTGGTTCCAGGGGTAGCAAATTCAGCTGTTTTTGATGTATACTTGTAACTCTCGACAATTATGTAAATATACCTTAATGTCTGTCGTATGAATCTAGCACGGACTTTTTAGCAGAATTTTATTTTGGCATGATTGTACATCGACTTGTGCGTGCAGGCAGGTCGATGAGTGTCATATACCCTGTACACCGGCTGACGTCGGTTTTGATTCACCGCAAAGTGCGATACATACTTAAACTTTCTGCAGTAAAATGAAACCTATACCGGGTTACACATGGAACAATAAGAAAATTCCATGCAGTTGAATATCCTAATGATTACACGTGATGTTAATAGCTTTATGAATCAGCTGAGACCACCTTAGCGTCATAAAACTGTAACACTGACACGGATTAATATCGTGAATCACGTACTTCATTTATTTATACTTACCATTCAAGCCATATTTCGGATCATGGAGATTGGTATTACCCATCATATAGGGAGCCTTTTCTCCTCTCCATGCATTTAGGTAGTTTTTCCTCCTGTTGTTATACCCACACAATCCGTCATCAAAATCACACGTAACATTTGACACTGCGAAAATCAAGATGATGTAGTTGAAGTCATAATTTTTGATTGAAAACAAAAATCTTGTTGGCGTATTTGTATCACAATTCAATATTATTTTTATATATGAAACAATCCTATGGACATTGAAAACATTCAACGTGTATAAATAAGGACAACAAGCTTCGTTATCAAAGCAATAGAGCATGAACTGAGTAAGCAGTCGATTTTAATGGATATGTTCACATAAATAATTAGACAACATTTGTCAAAAGATAAGAAATTAGTATTTCTGAATATGTAAGATATATGTTATTATCAGATGCTATTCTGTTCCCCATTAACTTTACAGTGTCCGAATTGTGCAGTAATGCTCCACAGTGAACTGTTTCATATTGCACAACACGTGTCCAGAAAAAGTATCCTGCATTAGGAACTATTTTGTTGTTGTTGTAGAGATTGAGCCATTTCTCAGCACCAGAAAATATATACATGGCGGCCAGTATAACTGGTGGAGGAATAAACCGGGAAAACCCACGAAAGTCCCAGCGGCCCACGAGAAGCTACTGACAAGCTTTCTCATATACCCATATTGGCCGAATCCGAGACTCGAACCGACGCAGGCAGAGGTGAGATGGCAGCGATCCGTAACGGTGAGCTCTTTAGACAACTCGGCCATCGGGGCCCCCAGGAACTACTTTAGTTGTAAACAATGTACGCTAATGTATCAATCTTATTAGCGTTTATTTTGTTAGATTTGTTTGCTGAATGAACAGAGATTTTTCGCCTATTTGAATGTTCAGATGATTGAGTGAATGATGTGGACGAGATTGCCGAGTTACATATTAACTTTCAAACCAGCAAACATATGAATGTGATATTCGCAATGTCAACAACAAATGTGAAAGCAACATTCTATTCATTTATACATGTATTTAGGAGAAATGTACGTAACTTTTCGTAAAAATGACTAATGTCAGTGCTCTCTGTGATCTGACAAATAGGATAGATAAGGATATTGAGGTTATGGGCTCCCACATAACTATCCTAGACGTAGACCTTTATGAATCGGAGTACTATATTCGAGGAAACTGAACGTGTTTATGAAATAATAAGGGCATAAAAGCCAATAAGCCAGGACGATGAATACTTATTTCCATCGGCTGAATGAACTGTTAACACGCAAGCTGCTTTGCAATTTTCCTAGTTAACTCTTTTGTTACAATGTTCAGACTCAAGGTAGAAGCCATACATGTTATTACATAGCTGAAGTACATACAACATTCATGCAAGTGACAAGGCATAAACACTTCTGCTTTAGCTGCTAATACGAAAGGCAAAAAGTGTTACAATTTTGCATCTTGTTTACCACCAAATGTACTTTCTTAATTAAGCAAATCCATGTTATGGGTTCTAAAACTTGGTTACACGCCGATAAATAGTACTGCAATTTCAGCTACACTGTCAACTGCAATCACAAACTAATTGCATCACTCAAAATGAAATGAACGTGATATTACCTATTGCCTTTTGAGAGTGTCAATTAAATAATTCACATGTATCCCACACTATGGTCACGAACAATCAAAGGCAGAACAGAAACACACATTCAATGTGGTTCAGTCGATAATGTGTGCTTAGTCGTGAGGGAATATCGTCTCGTGTGTGCAAACAAAACGTTGGGTGCCGTTTACTAGCGGACCTAGTTTCGAATCTCCGTAGTGTACGAATTAAAAATTCTCTAACCCGTAAGATAGTATTATCTATATATATGAAATTAATTGGCCACATATTTGAAACTGAACGCTAGATCTGAATGAAATATTGGAAAACACTTTCATTCAGTTTTAATATTAATTGATGGTACAAAAGAAAATTAGAGTTCATAAATTCCAAACGAAGTTACTTTTACAGAACAATATGCCAAAGATACAGGTACACTTACCTTCAAATTTCAAAGGAGTCGAACTTATAAACACAGGTTTATTTTTGACAGTATTTATAACTATATGTATCATGAGAAACCGAGTACCAAATGTAATGAAGTCAGTGTAGAGTAGCGTCAACAAATGGTCAGCATACAAACATTATAATATACTCTACCTACCGTTAAATATATACATACAGCTCAATGGATAATAATTCCTGCATAGGCAGAACTTAAAATCATTCATTTAATGAAACCAACTTACAGCAATTATCTTCGTCTACTCCATCCAAACAATCATTGTATAGGTCACATTTGGCGCTTATGTGCAGGCAAACATTCATAACTCCATTGTCAGTCGAGATTTGACACTGAAATTCTGTATCTACGTCGCAAGAGGCTGTCGAAAAGGTTTAACATCAATATGCACTTTATATATCAGTTTTAATTGCTAAAACAACAATCTCATTGTAATAGGAATTAAACTGATCATATTTTAACACATCCGCAACCAATTATATCAAGTATTAATTAAATTAGTTTTGCACACGCAGGTTGCAGATTAATGGTAAACAAAAACATGGCGATATATATATATATATATATATATATATATATATATATATATATATATATATATATAATGCACAGTTCTCAAATTAACTTTACATGTAAGAAAGCAACGTATCTTTATAGAACTACATTTTGCTATATAGTTAATCTACGACATATGTGTGATAAAATTGTTCTGACAGAACCAATTGTGAACATTGATATTGGAGAATATTTGATTATAAATGTACGTGTGCTACAATTGTACTTGTATATTCAGTTAACATCATTCTGAAATAATGGAACCTTCATTTATAATTTCGATATGGCAAAGCATTAGTCATTACTCTGTCGAACGTAATTTAATCTAAGGAAATGTGGAACATTTGTGAAAAAGTACTCTGGCTCAGCATATGATAAGTTCACGTGTGATGAATTGTCAAATAAAAAAAAAATCAACCCGACCGCAGACCCACCTTTTACACGACGCGCGGCAGCTAAGATGTACTCTCATATTTGTAATTTCTTTCTTCTCCTTTCTGGTCATCCATTTGCTCGAAAATCTGTCTTAAACTACATCAGTAGGGGAGATACGTTACTTACAGCCGTTCATGTATGTGAAACTATTAAGACTTTCTAAATTCGAAGGTGTTGCTGCTAGCATTTAAAAAAATAAACTATTACACGATGAAAGGCTTTCTCAAAAGTACGTTTACTTACACTTTGACGTACATTCAGAGATGTGCACATCATCAAGAGCAAGAACAAATCCCCAACCACTGGCGTGGAATCCAATATGATATTGACCCATGGGTATAATCAGTGACCTCTCTTGCCAGGTAACCGCTCTTTGTTGGCTACTGTATATATTAGCTTGCTGTTCTACATAGCCATCTTTATTGTATAGGTTTATGTACATGTTCATATAATAGTCAACGTAGTAGGCAATGGAAAAATTCAATCTGCAAACATAGCTGTAGCTAGTAAAATTTGGCGTTAGTAGTTCATCAGTATTGCTTGAGAATGAATCGATCGACCCAACCACCATGAATGAGCCTGCAAAGTGAACAACATATTTTGCTTTAACTAATTGCTTTGAAAACATTCAACAGTGAAAGTAGCTGCGTGGTTCTCTCTCTCTCTCTCTCTCTCTCTCTCTCTCTCTCTCTATATATATATATATATATATATATATATATATATATATATATATATATATATATATATCGTATAGTCAATACAAGTCCTATCAAGTGCAATCACCGTATATGTCGCATATTGTCTAAGATAATTTTAAAACTGTCACAAAACAATGTCCACGTGAGGTTGAAAAACCAAAAGCAAAGACATTATGAACTACACAGAAGTAAAAACGGCGAAAATGGCAAAGTATTCATATGTATCCACGTCTTCCACAATAGGGAATAAAAACCCTTGAAGGAAAGGCTTGCCTACACGAAGGGAGATAACCGTATTACAATTTATATTCAAATTTTGGCAAAGGTATCAGGAATATTTAAAACCTTGTACGAAATTATTCATATATGAATTAAAGGAATATATATGAACTGTGTCACTTATGCGATATCAGTGCTGTCTTAAATAGTTTTAATATTTCAATAACTGCTATCTTTTACCAGATAGCTGCATTATATTTTCTAGGACTGACAAATAGTTCAGATGATCTACTAAGTGTGTCATTTGTCTCGAATCTTAGTTATTTTAGAGCATTTTGGCAGTTCATTTACAATATATCTTTCTTTTCAAATATGTCATATATATAAATTTATACACTGAATTGATCGTGCAATTTTGCATAGTACAAATAAGTATTTATGGCCAATAAGTCTTTTTCACTTTCTTCGTGGTCTTATTGCCCCTCTTGTTTTCGTTGCTCACACAAATGCTTAGCACAAAACAAATTTAGTTTATCGTTTGAATTAAAGTTTATTTTTAGAAGTCATTTGTAATTACAGTAGAATAAAATGACAAAATAACCACGAGGAATCTTACATTTATCTATTGAATATTGATGTAGTTTACAGTATTAACCTTTTGTTACCTCAGAACATCATTTATCATAAACCACTTTTTACAGGACACATTAGTATCTTCGTAGATATAAAGACATAAGAGCAAACACAGGCCTGTTAATTAGGTTGGACTGCTATATATGCAATTCATCATTCCATATGAGAAAGAGCCTATTTGGGAGTTCTCTCATTAACATAATAAAGGCCTCAGTGCATATCTCTTTGCCGGGACAGAATTAGTATTGTGCATATTACCGACCTCTGCGTGTTGTCTGTCTTTGATTCAGAAGGTTATATCTATATTAAATGTCGAGTAGTTCTGAAGACATTTACTTTAAGAACTCCATTCTCAATGAAGAGATATGATTCATGAGTCCGCTATGATGGCTACAGTAACTTAGCAAATCGTATGCAATATCTTGTCCTAATAAATATAAGGAACGTGCGATCTGATACATATCAAACAAGTAATTAAGAAAGTACATAAATAAGAAATACATGAGCTATAGGAACAAATGAGAAGGCAAAATACATATAAACTCCTGCAATGGCGTTAACATGTATACATACTATAATTGACCACTTATACCCTTCTATGACTGGTGTATTGAACTGACCAGTTTGAGAACATTTTTTAGATAGCAAAATGTAATAGTGTAACTAAAATTCGAAAATAGTTATATTAATTACAGTATACTCACCAGTCGAGTCGAACATTTGGTCATAAAGACTAGTAGTACCCATCACATAGGGTGCTTTCTCTCTTCTCCATCCATAGTTGTAGTTTTCACTTTTGTCGTAGTATCCACAAAGACCGTCCTCAAAATTACAAGTTACGTTTAAAGCTGCAACGTACAAAAAAAAGGTTAACGTCACTTTCTGATTTTATAAGGAATTTACTTGTATCGAGAGCTACCAGTGTAGGTGTGTGCTTCAAATAAGTATATGGATACATAAAGTTTATATCTTCAAAACGTCTTTTCAGCACGGCTTCAAGCAAACATTAATACACTAACTTACTTACGATACAAATTCTTTTATCACCCGTGTTTGATCTGTTGTATCTTTCTACACTGATACGCAATCCAAACATCAATTTGTCTGACAGCACCTGCTATATTTAATTTTGTTTGCAGTGACAAGATATTGTTGTGGACAACAAACAAAATAAGACAATAACATGTTTATGATTTGGACGACTTCAACTGTATTTGATGTTACATAAGAGTGCTACGATGAGTCACTTTTTAACTTCTACATGACAAAAAGTTCTTAAATGGCACTTCACTAAGACAATTAAGCTCAAATGACTAAACGCTTTATATTCAGGACATTAATCTTACGACATTCTAGTTCATCAGTTCCTCCACGACAGTCAATTTTACTATCGCATCTCAGATCACGTGACAAACATATGACAATTATATCCTCATTCCAAAGCGATATACTGCATTCAAACTCTGTTTCATTGTTGCACGAGATTGAGTCTGAAAATTATAGAGAAGAAAGAAAAGGCATTATATGTATGAAGATATTCGCATACTTGAACCATCATAGCATATATGGATTTTATTACTTATCTGAAATTATGATGTTGCACAATACAGTTTAACATATGTATCCATTTAATCAAGAATTTGTTATACATTTATTAGTTTCTAAACTCAGGCATGCATCTGATGTAGTTTTAATATATAGAAAAGTATAAGAACAAAATAATTTTTAAAATTTTCCTTAAATGATATATAATATAGGCCTACATAACTCAAAGAATTGTGAGTTATATTTCTTTCTTTGAGAAACAAATTTTATATTGCATGGCAGCACACAATTTAAAACAAAATTGTGTTATCTGTTATCATCATTAATTACAAAGGAATCTTAAAATAGCAATAGCACTAGCTTCTCTGTTATCTGTAGAGAAGATAGATATTAGTTTTGATATATTGTGGTTCTTTATGTTTCTGCTGTTGTAGCTTTGATGTTGATTTAATTTGAACATTGCACTGTTACTTCATTAGTAAACAGATGTCCTTAAGTGTTACGAAAAGCATTAGCAATAACGATAACAATTCCAAGGATTTCTTTGTCTTGTATGCGGAGGTTTACATGACTGCGTATCATGCTGCTTTAACTGACGTGAGAGCTGCACATTGTGTCAGCATATATATTTTAATGTTCACATCCATGTCGTAAATTGCTGTAAATGTGATGCATATGTCTCGCCCTTCAACACGTTGCGGATGCTGGAAAATACTCTTATTAACCTAAAAATCGATGAGCTAGGTGTCGTCGATTTTCTAGGTCAATGAGAGTGTTTTCCAGCATCCGCAAAGGGTTGAAATAAGCTAGTTGAAACATGGAGGATTTAAGGTTTAGTTCCTGTAGAAACAGCCATGTAAAGTTTTGCAAACACAACGGTTTTTGTGTTTTATATGTTTGTCGTGTCTATGGTTTTTGCTTGACTTTGAAAAGACTCATTAAGAGTCGAAAGCGCTCAGGCTAGTTAGATTCTAAGATTGTACTGTTCGTTGTCAGTTTATTGCATTTATCTTAATCAGTCCCTGACACACGTGATCACTTGTTGGATCCATTGCACTTGAAAAGACTGTTATTAGCCATATGATTTGCATTATATATATCTATATCTATCTATCTATCTATCTATCTATATATATATATATATATATATATATATATATATATATATATATATATATATATATATATATATATATATATATATATATGCCAGCAGACATCAGTCCATAAACCATTACTTGCAAATAAGGCGATGATGCTGTTTCCTTGCGGACCTAGGTTCCAATCTCCGCAGAATAAGAAATAAAACTTTTCTATCCTGTCAGGTACTATTATTTGTATCAAATACTATTTCTGCCTAGTGTAATCAAGCGTGCATCTGCAGAATCAACGGATATCATCTCCCGTTATGTATATGTAATCTACTATTATTTTATTTTGTTTTCCAGTACACAAATAACACAGTTTAGAATTATCTTGGTAATACTATTTAATTCATAAAGTTTTCTTTATCTTGTTTTATTTATAACGCACTATTTTCGCATGGTCCATCCAGAATATTCACATCATCTATTCGTGCTTCAGAGGAAGAAGAATCCGTGTTGAATTCAAAGACAGTACTGTACTCTCCCGTAGGTAAATTAACTTGCACTTTTGTCCATTGTTTTGCCTTCAGATAATCACTGAACAGGACTATGTCTGATAAGAAACTGGAAAAGTTTGCTGCCACTCTGTGCCATCCTACACCCTCTTGGTAATATCTGTAGCGTATACAAGACTTTCCGCTGTAACGTCTGGCTGGACTTTCAGCGTAAGCAAGTTGATTTGTACTTCTAAATCTTATATAGGTGTTGGGTGTATCTGCAATCAAAGAGTGTTTTCATTAAGACATATTTATGATCCTTCTGATTCATGACGATAAGGATGGCTTGAATTAAGTCAGGACTGCAATATTCTACCAGAAGCGTCATATATGTTAGTCTCATTTGATTTACCAATATACAGATGTATTTCAAGCCACTTGTTATAATAAATGTGCGATAGGACATAAACAAGAAGTGTTATACATTGTAAACATTATTTCTTCGCACAATGGAACGACTACGTCTATAATTACCAAGTATACCTTTGTATAACAGCAAAATTTGTCGATTTAAACACAGATATGTCGTAATTTTATGGAGTAACATAGCGTCAACCTGTTGTGTTCTAATTTGGATTTGTCGGGTTGAACTTATTTACTGAACAAAGGTTGAAAACCGCATTAGTGGGCAAATGCTACTCCCCAACCGTATGACGTAAAACACTATCAGCTGTCATTTTGGCATTTGAAACTGGATGAACGAATGTGCAAAAGATTTAATGTGTACATATATAATAATGCATGTCGACTTTCTTGGAACATGCCTTATTTCGCAACATCCATATAGCATAAAATTTCCAATTTTCCTTAATTTTCAAAACCTCGCAACAATAAATCGGGCAGCACGTAGGTATCACATAGAGCGGCAACATGAGCTCCGTAGCAAAAGTGAAAAAAGCATGTACTTAGGATAGCAAATCAATATAATTCCTTACAGGGATTTGAAAAACTGAATGTAAATTAAAACCTTAAGTACTGCAATTCAGTTATAAGTAAAAATGTTATTCCAACAGAGGTTTCATGGTTGCGTGGTATGGTCAAAGATTGAATCGAAAGGTATTAAAATATTAGATGCATTTCTCATCAATATGTTAAGCACATTCAATAATTTTCTCGTAAGATCAGATCAGTAATAAGAGAAAGCATGCTTGGGCTGAACCGAATTGCGCCTGTAATTGATAAAGGAAAACTATTTTCCCTACGCAAACTATGTCATATACCTGAGATTACGTTGTCTTAAAGAATATTCTTAATGAGATTGTATAACTTTCTTTGCAGGAATGACTGTATGAAACACATAGGTCTTTTTCCGATATATATATATATATATATATATATATATATATATATATATATATATATATATATATATATATACATATATATATATATATATATATATATATATATATATATATATATATATATATATATATATATATATATATAATTCCACACGAATACGACTTGAAAGACTTTATCTATAGTTTTGTACAGACAAAAGACATTCCCGCTAAGGAGGAAAGGAAACACATTTTATGGAACATCATAATTTAATGAGGATAATCGCTTTAAGCATATATGCGTTAATGATCCATCTTTTCAAAGATTCCACAATACGTATCATTCCATTAATCCAGACAAAGAGCATAAAGTGGTCAAAGTTTACTGGTTACGCCATACAGTATGACACTTCGTAATTGCCAAGATTGAAATATAGCGTGTACTTATGTTATTGCTTATATTCTTATCTCGTGTTGAAAAACCCAAAGAATGAGGGATCCAGTTTGGTCGCAGATTATCACAGATTTTGATATTGTACTTGGTGAATATGTTCATAACATATTTGAAGGAGAATTTGTTCAGCACTGGTTAGGAAAGAAATTACCATACAGCTGTGGACCGAATAACCCAGAAGTTGACATAAATTATATGTTGTCAGCTGCTATATTTTCCACATGAAAGCTATAACTTATAAGAATGTGTGTTTGTGACGTTTAATGACTAACGGAACAACGACAAATAAATGAATGAACTCAAAAGTATCCCGCTAGGTCGCCTAACGGATAAATTGACTGCACAGCATTGATTACGTAGCTATATACTTGATCATAACTTTTGATTTCCTATCTAAGCTAGTTCTCGAATTTGATAATTGTATCGTGTACCTCATAATATACTGAGTCAGAGAATATAAAAATGATTCATTTTAATGGTAGAAAAACGCTATCAGAATTCCAAATGTAAAATATATTCATATTTATATATGTATCAATATGTAATGTATATATCTCATTTATGGTTATATGTACCAGTTTGTGATTGATATATGTAATTACTCGTCTTGTCCTTGTCATTCTAGTGTATATACCATTTATCTGTTATACATATCCATCAAGGAGGAAATAAAGATGGAATTCTGAATTTTGAATTCCTACCTGTGTCATTTTCTACAACGGGATACACCATGAAAAATGAATAGCCGCACATGTATCTTCGGTTAAAATCACAAGATACCTCGATAGCTGAAACGATTTGAATTTTTTTAGTTTCTTTAGAACTGTTAAGTAAAATAACGTATTAATAAGCATGTATGCGTATATAAATAAATATACATATCTATCTATCTATCTATCTATCTATCTATCATATCTATCTATCTGTCCTATCTATCTGTCTGTCCTATCTATCTATCTATCTATCTATCTATCTATCTATCTATCTATCTATCTATCTATCTATCATTAGTTCCAGGAATACATCGCATGTGTCATGGATAAGTTGTAGAACATGTAACCAATGTGTCAAATAAAGACATTCGAAACATACATTAAAAAGCCCTTAGTTAAGTGTTTAAACAGCTAGTGAGCGGAGGCAACATAGACGGTGAATCAAACAGTTCAAACAGAAAATGCACGTTATTGAGATAAAATGTACATAGGGGAAAATGAAAAGGTAATTGGAACCAGATATTTAACTTATCATGTACGCAACCCAAAAGTAGGTCAAATCATTCAAAAGTACTGGTCCCTTGTGGAATCTTGAGTGATATTGAAGTCAACCCCCAACCATTATTGTAGTAAATAACCAACAGCAGACCGAATAACTTTAGATGCATCCTAACCCATGCATAGTTAAGCCCAAACACAAGCAAATACCATACTTGCGCATTAGGCCCCCTTCGCTCTAACAGTTAGGAAACCTAGTCAACATATGATATAGGGCAACACATTATTTTGCTCAGTGACGAACGAGAAACTGAACATACATGTTCCAAATAGAACGTGCAAAACAGAGAATGTAAGTTTGTATTCGTATGTAAGAGTGTGGTCTTCAGTTGTCTGAGAAATCGAAAAATGCAATGGTAGAAACCTTCAAAGATATTATTGGGTGGTATAGTAGTTGTACATACGTTTAGTTGCAGAACACGTATTTTCCCACACATTGAGATCTACTAGTGTTGTCACGAAATTGTGTGAGTTATATCAATATGTATATATTGTCAAAAATGTACTCGGGTTTCGTTGCCGCGTACAGCGTCACCCGAGGGTGGTATGTTTTTTTTCGGCTCTAGTTATTTCGAAATCCTGAACGAAACTCAAACCTTGCTGCACGAGCAAATTGCCTGCAGCGTGAAACCTAAGTACCTAACTGCGCATATCTGTCACAGCTAGTGTACATATAGAGCAAATTCTCTATAACCAAATTACATTACGCCGAGTCTTGTCAGGTTTACTCCTTTACGGGAGCAAATCTCCAGCTGTAGAGGTAATGAAATTTAAGTATTCTTTATTACTATTCGTTTTATATGACAGAATTGTTTCATACTTTAGATGTTTTATAATTTATTCTAAATTCTACAGAGAGTCAATACCTAGGTTATACAACGCCATATTATAAATACTTTAGTCTGGTTCGAGTTAGCTATCTGTTGTTACTGAACAGACAAAGTGATATTTAATTATACGCTGCATGCATTGAACGATTAATGTAATGGGTAACGAATTCATGTGCGCGCATGCGCAACATATATCAATGAAGAAGTACTTATCCGTGTCATACGTACTACACAGTTTAGTTGTTATAAGTTTAGTTGCCTTATGAAATGCCTTGTATATCGTTTGATGTGGAGTCACCAGCTGTAGAGCTGCCTTATACATGCCTGCCATACCTTATACATCGTTTGATGTGGAGTCACATAACTCTGTGTGGTTTCGTGTGACGTATACGCTGTGTTATGGTGACGTTGGACCGTAAGAGTGTACTGGTTTTCTCGATGCGAGGGACCAGGGCTTCGCGACTATCGGGTCTGTGATTGATGTGAGGGCTCTCGAGGGATCCTTCAACAGACTGAGAGGAGCGGACAATGCGTGGGTGCTTCTCTGGCCGTTGACTAGAGCGAGTGGAACCGGAGTTTCATCTTGGACGTCAAATGGGCACCACGATAGTTACATATAGTGTTTCATGTTATTTCCACTATTGCTATCTCAGCAAATTTTCGTTCCTATTGCAATATCGTTATGTGAACGATCGATAGGTTCATAATTTCATTCATTCCTATCGTTATATGAACGATCGATAGGTTCATAATTTCATTCATTCCTATTTAAATATCGGTTTACGATCGATAGGCTCATAATTACATGCATTTCAAAATCGTTATTTGAACGACACATTCAAATTTACATGCAATTCAATATCGTCATATGATCGATACATTCAAATTTGCATACATTTCAATATCGTTGTATGAACGATACATTCAAGTTTGTTTATATTGGGGTGTAGATCAAATACTTTTATGCTGTTGATCGGTGATAGGACTTAATTCACGTTTGTTTGAAATTCCATTTGTTAAATTCATGTTATAGTTTTTTCTCGTTGAGTTAAGTGTTGTTAATAGTTCCATGTTAGGAACTTTATATTTTTCCTTTTGATTTATAATGGTGTCAGATTTGTTAATATTTAAATTGCGTTTATAAATAAACATCTTGTAAACGCAATTGCTTTTGGTGTCTTCCCTAATCCAGTCCAAACCCGGCCTCATCCTGTGACAAGTGTCTTTGTCGCACATGCTAGTATTACTAGTATTGTTACTGTTAGTATTCCTAATATACAAGCACGAATTATCTGGGATAAAATCTGCAGATACCTCCGCATTATATAAAGAAATTAGACCGCAATATTGCTCCTACTTTAATATGTAAATTGCAGCTAGGTTGCTGGTTTCTCAGACATTAAACCGACATGAAAATGCATAAACTGTAGGCCTACTAGATATAGTGCAAATGTTGCATTCCACATATCGTGACGAAGCTTTATTCATTCAGCGCGTTATTTTGTATTTATTGCTTATCTTATCAAGTCTGTTTTGTAATTGCATTCAGATTACTAGTTAGAGCTTAATTCGTCTTGGGTAGTTATGAAACCAGTTTTGTCCTGTTCATATCTATTATATCAGTTCTTGCTGGTATAGAATAATATGACCAAGAAAAGCGTTTTAAAAGAATGTAATTGCACAGCTGTTAAATTATCAGTGTCTTTCATAAATATATTATTTTTATATAATGCAGCCCATTTATAATATGAATAATGGAATGTGTATTAATTGCATTGATTAAAACCGAAACACAGCTAATAAAGGTCACTTATAGTCAGGCTGAATTAACCCAGAAACTATTAGGTTCTAATAATTATGAAAATACGTCATGTCTAAATATATTTTATGTAACTGCTAATAATAAGGTTACTTACGACACGTAATTTCATTCTCATCCTCTCCATTCTCGCAGTCATTTATCTGTCCATCACAAACCTGACTGTCGTATATGCAATAGTTTTGACAGCTAAAGTCTCCCGCCTGACATTCTGGAAGAAGGATTACATTTTGTGTTTGGTATACATATATATGCAAGCTGTACATGTTCCAAACAAAGAACCATTATGAAGTAAACATCGTACATAAAATAGTTTTATATCTAGAATGGGAGATCAGAACAAAAGCCAATTTCCGTTAAAGAGCGAGACACCTGTATAGTTTTGTACATCAAAAGTTTTCTTCAACAGTTATACTAATAGCTTTGATTAAAGGAATGTAGTGTCTTCTCAAAAAAGCTGGTATTGTGCATAATTTTAAGCATAACCAAATAGCAGCACTATTTATTACAGATTTGAATAAGGACTGATTATAACGTACACCTTGGTTACGACTTTACAGGTAAATGCTTACCAAGTGGCCGACAAGTGGAGCTGTAAGTTATGTTATGCAGCAAGAAGACGCTGCTGATGTACATTTCACTTGCAATGTACATTTCCAGGTATGACATCTCAGACGTGATAAGAACATTAATCATTCTGCGTATACCATCTACTTGAAGCGGATATTCATATCCGCCAATATGCAGACTTAAGTTCGTCGGATTCATGATTGAACGTAAATCAGTCGCTGAATAGAAGAGGGAAATGCAGGAGGGACCTCGAATAGGTGGAAATACAAGCTTCGATGACAACTCTTCCGTTCTCATATAACTGCCTGTAAAAATATATTTCCCTGGTTAACGCATTTTTGCACGAATGTTTTCCAGATGTAACGGTAACGGTTTCGTTGTGTTTAAACGAAAATCATGAGATAGTTTCCTAATTTTAGATGTTTAAGTTGGTTCTGACACAAACTGTTCCTTACTCGTGTACACACACACACACACACACACACACACATATATATAGTCATGACTCGATTTACCAGGCTTACATGCCTATAAAAATCGAAGGATTTGATTTAGATATAAAGACATTTGTTTATTCCTTGTTGACATATGTATTATTTAAAACATAGCGTCTGAAGTGCAATTAAATTTGATTCTAATCCTGTTTATACTGTATTTCTGAGTCATGCCAATGCCAAACATGTCTTTTGCATGCCTGAAGTAAACCAATGCTAACAATACTGAGTTCTGCACAAAGACTCTCAATTACCACATTGGCGTATATTTTTTTCTCGTTTAACGATGAACCACTTTTCTTTGGACATTGTGATATTTACCATTTGAAGACCTGATCCACACCCAGCCCGGTTCACCTACATAACCACACATGCTGTCTTCAAAATCACAGGCGATATTATGTTCTGCAAAATAAAACAAGTCAGATAAAAAAACGATCACCGTTGTGAATACCTCACAAAATTGTATGATTATCTATGATCATATTTCCAAAAGACAAAATAGAAAAAAGAAACAATCATATCTGAAAACTACCAACTCTTACGAAATTTACAAAACCACATGCAAGTATAAATGGATTGTCTAAATCGTTCAAATTAACACCAGTAAGTTTTCACGGTGCGAGTGTTTAAAGTTAAAGGTATTTCAATCTAATTGGTTACCAAGAAAACAAATTAGGTTCACGGAAATGAGCGTTTATCCCATTATACGATTGAAATAACTGATTTGTTTTTATTAGAATATAAGAATAGCACAGATTAATTACCAGGACACGGCTCATGGGACAAACTAATGTCATCAATAGCTATGTCACCATATGGTGTTGCACCCCTTTGAGCCTGGAACTGGATAATTCTTGTATAATTATTGTCCAGATTGCAATCATTCTTCAACATTATGCATCCTGGAATCCAGACGTCAACATTCCTGGATCTAAACAGGTTTGTCTGTCTCCGAATTGTCTCGATTACTATCAGATTGGAGTCTGAACTTCCTCTCGTGTGGTAGAAAAATTCCAGTGAGCAGAAATTACCAACAGTAAATTCTTTGAGCTGTAGAGTAGTTGCGTCACCCTGGTTTCCGAAAGACGCATCGGCATACATGTAATATCCAACAGCTTTTAGCCCACTATCAGCTAATAAAATAAATTATAAAAGAAGAAAGTGTTTGATAACTATGACAGGACAACCAACATTAATAATAATAGTAATAATTTCAATAATAATATCGAGTAATCATGAAAGTAGCAATAATGTCCCTAATAATATTTATTTGATAATATGTACTTTATCTGTTCATACAACTGCTATTTTCATGATCACTTATATACACTACGACAATACTAATAACAAATATCATAAAATAAATATCAGGAGTAGTCGTAGTAGTAGTCGAAGTAGTAGTAATAAGACTAAAACAGAACAAAATCGCATATAATACAGAACTAAGCGTTTAATAACATTATTTTTGTATGGTGTTCTGTTTCTTTACTCACTACGCCAAATGTTCTGGCTGATTTTGGTCCTTCTTCCGTCAAATGAAGCCTATTTAATAGATATCTGATCAACATTTTGAATATCTTTATCTGTAGATTCAGATCGTAGTTGTGTGCAATATTTATAACTTCGTGACAAAAATTGAGGATTAGTAACTGTGGAATAAGTACATGCTATATTCAGATATGTTGGTTCGAGATCTAAATACAGTGAAAGAGTAATAAATGTCTCTTGATCGCTATATGGACGAGAAATGATAACTTCGGCTGTTCAAGTGGATTCGTTCTTACTAAACAAAAAGAGAGTATGCTGGTCAAAGAATATAAACGTGTAAGATGAGAGATATTTTGTAAAAATACGGTCTTTGAATGCTTTACAACGTCAAAATTCCAATGTCTTTAACATACTAAAACTCTTTCCATATATTTCGGTTGTATGATCGGTACTAGGACCTGCGCCTTCGGTCAACGTTGGTCCAGAATGCCTCGTCCATCTATATGCTGCTGTATCACATATAGATGGTCCTGGAGTGGAAACTACTATTCCGCACAGAACATAATCAGCTTCGAAAGTACAGTTACGTAAATCAAGGGTATCTGTAAAAACAAAAATGATATTACTTTGAATAAGTGGTGTTAAAATTTCGTCAAGAAATTCAAAAATAATTCTTTGAAATTACACGTCAAAACCGGGACAGCATTTGTGATCAAGTACAGTGGTCGTCTGTACTGCACCCGAAAACATCCAATTTTAAAATTTTAACTTACCTAACTTGTTTTTCTATCACATTATCGGTTCGTCCCATCATTGAAAATTTGGAGTTACCATGTCAATCAAAATCTCTAAAAACCATGATGACATTTCGTTTCATTGTGGAAGCAACGCCTGCTTAAGCAACGCAAATCAGTCATTTCCTGAGACAAGATCGAATGAAAGGTGATATATTATTAGATAGGCATCAAATAAGTACAGCTTCAGGTTATTCTCTATATAGTTCTCCTTTCTTTTGTTTTGAATTTCTTTACTAGGAAGAAAACTCTTTATTGAAAATCTTACTGTATCTTGCAACGAAACCCCAAGTGTGATTCTTTGCTCATTAATGTCCATAATATGCTTCTAGTACGGTTCGCCCTGTTCCAAACGATGTATTTTTGTACAAAAATCATTACCTGGGCATTGTCCTTCTAGGAGATTTACATTGGTTATGGAAGCTGATGCCGTGGTTTGCTTTATTTCATTGTCACCTTTCTTTGCTTGAAATACAACGTTCATTGTGCCAACCACATCTGGGAGATTTATGCAAACAAGTTCATCCTCGTCTACGAAAGAATTTAAAGTGACCAGGTTTTCTTCTAATTTTGTGCTGTTCTCAACCTTTCCTCGTAGGAGAACCTGACATTGTAAACAAATGCTATGAATATTCTAAATTACAATTATTTGCATCCATTGTATTTTCTTGACGGATTTCAATATGCTCACTAGTTAGAAATATAGATGGCATGCTTATTAATATTACATTTCAAAACCAATGCTTTTGGAACTCGGACGTTAGTAATGCGAACATGGAATAAAGTAATTTAATTTCAAATATAATTTGTATTGATAATTTAAAATATACGTTCTGAGGTCAAATAACTTGCATACAAATTAATTTGCTGAGATTTATAGCGAATAAATATAACGACTTTCTACAACGTTTCAGTTTTCTCAGTATTTTCTGTCAAATATGATTGCAGCCGTTTAGGGATTTCTTAAAGTCTTATTAGAATACATCTATTTACTGAAAGTAAATCTAATCTAATTATCACAGGGTTGTTAATTGTAACCAGCTGAAACCATAGTAAGCAATACATTTCACGATAAAATTGATAGATTTCATCCCGTACTTAAGATGATCGTGGGTAAAATAATAATATAGTAGAATTGTGCGACACTTCGGCACTTTAACGGCTATATGGTACCAATCATAGCTAATGTTATGGAGGTGCAAAAACATATAACGCGAATATTTGGAAACCCATTCAAATAAAGGTAAACATAAAGTACAATAAAATACAATATAAAATGTAGTGATGTCTAAATCCTGTGGAATTTATACAAATTAGATCATGGAGTTTGCCATAGAAACATAGTGAACATTTATTGTATAATTCCATTAAAACGTCTGAGACATTCTCTGGCGGTACGTCTTCATCCAGCTTCATTGTGTAAGTACCGTTACAATTCATCTTTCTCACGTGGCTGAAATTGACACACTCGATAGGAGTGTGTTCAAGTGTCAGTTGAAACTAAGATGGTATGCATCAGTCAATTATGTGTATCCAATACGCGATCTACAAAATGCATCATCTGTCCGATTTTTTCTAAAGAAGAATGCCATTCTTCAATAGTGGGTGTGATGTTCTAAAGTTTGTCGAATTTTCAGTCCAGATAATTTACCAAAACTGTAACACATGACGATTGAAAAACTTGTGGAAGTCAGTATATGGAACTTTCAATAAAAATGGTACTGCAGCGCATATTTGTCTGCTTTATCTGCACTTGTATTACTCTTTATACAAATGCGATCAGGCAAGCAAAAATACTGAATACCCATCCCAAGATTGTACGAGGACATGATTTATCTTTAATATCTGGGAGTGTAACGGATTGGCAGATTAAAGATTAGTTAGGGTTTCAATGTTGAAAGGGAGTGCGAAAAAGTAAAGTTGATTTTGAGAGCTTTGATTTTGCATTTAATGTTTTAATATGTTATATGTTATATTATTTGCATTGAAATTGATAATTTAACCGGTAACAAGTTCAGGATAGTGATATGTGTTTTTTGGCAGCTCTGTGTTTGACTCCATCGTTCGAACCATTGGTATACACGTGGATGTAGCTATGATACAAACCTCTTATGTCATGGAATGTAATTTTTTTATAAAAAAAGACGAATTGCTAAATATATTTTGAAATGACAAAAGGCAAACACTATTTTGGGAGATTGTAGTAAACACCGTGGCGACTTTTAATCACATAATGGACTAATAATTTATACAAAGAGTTGTGCTGTTTTAAGGTGAGAACGAATTCGTTCTTTGGATGATGGAATGAAATTTGATTTCTTATAGTGGACGGTTTGGTATTTTGGCCTAAACAGGATATCACTTACGGAGCAAAATGGGTTAGAAGATTGCTTTTTAGTGTTCTAAAGAAGCAGTTTATTTCATCATAGATAAAGTGATGCTTCATTCATAGAGGATCATATCAAGAGAATATTCTAAATGCAATATAGCATACGTCCTTAACTCTGTATCGGATCAAACATCTATAGGTACGATTTAATATATACACAATTGAGCTATAGTCAATTTTCGAAATTGAGCGTCACTGTTTGTCATGGGTCTTATTTAATAAAAGTCGTTTTGCATATGTCTCTAACGTACTAAATATAGAGAAGAATGTTAATTTGCATTCAAAAATGCACCTTACAATTTACAGTTTCAAAATAGGAATAACACGACCATCAATATAAAACATTGGGACGTCATCAGTACGATGCAATAGGCAGAAGTTCATGCCAACAGGTTTATGTTTCTGTCCATTTCTAAATTCTGTTTCTTTGCGTATACGTTAGGTTAGTTCATTTACAAATCAACTGGTTTTGATGGTGCTCCATCAAGACAGTCTTGCAACTTGCTGAGAGCAAAAGGTTCTTTTAATAATATTGGAATTATGTGGACACTTTCATTTTATTTGTTTCTTTCTTTGTTTTTATTTTACACGGCAAAACTATTTGGAAACTTAATCAATCTGCACTGTTACTTTTGTATCTGTCATCAGTTCCTTGAGCATTGAAAATCGTTCCTTTTTCAATGTTATTGTTAAGGAGTAACTACCATATAGGTCGTTACCGACTTCACAGGTCACATCGAAAACAGATGGATTGTAGTTGTTGGGATCTACCAACGCGTACGACCCTGTGGCAGGATGGACGTTTGTATGAGACTTGTCATTAAAAAGACTAAAATTGTTAGGAAGAAAGCCCGTATATTTCTTTGCAGTACCAACATGTATCGTTCCGTCAAAATCGCAAAGTTAAAATGTGTTGGTTACTGTTCAAATAGAAGGTCATGTTCCTACTGATGGATTGGAGTAATTGGAGGGATATCGATTGGGAAAAATGATATCTAGTTTAGATATACATAAGCAGCTTTGGCCTGTAACGTAGTACTCAAATAATTATGGGACTGAGGTGTTGTGTTCTTTATGTAAATGAACACGCAGATAACAACTTGAACATCACTGATTCAAAAGCTGTTGTGAGGTTTGACGTTTTTCTAAGATAGCATCTATCCTTTCAGATCAGAAATGGGCAGAGCACACTTTCGTGCTCCCCGAGCCTACATTTGGAACACATTGCAGTCTACTTGCGCTATCGTTCTGGAGATCATAATAGTTGCAAGTTAAAACACATCATAGGATTAGGAATGAAAAGGTCGACAGGGGTGTACTCAAATTTTCAATAAAGGTAACGTGACCCAGGTCTGTGTCAACATGTGTTTGTTGAACTCAACCTGCCATTACGGCGAATGTTGATTCGCTTCACTTGTGAGACGTTTCGGGAATTGAGAGTTCAAGTATCGCAGACTCAATACGGCCATCTAAATATGCAGATCAAACAAACACTTTTGACGAACGGTGAAGATTAATGGTTACTACCACAAACGTCGTGAAGCGAAGCGGATTGTCAGTTTGAGTTTTGCAATTATGCTCTACAAGTAACATACACTTTTGAAATCTCCTTGTACACGTTTTGGCTGACTCCCCAAGCCCTGATGTTCTTTAGCAATTACTAAACATGATAGTTTTGTTTGGTTTCGGTTCTCATGACTTCGGTTCAAAGATAAGAATTCTAGGATAATTTATCAAACGAGGACGAATGTCTACATCCTAGTCACTGGTTGCTATTATTCCTGTTCCAATTAGTTGTGCGTTTGCTTGGTGTTTCCATTATATCAGATAATTTGTTAAACGGGCTCCCCATCCGCCTATGTTCCCAACAAGAACACCAAGTTATACGTTTCTTTATTGCGTTTCTAATGTTAGCGCTACATAGTTTGATACACTTACATATAGAATAAATTTTGTTGATTAATCACAAATGTGACTTGTTAACTGTATTCAAATCAGTTAAAAAATGGTTTTAGCATAGACCATACAGTTGATGTTAATAGCTTATGGAACATACACTACGACTTCTGACCACTCGTCTAACCGAGGTTGGGACAACGTAAGCGTATTACATTTGAGATGCTACTATCGGTCTCGCCTCGGCATACCCTTAAATGGTCCGTTGGTCAAACGATAATGTGATCAATCCACATAAAATAGTTGTCTCCACACAAAGTTCCTCTTCCGACATGCATAGATGACTCATCGAGCCTATTCTACAAACAAAAGCCTGCATTGGCTAGGGTAATGGTTAATTAAAAGATTGAATTAAAAGGCCATACAGGTATATATAAAAGAGATAGAGGGTCGGATGAATATATAGATCCGCTGACCTTTACAGCGATGGAAATATCAATGAACGAATAATGACAAAATTAAACGTATGGACATAAGAAGGAAGTTTTCAACACATCCATAGGGGTGATTATGAGGAATACCTTTCATGTGATTGTGATATAAAAAGCAAATGTAGAGGTCCAAAAGTTAACATGATTATTAAATTTACATCAAGTATGTTGAACATGTAATCCGTTATGCACAATTATAAATACAACAAGAACATTGAGAGTTATGTTTCTTAGTATCATACTATTTGTTAATATTTTTTTCAAATTTATGATCCGATAAAAACTGATTTTCTTCTTTATAGGAATACAAGTGAAAATATGTCTATTCACTGTCAGAATAATAAAGAACATTAGACGGTATTGCGAACATGGTTCTTCGCCCCTCTAATGAACGTACATACCTGAATAACGTCGTTGGATTTAATTGTGTGGTAAAATGTCAAGAAGTGTTTCCCTCCGAGATAAGAAAATACTGGAGACAACAGCTCTGCTATTTCGCCTTCTGCTGTCCCTGACGATGCATCTGTTGAATGTTCAATATAAAATAATGTTTCAATGATATAACACGAACACTTAGAATAATTTGACCAGTCAATACAATTAATAAGCTTGATTTAGGAAAGAAACATAAAGGTTTTTTGCACAGGTGCAGAGAACATGCAATATTTACAAAGTTTCTAAATAAATAAATACCAATAAATTTACACACTTTCGGTCTATCGTACACTACCAAATTCCTTCTGCACGTATAAGCGAGTGATCTTAACGGTTTAACTGTAGCACCAGTATGATCGAAGACTTAAACGGTGAAATCATTCCCACGCCTTACTGAATAGTATTTTTTAATTCTTTCCACATCACCAAAAACAGAAACAGCATATAATGCTTTCAATAATTTGTCCGTCCGTACGTAGAAATACATGACCTATTTAATGTGAAACTTAGAAGAACATACTCATGTATTTTCAATTTTTATCGAGCAACATGAAAGTTTGTAATCGGAAAAAGGGTGAAAACAATGCAGGTAACAATACTTTCATTTAGATTATGATACCTACCACAATCTGAGAATCGAATTTCGTCGACAGCAAATGCGAATTGATATCCGCTGACATATAAAGATATGAAGGCCATTTCCTTCAATTTTATCAACATCACCGTCTTTCTGTTCCAAATATTTGAAGCATTGTAATACCTATAGTAATCTAGTGAAAGATAGTATTGGGAGCCGTTACTACTGTGTTGATACAACTGGACGTAGAAATCACTAGTCGTGTAATAGCTGTATAAGAATGATAATTCGCAGTCTGTGGTGTCCACTGGAAATGAAGCTGTATATAGATATCCACTCCAATAGTAGTTCCCCTGAATAACCACGAATTGACCTAAACAGAAAAAAATGGCATGAATTTATACGCTACAAATGTAATTATATTGTATTTTGTTTCATGGTTTAAACGTGAGAGTTACTACAATGATCCATTTAAACATGATTCACGAAATAGCACGAAATAATGTCTCGGTTTACTACCATGTTTCGTCTGTTATACTTTAGAAAAAAAAAGCAAATATGTTTTGGAAGGATATAAACCACGTGTTCAAGTTTAACAAGTTCGATCGGAAATGTTCATTAACAAAATGGTTAAAAGTTAGTAAGTGATATTAGTTTGGAACTTCTGACTGTTTGAACGCTGAATGTTCACACATATCAGAGAAAAACATGTGATGGAATGGAATTATGGTATAACATAGTACCTTAGATATCACGATCAATATTAGCATAAACTATAATGTACTGCCGAAATAAACATGCACAATAAATAAAGATCAAAAATCTTCGTGATTGATAAAAGGAAACGTTCAGAATATATCTCTTTTCAAAGATATCTTTGGTTGAGTTGCAGCAAGGAGTATTAGAGTTTGAAGATTCGAATAAAACCATATTCTATACCTATCATTGTCCTTTTTTTAACCTACACTGAGTTTAAAAAATCTCTGCTACTCTACACAGTTTATGTTCAAATGATTTATTTGTTAACTCAATCAAAGTAGAAGATCGCCAATCTTTTATACATTCCTATCTCAAAGTCTAAACGGACAGAGGGAGAACCGAAGTTTATTGTATAATCAGCCAAGTGAATCAATCAGTCAATCGATCATTCATTCATTGCTTATGGACGAAAAGTGAACTCATCGTTGTTGCAGATCTTATCATAAATGACAAAAACTTGAAATTAGATTTTGCTATCTGGTTCCTTTCCCTATAAGTCTATATAAAAACTCGCATTTTGCCCTTGTAGTTGTGCAAACACTTTTCCGAATAGCATTACAAATTACTTTCTTTCCATGTTTAACTTTTCATCAGTATTTTCAAAGTGTTGCATGAATGCGTGTATTAAGTGTTTCGATGATAATTTGTTTTTTATTTTTTATTCCTCGCATTCCAAGACACAACTGATGATAGTAATCGTAACTTGCCCTGATCGTGTTAGCGTGCCTACAACTTATTTCTTTCATGCATATCTAGAGCCTGTATCATATGATTTAAAAGCTGTAGCTGTATTTACGCTCTTCTTCTCGTACAGGTATTGTTTAACAAACATCAGGTTATAATGTGACATTTGTAAACTTTTTTACACAAATGACACAAGGAGCTGATGAGCCCTTCAGAGCCCACAACGTGTGCTTCGACAACGCGTATATCTAGTTTAGGTCTAAAGGCGCATGCACGGTTAATCCAAAAACTATGACAGAAAACAAAAATACCTTGAAAATTGCAATTCTCCGGAAACGAATTTGTTCAGAGGAAATTTGTCCAATTAGCAACTTGTCTTGAATATATTTCAAACTTCTATATGCGCAGTGACTTCGATTTACAAGGAAACTAAGAACGCTTACCGCTGTTGGAATAGGTAGGATCAATAAAAGTTACTCCCCAGTATGATGTCCATGGTGCATTCACTATTTGCCAGAAATCATATGTGAAATTGCAATTTCCATTTTCAAAGTTGCATTCCCTTTGCGACGATGGAACTGAAGCATAATAATTTTGAAATTATTGATTGTGGAAAATAGTTTTACTAGCATCTTTAGCAAATATGAATGGAACATAAAGCAATTATATTAAGGAACTACGAGAAGGTCGTTAGACATTGCATAGTTTTAACTCCGTACTCGAATTACCGGAATGGCTTAACTGACTTTTAAGCGGAGACTGGGCTATTATAATTTAGCTATTTGATTTATGTTTCCCTCGTGTCATTCCTTATTCAACCTTTTTGCAATGAAAGCTGGATTATGGATCCTTGATACAAGCCTTATCCAAATATAGATGTCACCGTAGACAATTAGTGGATAGTTTTGGAATCACGAGGATCCCAAAATATTGTACAAAATTATCGTGCATTTTACTATGTCATAAGATTATTAAGTATAGGGAAGCAATACGATTACCAAAAATAGAAGATATACGTTATGTAATCAAAAGTAGCATAAACACAATGTATAAATGAACCGAATGCCTAATAATTGTAAAGAATACCTGAGAGTGGCATCCATTAGGAACGATAGAAAATAGAATGCGTTCGTAAGTATGTAAAGCAAATTTTGACAATTTTCAGGATTTTTTCGATGGCATTTTCTTGGAGTGCTTACATAGTTCTAACGTACACAGTTACATTGTACTTCAAATTACGAAAATGAGAATATGTTGGCTCCATTCGTCCAATCCAATCGCACGAAGTTATCAATTTATTATAAATAGTATGTCTGCTATCACGAATAACATTAAAGTTTCGCTGCTTGCAATTAACATTTGAAATCATTAAAGACCCCACATAGCTTGGAGAACTAATTTGTTACTTTACGTATTGTTTCAAGGTAGAGTTTTGTGCTGAATGCTGTAAGATAATTACTTGATGTCTCTCCGTTCCATTCCCACGTAAAATTACTGCTGGTTGATGTCCTGGAATACCCACATTCTTTGAAAGTTTTCAAGCAGGAGATAACATCTGGAAAAAATGTATACAGTGGACATTTTGTATCGTTGAATAAACATACATTCATTTTCATACAATGTAAAGGGCTCAGCAAGATACTGCCATGATTTCATCGTCCGTGTATTGTTCCTTGATCTTGACCTGCCCGTTCGTTTCATGACTAAAGCTGTTTAAGGGATAAGTCATGACAAGAACTTTAAATGAGGTAAGACATTCATCCTCATAAAATACATCTAAATTCATCTTGCAAAATTCTAAAATTGTTTATGGGAGTTTTCGGTATATAAGTTGTGAAGTGACATAATTTATACTTGATTACTTGTTAAATATCAACTCTTAAAATAGTTACTTTTGTGCAAATATACCAAAGTCTGCATTGCTGTGAGTGGAGGTCTTACGCTAAGTAACAGACGGTCGTGAACCTAACTGTAAGCTAAAATTCAACAGAACCCTGTTGCCTTGGAAAATAACAGAAAATTGAAAAGTCACTCTTTTATTTCCGAATAATCGTATTCATCCAATCACAATTTGAAAAGTATAGAATTTTCCGAATGATTTCCAATAGTGCTGAATGTGCTGATTTATAACGATGAGGTAATATAGAATTTTTTTTTACGAATTCTCAATAATGGCAACAAAATGTTTTACTCCAAAACGTCCGTGAGTGCTTTGTAATCTAGACAAACATCATTCCACTCTAATTACATCTAAACACAACTAAAAATGATTCCACAGACTAATCTTAAGACAGGAATGAACAACTGTTAGTCAAGGCTCTATATTTAAACACCGTTCTTGACCTGCGACTCAGTAGATGTTCTAAAATGTAATGGACATGTTCACTACCTATTAAGCATGCGTAGGCATTGAAGTAATATGTTAGGAAACATCTTATTCCCCGCTTATGATAATGTCAAATGTGAAATAGACAAAGCGTTGAAGTAGTTAGGCAGGCAAAATATTGCGTAGGACTGTAAATTACGTCCAAGTAAATCAACCAAGCTACCATTCTCATTACATATTACGCTGTATATCAAATTTATCACAAAGCAATCAAACTCATCACAAAGCAATCACTTAAAGATAACTGCCTAAATATTCGTAAATTATAATCCATTAAAGGTGTAAGTGTAAGCGTTTGAAAAATTAACTGGAGACAAATACAAAGTCAGTATTTACTATGGTACAGAATAAAGTGTTCGTACACACACACACACAAGCACACACACACAGACATATATACATACACACACAAATATATATATATATATATATATATATATATATATATATATATATATATATATATATATATATATATATATATATATATATATATATATATATATATATATATATATTACAGTAAAAGCTTTATATTCAAAATGTTAACGAGTTTAAACGTACGAGGACAGAGTGTAGTCAGCAAACGAATATCATCGATCGCTATGTCTCCTAGTGGTCCGGGTCCCTTTACGGCAACAAATTTGATCCTGACGTTTGCATCTGCTGGCAACGCCACACAATCTCGTTTCCAAAACTGTTCTTGCCCTCCTGATTTTTGCCAAATAATACTTTCTCTGTTATTTGACTCCAGGGCAACCTATGATGAAAATCGTAAACAAGTCAATAGTCAAAGGGTGGTTCATTTTATTATTATCTTTTTTTGCATTGATCATATCCTCCACAATACAAAGATAAATGTAACTCATCTTACCCAGACATTATATTCGATGGAGTTTTGCCCCAAAGTAATTAATGAAGTTTAAAAAATATATTTAAATACATATTTTTAAATATTTAAATTACACTTAAAGCTGAACATAAAAAGCCATTTACTGTCAAAGGTGTTGGCATTTTGAGAAAGTTAAAAAAAACGTGTCATGTGTGAATGGTTTACAGTACCAAATCTTTGAGGGATAAACTTACTGGAATTAGTTTAGTTATGGTGTGGGTTTTGACTGCTCTGTAAACTCTGTACCAGCATGTACAGTACATTTTACTTTGATGCATTCGGACTAAGTCATTCATTGAATAGGCAATTAAACGACCTTGAAAATTTAGCGTTGATATATCTATATTGCCAAAAAGAAACTCCAGACGAGGACTCGGAGGATGCGATGATAACTAGTTTAAGGTTTGGCAAGCATGTCCAGCGGACTCTAAGGTTGTGAAAAGCATTTATAAGCAAACGTCCAACGTTCGTTGCGTAAGTACTCCGAGCTTTAACAACAATAACATATTTTTGTATATTTGTCTTCTGACTTAACGTACAGGATCTATGAACTTTCTCATTCCTGCAAATGGCACAAGTAACGAAAATCTTGCAAATCTGGTAAGTCTCTTGTACCATTCAGAAACATTAGAGAAAAATATACTCATTTGTATACTGATGTATAATTCAAAGAAAGTGGAATACTATATCTCGCCAATGCTACATGATGACTACTTATTCCTGGATGGGGAAACCGATGCACTGGGGTCCAGAAGGATATTGGGTTAAATCTTTGTTCTAAAAATGCGTCGGAATATGTATTGTACAACTGTATCTGTTACCCTCGGTTTGCGGTATGGAGTATTTATTGGTTCATTAATCACTGATGTATGGACACAAATGAATGTTATGCTTCATATAAAGTGATTGTGATGATCCGGAAAATAACGGTATGTTATGCATTCTTTTAACCTACGTACCTTAAGTGTTCCAATATCCTTTCCATACATATGATAAAAGAACTGGATTGATCGATATGTCATGCTAGTGTTAACATCTGGAAAGATTAACGCTGTAGCATCACCTTCGAGTCCATAAGTAGCTTCGGCATACATATATCGGCCTGTAAGTTAATGATTGGTAGGTTCAATAATTAGGACAAAGAGATCCGGTTTCAATTACTATACAAACATATATAATTGTTACGTATTTTGTGTATTGCTGCAAAACGTGTAACTATGATGAAGCAGATTGCTGTCAAATAAATAAAACACTAGGTGCTTTTTCAAACCGAATAATAAAAAATTACTGGCGTAGGATAGGCGATATTGTTTTAGCAAAAAATACATCCTTTGATACTTTTGACAATTAAATCACATACATAAGCAAGGCCGGAAGGACCGAAATGAAAAGACGTTGTAAAGAATCCAATATTATATGAATTGAGATACGTACAAACAAAATCAAAACCAAGCAAACAATGTAGAAATTCTCTTCTAGGATTTGATGAACTGTGATATTATTTCATAAACTCTAAATGTCTATTCAGTGGTGATGAAACCTAGAAATCAACTAAATACTGGGCTGCATGACCAACATATTATACCTGAATAATGCATTTTATGTACGTTTTTGACAAGCAATAGACTATAGTGAATTAGCGTGTTTACAATATACTCCACAATGGCTTATGTATAATTTATAAGCATCTGTAATTTGAGAACGACATTTTACAAGCTGTTGCATCTGCAAAATTTGGTGTAATTCTGAATATCTGTAAAACTAAACACCGATCAGTTGGTGCACGTTGAATGCTGACAAGGAGTATTACATGCACACTTCATACAAATGACATCATGGTTTTATGTTTTTCTTCTTATACAGAGTTTGCGTACACACCTGTATCGTTGCCGAATGTATTGTCCACGTTTGGTCCTGTACCGTTCGAAGGAGTTGCACCTTTAGCCCAGTGCCACCTGAACAATGGTGCACTCGTTTTGCAATTCGTACAGTTGATGGAATACGCTGAAACACTTGGTTGTTCAAAGTCACATATTCCGGCCTGAAGCCCGTCTGAGATGGAAAAGAAAAGAAAAAAAGTTTATTTATTGTTAATGACAGATGCAAAAATTGACGGTGTAACCATAAACCTTACAATCACAATATAATAATAAAAAAATATATGCCATGGTCAATATTTTACAGGGAGTAATCCTGTTGGTAATGTTCAATTAGTTTTACAAAGTTTTCAAAATGAACACATTTTTGCAAGACCTAATTAAATAAACTGAATCTCTTTCCGTAATATTTGTCTCGTGTGAGGGTCGAAATTTCTATACATCATATGACTAATCAAGCAAATATTTATCTATTCTAACCAAAATCGTCAAGTATTTCAACATTCTACAATTGTTTCATCAGAGCGTTTGTCCACTTTATGCAAAAGAGAGGTGTTCACTCATCCATTAAACATCATTCAGCACAGAGCGCTTGTGAACATGAATGTAGTTTTAAGTTTTAAAACTCTTATAATCAATTACAAACTAATCAAGCAAAACCATTAAGTACGCACATGTGCACGTTTTTGATCCAAATGCAACATTATCAATCGCAATAATTCTGGTTCTTTGATTTCCTCTAGTCGCCAGAAAAGACACTGAAAAGAACAATAATGAAGAGGATTATAATAGCAAATGCTCTCGAACTTATTGTGCTTCTAATTACTTTATTTCGAAATGTTTTATAATTCAAAATATTTTGTTATGTGCATCCAAAACCATTAGCATTTCTTACTTACAAACATTACCAGAAACGCCATCCATTGCCTGTTCTTCATGGTGAACTATGATATATATATATATATATATATATATATATATATATATATATATATATATATATATATATATATATATGCTTGAAATGTATCTCAGTTGTGTAAGTAGATTAAACAAGACATATGTGCTTCGGCTGATGCTTACATTAATGCATATAACTTAACGGTTAAAGATCGTCAAGTGAATTTGAGAAATAATTTTTTCCTCAGCATGTTATTTACATATACTAAAATTATTTATCAGTTATTATGCACAAGTGTTCTGCTTATGATGTATTGTACGTTAATTTCGAATTCATGCGGGTTGGCGTCTTCTCTATATTCATTACTACACTATAAACGAAGAATTATTTAGGCATAACTGAAAGGGAAAGCGGTCAAAGTGCTAGATAATATCGCTGCAATCAACAGCAATAAACTAGTATCGCAATCATCGCCAATACCAAAAGCGACAATACAGCACTAGGTCTCACCAGAAACTATGCTAGAAGTCTCAAGTTCTCCAACAGTCACACATTGGTACATCCAAGTCTCTTCCTCCTCTCGGTGACGCGATGGCATTTCCCAAACACTGCGGGTAACGTCGTTAACACTAATGTAGAGTGATAAGGCATTTCCGGCGGATGCATTTATCCAGTAGTAAAACTGAATACTATAGGAATTGTTTTTATTAACCGAAAATTCAGGGGATTTGAGATATGCCTTGTCAGTTTCAAATCCGTCTCCGTTCGTGTAGTAGGCTACTCCTGATAATGCTGAAATATAACAAAACATAGATAGTTTGATAGATACGTACATATTTTAATACACAGATAACGACCTGTCATCTGATTAGTTACGGATTAGCCAAGTAATTCAATGAAATATGAAACAATAAAGGAGCAAACCATCAGCCCCAATATTATATATAAACACAAATTCTAGCGCGGGAAAAATAACAAGATTTCCACCATTAAAATGGCTTAATGGACAATCAAATTAGACATAAACAGCTCAGAGAAAATCTACCAGAACATGGCAAACAAGAATTGTTAGAATATATTGCATGAATATATCTATTTATAAATGCTTATATATATGCATGTATTATGTAAGTACGTACGTACGTACGTATGTATGTATCTATATATATGTATGTATGTATGTATGTATGTATGTATGTATGTATGTATGTAGGCATGTATGTATGTTTGTATGTATGTATGCATGTACTTACGTACGTACGTACGTACGCATGCATGCATGCATGTATGTATGTATGTATGTATATATGTATGTCTGTATGTATGTATGCATGTACATAAATACGTATGTATGTATGCATGTATGTATGTAAATACGTAAGCATGTATGTATGTATGTATGTATGTAGGCATGCATGTATGTTTGTATGTATGTATGCATGTAGGTACGTACATACGTACTTACGTACGTACGTACGTACGCATGCATGCATGCATGTATGTATGTACGTATGTATGTATGTATGCATGCGTGTATCCATGTTCCTGGGTTAAACAAACACATCATCATATTATTGGCTGAATTCGTCGACTAGGGCAAAACTTCAAAAAGTGTAAAGAGGTAGAATTAGAAGCAGTAAAAAAAACAAGAAATTAATATACATATTCACTGCAAAAATAATATTCAGTTTTAAGTACTTTTTGTGATTACTTAACGATAGAAAAGTATGAAACCCTTTTTTCAGTAATGCAGTTGTCCAGCTACAGCACGGGAATAACAGACCCGTAACATAAAATATATGGCAAGTGCAGTCCTCTTCGTAAAAAGAAAATTTTTTTCTTTAATAATAATTACTCGTATGTTTAAGCTATTTATACTTGAAAGTTATTTGTACAAGTAATAATATTATTTGTATCACAGCTCTTTATCCTCAAACTGTATTAAGCAAAAGCTTAATTTCAGTATTTCGTAGAACAATTCAAAAATACCATTTACTAACATTTTTGTCCAGTAAAAGTAACATTTGTGGTTGTGATATTATTTTGCGATTAAGTGCTGGCATTTTACAGTTTATGTTTGCATGCATGAAATTTGTTTTATTTATGTTAGCCTATGTTGCATAGAGGTTTAGTTGCCCGTTTTATTCGTAGATTTCGTTTTAGTTTCCTGTTTTCCTCACCTCAGTTATTTTATATTTTGAGGTGTTTTTGTGGACCATAATGTCACTACGCATGCAACGTTTGTGTTAAGATTTGCTTAGGCTTCAACATCGTCTTTTGTTTTCGGGTGGGGGTGGATAATTAATTCGACCTTGGCCTCACCCTGCGTAGATGCTGCCCTTACGCCACATGCTGGTTGCTGCGACTGTAATCGTTGTTGTTGGTCATCGCAATGGCATGATGCAACGATTCTGCATAAGGTAAGACATGGTGTATTTCCCCATATTTTGACTAACCCTAGAAACTCTTAATATGTTACATATTTTATTACAGTGTAAAGAGGGATACTAAAGTAGTCTTTTCGATATAATGTTTAGACCTACCGGAGCAGGTGGCTGTTACCTAGGGTTGTAACCATGAATCGTCTTTCTAATTTATATTACCATGATAGTGACATCTATCGTATCCTCTACTAAGTAGGTTTCATAATTTAAAATAGCACAATATGTTTTTGTATGCTAAACGCTAATGTTGACCAAACATATTAGAAGATATAACGACATGTTTAAAAATTGATCTAGCATCCGTATATAAACTTAACATAAAAACTTGCTCGGCTGTAGGCTTGAAACGCCAATACATCTTTACATACTTTATCAATGGTAAAGCCATAACTAAACAGTTTAAACTAAATTCGGCTGCTATTTCATATCAGGCTGACAGTCTCTCCAGTTCTGAGTAACGCTTCCCATCGAGTCTAATCAAAGATGCACAGGGGCCCCGAGTGGCCGAGTGGTCTAAAGCGCTCTCCGTTACGGATCACTGCCATCTCACCTCTGTCTGCGTGGGTTCGAGTCTCGGATTCGGCCAATGTGGGTATGTGAGAAAGGTTGCCAGTAGCTTCTCGTGGGTCGGTGGTTCTTTCCGGGATTTCCCCATTTTCTTCCTCCACCATTAATACTGGCTGCCATGCATAGCCTATCGTGTGCTGAAAAATGGCGTTAAACCCCACAACAACAACAACAACAAAGATGCACCGACAAGGAACGTGGTAAAATCGAGAAACTGTGGAAGCTCTAGATCCTATTGCATGTCTAAACTGTTATAAACAAGCTGTTCTTGTTCATAAGTGTTTAGTAGCATTAGATGTGCCTGTTCCATCAATGACTTTAATTAAAATCACTCTCCTGACGTGGTACAAAACTATCATTTGTATTTCCTTAATGTCATTATGATTACTATTATTATTATTATTATTATTATTATTATTATTATTTCGTATTTCCAAGCCTTTCTCCTGAAATTTACATACATTCATATCTTCGATTATCATAGTAACAAGCACATTCGATAAGCTTAAAATAATGTTCATTCATATATAGCGCTCATAGGCAACATAGATAAGTAGGTGGTGACAGACTAAGAAAAATGCTTCCAGATCAGTATACGGCTACTTAGATCATATATACGTGAAGTGTTTTGTTTTATTTTAATGGTGAAATATTTATGAAAAGAACTGATTTCTTTTTTTGTCCTCGGTTAAGCTCAAATATATCGGACAAATGATATAATGTATCGGTATCGGTATATCTAATGATGGAAGTTGGTATTGACACTCCTAGAAATCCTAATATGATTGGAAAGTTGCGAGTTAAAACTGAACAAATATATGTATTACCATACAGGACACATACAGGTGATCCGACCATCTGTCCTGGCAAATAGCAGCGGGTCAATGTACTTCCATGTTATAACTATTAGTCTCTGTTATTCTTATGCATATATGCTAGGCATTGTTTCAATCTATAGACCACCAAGTCTTCCAACCTATCAGCCACACTAAACAACCCAAATGACGGTATTACGTTTGGCATGTACTGCCAAATGTAGAACTGCCCTATAGATGGCTTATACAAAATTAAATTGTCATACCTTTAAAAATGTCTCACCAAAAGTTCATCGACTCTCCCCATATGTGCAAACAACGCACACACACTGACATATATATATATATATATATATATATATATATATATATATATATATATATATATATATATATATATATATATATATATATATTATGGACAACGTATTTACTACTTACGATTTGAAAAATATGAGTAGATGTAGCCAAAACTCCAGACTGCTGTTCCTGACAAAGCAACTGTAGCATAGGAACAGGTCGAAGTGTCAAATGTGCAGTTCACAGAAGGAATTGCTGACACGCACTGATTAATTGTACCTCCTATTGAAAGAGACCAACATATTGATTAAACATTAAATCATGCATGTCATACATTTGTTAAGTTGTTGTCTAATTGCTGCAAACATTAGATGTAATTTATGTCGCATATTGATTGAAAATTCATGCGTTGAAAGGTATTAACCATCTATATAATAACTGTATTGTTCATACAATATTCAAGGAAGTAACCTTGTTCACATGGTTAAATTAAAATTTACGGTTCTCAATGATGGTACCTCATATTTCCGACCACGTCAAACAGCACTGAGTGGAACAACCTTATTTATTTTCACTCGTTCATGCCGTGTGCAAAGAACTTTATATCCTTTCCGCAAATATATAGCTTAAAATTGTATTTTAACATCAGACATTTCTTAAATAATGACACCACTATCGAATGTATCCTTGTTTGTAATTGCACTTCCTTACGTTTACAGCTTATGATCAGTGAATGATATATATATATATATATATATATATATATATATATATATATATATATATATATATATATAAAATCAGATCATTAATATTAAAACCACAATGACCTTATTCGTAAAATAAACGAAGAACATCTACTGTTAAAGAGCATGTAACACGCATAACAATAACCAGCTAATATGCGTGCTTAAGACCATGTTAACGAGATACGGTAATAACAGTACCACGAATTATAAATGTATCAGAAAAACAACCCGTGGATAAAACTGGACAGGTTTACAGAAAGTGTTTCTCGTTTTTCCACAGCAGTGTCAGCCTCTATAATTTCACCTAAATCCATGATTCAGTTAAAGAATACATGGGATGTATGGTTGCGAAATACTTTTTCGGCAACATGATTATGATTGACCAGTTAGTAAATTTCTTTCCCGAACCCTTAGCTAAGTGTACTGTTAAATGGAAAATATTTTCTTCAGCATCTTTCTGCATGATCTTTTGATTATATTATTCTCTCAATCTGTCATACAGTATACCTACCACAGCGTACACCAGCATCTTCATAGTGGTTACAATTATGAGAATACCATCCATTATGCCTGCAGCTGTATATCGAGCTTTCATATCCACTACAACTGACATCATCCAGAAAAATATCTAGATCTTTATTGGAGGAAAATCCTGCACAGCACACTGCCGTAGCTCCAACAGTGCTGGGTGAGAAAAGAATAGCTTCTATATATAAAAACTATACATATAACATCTGTATGCCATTGCATGCATTCAATCATCTCAAATATAACATATTTTGAACTGTTCCTGTATCTTTAATGGGTTTGTAAAACTCAGTCTATAGAATATGTTTATGTGTTTAGCCATGCATATTGCAATGCACTTCTTAATGGTTTACTGGTTTACGCCATGATGAATAGCATCAACAGCACTGATAAAATAAGATATCTTATAAGAAACAAAGGAATTAATACCAATTCCATGCAATAAAACTAGGTAATGAGTATATATATATATATATATATATATATATATATATATATATATATATATATATATATATATATATATATATATATATATATATCAATGTTCATATTCAACCTGCATATTTTCCAAGAAACCTTTCATATTCTTATGTAACAGAACCAAAACAGGTTTTAAAGTATAAGGCAGTGTACTTAAACTAACGAGAATGTAGTCAATGCCGCATCATTTGATACTAATCATACTGACAGGAGTGAAAAATATATATCTTGCTGATAATGAAACTAGTATACTATTACCATATACTGAAACATATTGGATATATATATATATATATATATATATATATATATATATATATATATATATATATATATATATATATATATGGGTGCGCGGGTTGTATGGGTTCGTACGCACTGGATGGTGCAAAAGTCCTGAATTTATAATGATTCATGTGATAGGGCAGTATCAATGCAAGGAGCAATGGTCATAGTACTTCATGGGAAACGAGCATCCGTGCTAGCATACTTTAAACAAATATGTCTAATAGCAAACAATAATGTGAACGTCAATAAAATAAATGTGGTTGCTGGAAAGAGGCATAGCTTAATATTAACTTGTATTTTAAGCGTTTTGCAGTTTATGATTAAATACATATTAGTTGCACGTAAGTATTACAGTTATTCCATGGTCGTTGTATATTCTCTACGATTATCTCAACAATACCGCATTGAACACTACAGACTAGAAATGTATCTGTATCTATCGGATTGAATCTTAAGCAAATTTGTTCAGAATAGTATTATTTTGATCCGATTTAATTCCTTTATGCTATGATACGTATGCTAGGACTGAACATAAACAAGTCCAGACTAAGGTGTGTGACTCCGTAGACTCTGTTGCCCCAAGAAACCTATCCAATAATGTAAATTTCCTTCTGGTCAAAATGAGGAAGTACTAAGACAATATGTGTTAATTAGATTTATATATATTATTATAATTAACAACCAATGAGCTTCCTGGCATTCCTGTTAAGTTTATGATTTCCAACAGATTACGGATAATATCCCATTGAATACTTGGAGATGTGCAACCTTTATCAAAGATTATGATTGGTTGTCATTTGGTTACAGTTGTATGTGCTTTTGAATTATCCAGTATCACGAAAGACCATTTTTCTATCATCTAATGAAGACCATTACTAGCGCAGCTCATACCGTACATAATGTGATCTTATTTTGCCTAGCCAATCCCAAAAGTTACCCACATATAAATTAAATTCATTTAACATGGAGATGTTATATGTTTGAAAAGAGTAAATGACGGAAATATTTCGTTGAGTGTGTGAAAAATGCAGTATATTTGCGTGTGACGTTTTTCGAAGTCACTTAAACAAATATTGAAATTATTTCCCCACCTAGTGGAATATATCCGTTATTTACTCGTACCAAGCAAATATTCTTTTTAAATCATGCTAGATCTAATTGGCTAGCAATATGTAGATATCCTACTGAGTCATCATTAATATAAGTCTCCTTCGCAATTCAATGCAAAAACGCGCAATAGGGATAAACATGATGGGTCACTTTTCGCATCAGAACTCAGTTTATTTAACGGGAAGTGGTCATCTTACTGTTGGACTATCCAGACCTTTAACTTCAGATAAGAGTATCAGTGTCTATTGACGGACAGTGCAAACGTATGATATTCCACTGCAGTAAGATATCAAAGATTTTCGTTCAGAAAGTGCAGACAAATTATGTTGCAGCATGAAATAAAATAATGTGTTATTGAAGGTTATCTCAATTTGGAGTAGCCAGGTATGCAACAAAGGAAGACCTGGAAGTAAATTTTACTGAATTAAATAAAACCTGATTTCTCTTATTTAAACATGTCAACAAAACAGATCAAACCCCAAAAAGTGAAACAGCTTATCTGCACTTAAGTGAACGTAGTTTTTAAGCAAATATAATTCTTAATCAGATACCTGATTATTTCATATACGTTTTAATTTATATTTGATTGTTATACGACTAGATGGATTATCAAGCTTATATCGAAACAGAACACTATTTTAAGCTGTTACATACTTCTGTCAACAAGGAATTATTGTTGGTGATTAAAATATGGCATTCTAGATAAATATTTAGTATCTGTTCAGCATTTAGCAATGACGCATTTAATAAAAGAACTTAGACATTAAGTCCACATTGGTCAATCTTTTGAGATTGAAACTTTTCAGAAACGAAATGATAATATAAAGATCAAGGCAAGTAATTAGTTGATTCGGAAAGACTGGAATCACTTACCTGTATCCAAGCATCCTACAGACAACCACAGCATCGTAGAAATCCCAGCCGTCATCACATACTGTGCCCCATGCACCATTATAGTATACTTCCACTCTTCCTTCAAGACAGTTACTTCCGTTAACCAGTCGAATTTGAGAATTGTAATCTTTAAAATAAACACGGGTTTTCAGATTGTGACAGTGAATTTTTCAGTTTTTCATTTATTTACCTTTTGCCTTTTCCAGAAATGGAAACGAAATGTATTTCAAAACCAGCAATATGCAAGACTTTAATTTTGAGGTTAGGAAAAACAAACGGGTTAATCATTGGTGTCACGCTACTTACTGTATAACCTAACTTAAACATTACATGTCCACCATAAAGTTAACTTACTAGATATTCATTGCAATACCCAACGAACTGAATCTTCCCAAAATATTTTTGAGTGTACAATATTCGATCATGGCATTCAAAAGCTGTTTTGAGGGTTATAAAAGTTCTTTTTTAAATAAAGCCCACACAAGACTCTTTGCAATTTGATGCTGATTATCATTTGAATTAAAAGTAGTAAGCAAATCTAAGAATAGCTTCAAAGCATAGCCTTTAAATCAAATTATTTTCAGCATTAAATTAATACAAATACAATAAAACTCGGTCATAAACATAGCTCCTTTTAGACAATAACTATATTTTTCTTAGCGTTCTTCTTATAAATTGATACATACATGATGGTGATGTAGGGAGGTATGTGATAGTAGTTTTCCTTGGAGGTAACGTCGTCATCGCAGTTTTATTCACTGGAAACTCCTGACCTTAAAGATAGAACGTTACTCAGCTCAGTTTCAATTATATTGACAACATTACTTGAGAAATAGTTTGATCATTTATTACACAAAAGCATTAAATTGCGCAAAATAGGGGTTGTACTGTTTATCTTGCTAGGCCGAGTCGAAACAAATATTAAATTATGTTTCATATGGAGTGCAATGTGTCATGTCCAGTACAAACTAAATATAGGCACATGTTACAGTTTCACATCGTATCTATTGCAATTACGTCCCGTTTAATATCGTGTTTTTGTTTGTTGTGTTCTTAATATGCGACGTTTTACATGAGATTATTTGAAACAACTGCTAGTTTTACTATGATTGCTTTCTAAAATTAAATACACTGATAAATCATTGTCACAATAAATGTTTTTCTCACATCTAAATTATTCTAATTTGGAATAGCAATAGTCTTTTTTAAAAGAGATCAGTTTTTGAAGCGAACAAGATGTCAATAATTAAAACAGAACTTGCAAATTTTACTCACCGCATGATAGCCCAGCATCTTGAATATGAGAACAATGAATATTTCCCCAACCCTGGAACGAACACTGGGATATATCTGTCTCAGTTCCTCTGCAGTCAAAACGATTCGCCCAGATATAACCTATTCCTTCTCCAAAAAAGGCGCCCCGGTACGCATATACGGGTGTAGTATCACTAAAAGAGAAAAGACAGATATAACTATTTATGTTATTATAAAAAAATAAAAAATCAAAGGTTGACAAAAATGAAAATCGTCTCGGTTTGGTTCTTTCTTTCGGTCTTATGCTACTTACGAATTAACAATTGAACATATAAAACATTATCTGGGTAGAAAGCCGTGAAGCACATACCTATAGTCGTATTATAAAATTTTATGTTAATATGATGTTAGGTGTTTAATTGTAAATCTTTTGTTTTAACTTTGTGAAGCCAATCGTAAATGGGCAACTGAAAAATGTATGGAAGAGAATATGGAATATTGGATGAATCCGACTTTCTTTAAAATTAATGCAAAGCGAGATTGCTTCACAGACTTTTATGTCAGCAATTAATTTATCACTGATTTATGTTCAATCAAGTACACTATTTTCCAGGCAGTTCTTTAATGTTTGTTCGTTTCTGACTTTAATTTACTGACTAAAAAATACTTTTGGTCTTTTGAAATTTATTTGATTGAAAGTGTATTCAGAGATAAAATTAAAGGTCTCACGGGAAACCAAGCTGGCGGCATACAACAGTCGCATCTAGATTATCCCACATATCATCACAGACTGTCCCCCATAAATCGGATGGGCAGTTTTTGCGTTTTATCTCCAAACGGCCATATGATCCTTCCGACAGCTTTACTTCAAGGTCTAAAATGTAATTGAAGACATCAAAACGACTGTCGAAAATTACACAGATATGTTATAATATTTGAGTAAATGCGGTGTTTAAAGACAAGTTGTGAAAGGCAATCATTTGATATGTATGTATGTATGTATGTATGTATGTATGTATGAATGTATGTATGTATGTATGTATGTATGTATGTATGTACGTATGTATGTATGGAATTATGCATGCATTTTTTTTATATGCATGCATGCCTGCGCACTTGCAGCGCTTAAATGGAGACTTTCAAAGACATATATCATTGTTTACCATTAGCTGAACACGAATGAGCTAAAGGTGTTGTGACAGTTGCCGTCCGTGTTATATTGGAAAATGCCCACTGTGTTGTTCCAGGCATGGTAGTCATTTTATCAGTAATTTCTGCAGGGATTGCTGTAGAGGTAGCTTTTCCAGGTATTGTGAGCCCTTGCCACTCAGTTGTTGTAGTTTCTGTGCTGATGTTTTCATTAATTGTTTTGACGGTGGTTGTCTTAGAATCGAGATGGACTGTTGGTGTGGTACTGACGAGCTCGTCGTATGTCGCGTACCCTGTGTTAATAATAGAAGTATTTTCCACATAAATAAATTCGAAAATATACAAGGCATATGCAGAAATATGCTGCTAAATAAAGTTTAAATTTTCTGACTACAGTAGTGTAAAGTCACCGAATGATAGCAGAAGAAAAACATATTGTAATCACAAAGGAACTAAAATTACGTTCTGTGTCATTTCGGGGTTTTCGGCTGGTGAATATTGTGCTACGAAGGAAATGCGCGAGTGTTACAGAAATAATGACTAACAATAAAGCTAAGATAGGCATAAACTGCATGGCTACGTTATAGTTTATTTATGGGATTGTTTAGTTTCTTCAATCAACTTGTTATATTTCCCTTTGCAATACTAGCATATAGATCAAGAATTGAAAGAATGCAATAAAATAACCAAAAATGGACACAAACGTTTCACTCTTCCTCTGGATGGATCGTGACCAAAATTCTTAATTTGCACAGAGGTTACTATATGTAACAACTCCTCTTCGTTCAAGCTTGAGTTAGAGATGCCCTGAACAATTCCCTCAACAACCACGGTAGTAGTGGATACATCATTCACTGCATCGGTGTCCTGGAACACTAAGCTGTAACAAAAATCACATTAATTACTCATCCAACTCGGCTACTTTCTTCCTTTTAGTTTTCGAATCAAGCGCTGTTATTGTGTTCTTACCAGCAGGTCAAACAGTAGTCAATGGCTGCGAATTTTTTATATTGTATTCTCTCAAAAGGACATACGTCTATCATAAAGTCGAAATTATAATGTTAAAAATATCCTGTGGGCACAAAAGTCAATGAAAATCAAGATAGTACACATATATCTTCTTTTATCTAAACTTTATATATATAAATAGACTGCGTTTATTTCTGTATAAACTGTACGGAGAACTACTTTATACTAACTTCTATAAAGAGAGTTACATGCAAAGTAACTAACGTAAACACTGAAATGGTAGGCGTATACACTGTACGCAATCAAAACGAAATAAAAACGGTTGGTTTATATTATATTTAGAAAATTGAATAAATTGATTTGACAGAATCAAATAATATATCTTTGATGTTTTTATGAATATTAATCTTTATTTAACTTGATTTGAAAAAGAAAAGCTGGAAAACTCTAAATCTGTCAAGAACATTGGGGCTACAATACTTTTACTGCAGCTCGTTGCAAATGAATTTAAAACTATAGTTGAATGTATATAGCAACTGGGAGGAGGATGGAGGTTAAGAGATAACATTATTACAATTATATTCACATAATCGGAAGCCCATATGTTATATTTGCTAACTAAAATAGACATATATCGTACATTAAGGTAGCATACCTATATCCCTGTACAGTGAAACTACAGATTTCATGATTGTATTTACTCTCTGAAATTGCACTCATCATCTGCAAACGAGACGAGACAAGTCAAACATAAAATAAAGCGGTATAAGTTTCTTTTCATATTACTAGTAATATTGTGTTCCAACGTTTTGACTTCCAATATAAAACGGACATTCTCCAAATTCCAAGTTTAATTTCAATCTTTGTGTCAAAGGTATTGCTATGTACGATTCGACATGACCTGTGTATACTACGGTAAAAACATGTAATAGAAGATAGTTCGCTATAACTAGTTAACTATGTATGCTTAGTAATTAAAGTGTAATAACATGTATAGTATACGTAACATAACACAGAGACACTTAGATAAAGGAACACACGAAGAGTGTAAACGTATCATACGGAAGTAAAATTAGACAAATATCCGATAAAACAATAATGCAAAAAGTAATGTTATATCAATGAGCAATATGGTCTTAACAGCATGAGATTTTCAAAGTAGACCTACTTTTTTGCATGAGTACTGTTTCAGCCACTAAAGCAACACTTTCGGACACAACATGAATATAACCGATTCGAAATATGTTCATTTTATTTAATTTAACACCCGGTTCAGAATAAGTATCTAAGCACAAGGTTAATGAGAAATTAACTTACAGCAGTAGTTAGTAGCTTTGATGTGAACTGGAATTCGTAGCTCTTACTATCAAGTAAATTGTCATTCCAGACAGACCCCTGAAACGTCAATTGTACCCAGTAATATAAAAAGTCTGCAAAACAGAAACGACATTGGATTACGTACAAGTCATGCACTAAACGTAACATGTTTCAGGAGGCAAGAAAACTTGAGAACAATTACATATACAGAAAACGTTAATGTCTTCTCCAGTTAGCATTTTTAATTGTAGATGTTAACATTACTAATGAACAGAGTTAACATAATATCGCATTAAATGTAACATAAATGAAACATTAAGCTTTATATCAAACTCAGACAAAACGGTGCCTACGCTAAACAACAAATAGTTATGAATTATTAGCTGTAGTGCCTATTTGTAATACCGAAGTCTTATCTTAGTCGAATGCATTCGCTTTGACAATATCTCCCATCTATAGTAAACAATCTGAATTTGTTAATTAACACATCAAATAAAACGAAGACGTAGATCAGAAAAATATATGTTAGCCATACAATAATCTAGCATATCACTCCTCATATAGGTGTCTTCCAGTTTCGTAATGTATAACGCTTACCTATAAGACCTCCACTTCCTTTGATAATTAGTATGGACCATAAACTAATGCAAATTGCGATAAATTAGCTAGATGATAAAAGATGTTATAATAAGTAATTATACTATAAAGTACAGTATATACGACTTTTGCGATAGTCAATAAAAAAAACGAAACTCAGACAACAAAACTATTTTACAAAATGCTAATATGACTCTGTTGAACAGAAACTTGTATAGACCATTGATGTTTCAGTGGAATATTCTTTACTGTCTGTCACTGACAATTGTTTTTTTTTCAGGACATCGCATGAAACAAAATATGGAATAATTCTCTTCTCATCTAGCATGCAAAAAACATACAGGAAATAGAGACAAAAAACTTCTTAGTTGCTCCAACAATTATGAAGATGAATGTTGCTATGTAACAATGGATTATACCCTCTGCTCTCGAAAGTCAAATCAATAGCTTATCCTGCCAAGGTCACTTCATAAAAACATCATACATAAAAAGCCAAAACAAGTGGAACGTTCCGAACTTCAGCATGTCTGTGGTGCCTTATTCTCCACAAGGAAAGCCACACACTGGTTTTACAGATTGAATACATGAATTAACATATTTTCATTGGTATAACTAATAATTTTGTTTGCAGTAAAGAATATGTCTTTATCAACGTTTATATTCGTGCGCATGCCTCTCACTAGGCAGTGGGGGCAGGTTGGAGTCCATTGTCTTTGGAGATACAGATTTTCTTTGTGTAATTTTTAATTCAAGCAATAATTGTACTCATGGATAGTCGTCAACTCTTGGCAATACAATTAAATTTGATTACCTGATGAATTGCAATTATTCCCGCTAGAAATCGTCTGGCGTGTAGGTGTTGGTTTGCTCTTGTCTTGCATGATATAATTACTGGAAGTATTCATCTGCGTTTTACTTGCTTGTGGAGTCGATGTCACGTTTGGTTGGCTTGTGTTTGGAAAGAAAATATATGTCAACTTTGCGGTTCCCTGTGCTGAATGTTCTTCAGTTAGTTGTTCTATGGTAATATTTGCCTTTGTTGTATTTGAATTGTCTGCAGTTATTATCTGTGATTCTGGTAGGGAGTTGTCATCAGACGATTGTGACTTGGCATCTGTCATTGTTCTAATCGCTTTCATTGATGTTTGAATCCCTTTTACTTGTGTTTCTAAAATATTTGTATGAACCAACTTTAGAAAAGAAAAATGAAATAAACAAAAATACATGTAAATTAAACAGATGTTTGGAAATCGTTATATGTTGAAGAAATATACCAAAATTCTAGTTCCCATGATAAAGTAAGGATTATTCTAAATGTATTAGTAATTAAAAAATACCAAGATAACTACGATTACAAGCATTCATAATACTTAAAATCCCTAAATTTGAGTTTTTAAATAATCGCTGGAAATGGATCGCCAAATTAAAAGTTCGATTTATATGAATGTGCTTCTAAAAATGGATTACTAAGCGACTCCCATGAAAGTGATTGGGTTCGTAATGCCTACTGATGAAAAATGTGATACATAAGTATCAGTTAGTAGTGATCCTATTTTAGGAAAGCAATTATGAAATGCCCTAAAATAAGATAGAATATAAACAGGTGAGAAAATAACTCATTTCAACAATAGTAATTCTTACTTTAAATATATGTTATAGTTGCAAAGATGACTTCATTGTCTACAAAGGTTCATTTTCGTAAGAAGATAAAAACGATTATGAAGCAACGATAGACAATGCGATACATCAAGCATGCAAATAGTTTCAAATGATAATGATATCATTAAACAGTATCAATACAAAGAACAAGGATACTAAGTATCCACACAAAAGTGATAAAGTGGTTTTTAAGTTTAGAGTTACATTAGATCTGGTACCAATTTATTTCGGTTGTATGTGTCAACAACACGGAGAAAACAGGTTTGAACATTACAATTTTATCATGAATCTGCACACATCGCGCTTACATTCTTGCATGTAATGTACTCATTTACGATTTATTTTTCAGGTACAAGCATTTCACATGTACAGCCCTTCGCAAATTGTTTAGGTGTCTCAAAATTTTGCGTTAGAGCAAATAGCTGTTATTTGAAATTAGTTTGGGGTTGCGTGGCGTGGAATGGTACTATATCTAGCTCGAAACATAATTATGTGAATAAATAACGTTAAATATATATATATATATATATATATATATATATATATATATATATATATATATATATATATATATATATATATATATATGTATATGCATAACGGAAAAAGTACCTTCAGTGGAGAAATACAGGGTCAGTAATGCTACGGCAATGATAGCTATTACTACTAGCAAAATGACAACGATATTCAAAATTCTTCGAAGTCCTTGTCTCTTTCTGAACAGCGGAAGACCGGTTTCCTCTTTGTCTTTCTTGCACGTAGTGTCACAGAGCAATGTCTGTTTTGACCCGCTAAAGGATACACCATCCAGATTTTCATATTGATGTAAACCATCAGCAGCTTGAACATCCTAAGAAATGTAATAGGATATTGGTTGTTAATGGTACGCTTAGGTATATGATAGCATGACTTTCCCTCAAATAGTTAAATGCGAAAAGAAAGTAAATTTAGGCAACGGTTGCAAGATAGAATATGAAAAAGGTATGAGAGGATAACATAATCAATCAATGATTCAAAGTACCTTTATTACTATTGGTATTGAAACAATAATACTAATACAACTACAACTAATACTAATACTACTAACACTAGTGATACTAATGTTAGCACTTCAACGTGTGAATTTGCATCAGTTACTAACTGTGCCCGAGTCATATTGATATTCTAGTTGACCATATCGATGATTATTTTATTTTTATGCGCCGTTAACTTCACATTGTCAGAATCATCCCGTATTCTACACTTTGATATTGCACGCACATGCACAACACGTGTGCATACAACTATTATAGTGTAGTGTGTAGAAGGAACTACTTTTTAAACAAACCATTTACAATCCCGTAGTAGACGTTATGTTTTAGTTTATTGGCTTTGTTTGTGGAAGAACTATATCAGCTTTTTCGTCTATTTGATAGTAGAAATGCTCAAGTGAACAATGTGAAAGGTTTACTGAGTCACAAATTGAACTTTCAAACAATCAAATGACTGATCGTGATATTCGCAATTTCCACAACAAACACGAGCAGTATTGAAAATGCTATTCTGATCATTTAAACAAATATTTAGGAGAAATGCTCGTAATTTGCCGTTAATGGAATGGTTCAGATTATCAACAGTGCTCTCATGTCTGTATCAAAATAGCATCGAAAATGATACTGGCTGAATGGTTTGTCACACACCAGCTGCTTTGCATATCTGTGTGTTAACTTTGTTGACACAATCGTTCGGATTTAGGCAGACAATAGACGCCATACATGACACAGGTCATAACATAGCTAGGGGAACATGCAAGTGATCAGGCATAAATATGTCTGTTTTAGATGTAAATAAGAATGGCATAAATATACTTACAAATTCAGAGTTTGTATTTTCCTCAAAATGAACTTTCGTAGTTCTGCAAATCTGAATTACATGAGCTGTGGCATGTGTTCAAACGCTGAATTATACATTTCGAAATTGTAATATGATTTGGACTACATTCGAGTGCAATAACATCCTCCATGCCTCACTCAAAATGAAATGAAAATTATATAGCATGGAACTCTAAAATTTCAATTTTAAATAGGGAAAAACGACAGTTATTTTTGAAAGTGATGTCAAGCACGCGACCAAGTACAAATGCCGCTGGGTGGATTGACGTGGGGATTAATATCGTTGTTGTGTATAGATGGATCTGCGGTTGTGTGTTTATTTGGAATACAGCTTAAGTTCAATTACTGTGTTCCTTGTAGTGTATTTTGATATATAACTAAGCCTATGGTTAGATAAGGAAATGAGTGAATAATAACAGGGTTACTGAATTTGATGGGAAAATATGAACCAATTTTGTCGGATAGATACTCTCCACAAGGTCGTGCAGTCTTCATCCTACAATGCTCGTTTATGTCTTCATATACAAATGCAGTAACTTTTAACTATGAACAAAAGTGACAATTAAACTTTATAATGGTGGCATATATGTTTGTATGTATGGATATATATATATATATATCCATACATTTTTCAAATTGAAACCAAATTACTCCAGCGATACCCGAAATAAAATGCTTTACGATGGTGATGCGACGATTGCTGTTTGAATATTATCTAGATATGAAGTTATATGCATGCGTTCACGGATTCATACATGACTATATAAAGACGAATTTTGATACAACTGGATTCCATATGCGACAATCATTTTATATTTTCACAGACTAGGATACTATTCATGAATACGACTATATTACTACAAAAACAGTGTGGTTGTCGTATTTAGACCACGTGAAAAGCAAGAACTTTGAGGTCCGTCAGTTTTCATTGTTTTATTTCATCTGTGTTACGTACAAGCATTAACTACATCCAAACAGATGTTCTGCTATAATGAACACATAAAATAATATAAAAGAAATGAACACAAGCAAAACTGACGTATATTGAAATGCAAGTTATTATAATGGAACCGTAGCAACCTGGACAAAATCAAAACTAAATGGCTATGTTGGATGGCAAAATTAGTCGACAGCGAACGGAAAAGAGCCAAACAAAATTCACAAATAAGATGAGAGACATTTAGGTTAGTAGGTACTTGTTATGCTAATAAGAGAAACAATATTTAGCACCATAGGTGAGTACGCTATGCCTCTGAATACAAGGTTCAAGACAAAACTCTACTGAGGTCAAATGTGGAAATGTCCTGCTCATGAAACCTGTAATTTGAATTGCAAATACCCAAAAACAAATACAAAAATAATCTGTTCATTATTACGCTTGTAACAAAATGAGCCAGATAATGAAGTAACATTTATGCTCAATAACTGTGAGCAGTACACTTGATTCAGAAAATAGTACTTAGCAGACATGGTTGATAATGATATTAGAAACAAACGATTAGAATTGCTGATAGACTTATGTATCAGATTCAAGAGCAGATGGAAAAAAATAACGGGTGACAAATTTGTTGAGATGAAACATTTTGGTGCTACAAGACGGAATTTTTCAAGCCAAAGTTTATCCTTAAGAATAAAACCAAACATACAACAGATCTATTGAAACAGCCATGAAAACAATCTATACAATTCCGAACGACTTGCATTTATGAAATAACTATTACCATCATGCACGCTATATCATGCCATACGGCGGAGTAAACACTGTATTTAATGCCACACTCTGGCGTAAACACAATATATGATGCCACACTGTGACGAAAACACTAATAAGTATATACAATATGTCACGACACACTATGAAATAAATAAAATAGGTGTTGTCGCATTATGAAGTAAACACGATTTTATGCCACGCAGCCGCTAGAATGGGGGTAAGGTGCTGGCGACCGATGTTTGGGGGAAGCCCCTCATCAAGGCCAAATAACGTCAGGGTCTCGCTTTGCGAAAAGGGGGCTACAATACTGTTTTATCCAAGTAGTTTTGATTCATTGAACTATCCAATCAGATGCTTGTATGATAGTACGTTACCAATTTCACCACACACAAAAACTGGACTCGTTTTTTGTCTCGAAATTAACATGGTTTACAACAAATTAATGGAGAAACTTTTATTTAAGGTGGCGCTCTACAGATCTTAGGAACTTCTGAGAAATTGGTGGGTGTAAGGTGAAGTGGTTTACATTTGCAACAGACACCTTAAAACAAATATGAAAAATATTTTCAATTATTTGTCTTACTTTCATATCATTATGTATCGTGTTCTGAACAAAATGGTACATTAATATTGAGTACATGCATGAAAATAAGTTAATTATGCTTTGTTTCCTCTTGCTTACACAATGTGCCTTTAGACAGTATTGTATGTGTAATGACATTAATTATGTTAATATTAAAAGCCTTATAATACAATAGTGAAGACAAAAATAGATTTCATTAAGTGAAAGAAATATATAGTTAAAATGTTTCTTTCAGTCATCTGTATTGGAATTAAGAAATAAATGTTGAAAAAAGCAAATTGTCTTTCATCCATGTTAGACAATAAGCAAATATTCTAAACATGGACCTTTGACCTCCTTCAACCTGATATGTTCCATCCCTTTTCAAATTGAATAATTTATTGAGGACATCTGAGGAACAATTATGACAAGTTTCATGTTTCTGTCTTTCAGCATAAAATTGGCTGCTATGTTGAAACAATGTAATGTGCATTTTTAAAATAGCTCACTTTTCATCATAAGTGGGGAACTGGGCTTGTGGCGGACTCTAACACTAATATATACTGTTCTGTTGGGGAAATACAGGAAAATGATTGAAATGGACTGTTTAAACGCTTAATACTGAACTGTTTCAGTCATAAAGCCAACATTAAATCATACAATAATAATACATATGGGTTCTTTATGGGGGCTGCTCTATAGATAGTACGGTCGTCTGAGAAAGTAGTGGGTGTAAGGTGAAGTTGTTTACATTTGCAACATGAAAATTGGAGAGAATGTTGGCACACCTCGATGTTAATTTCATTTCTTGTGGCTTAAATGTCATTGGATATTGTACTTGAAGATACTGTAAATGATCTAAGCATAAAGCTAACTAAAATGACTGCCCTCTTGTGCTAAAACCATCATCCTGAATTAGTTTAAAATCCACTACCTTTAACAGTTTTTAAAATAGGAAAAATAAATGTTCCCAAATTAGAAAATAACACCTTCTGAAAGTGCAAAGAATGAATTACCAAATATATTAAATGTAAAATCTAAATTAAGCTATCAGCTTTTTTTCACAATATACCTCTGAATTCCAGGAAGTGGAAATGACCAAGCGGAGCTAGCAGTTTGTTTGAAAGGTACATATTTGAAGTAAGGCCATGCTTTATACTCTAAAACCCATTTTACACCCATCAATCACATATCAAAATAAGGGAATAAAAGGTTCTTTGAAGAACATCTAAGATATACTAAGTCATTTGTATTAGCTAGTATAACCAGCGAAGTAACCAGGGTAAATTATTCTTCTTTACATTTCTAACCCTATGAAAAATACGAAACTGATGAGCGTCACCCAAACAATTTGAACTAAGTCAAGGAACCTAGATAATCCCCATTACATGGAGATAATTTATCGGCCAAAAGATTACAATTTGGACCGCCTCGTGTAGATGAAGAAGAAGCAACTGGATGTGGCCTTGCCACGCGCTATCGACGTCGTAAAAATCAATGTCGTAATGTGATCCCTGAATCGCATGTGATACCGGATAAACTTTCTGATTGGTGGTAGACAAGCCGGAAAAAACTCCTGCGAAATCATAATTGAAGATGCTTTTTTACAGCATTTATTTAGCGGTGGCGTCATAGACAGTACTGTCTATCGGACGCTGATCAATGAAATTACAGACAATTACTACAGAGAGTGATCAATTATATGGGTAGTAACAGAATAACATAATTATACACAATGTCCAATGTAGGCCTGGAAACGTCAGGATGATAAATTCAAGATTATCAGTTTATAAAATGATCACACGGAGATGGACATGGCGATGCTATACAAGATGTACTTAGAATGGATCGCAAAACAATTAGGTATGAGAGCCATAGACGTTGGTAGTGATAAGTGAATTGGAACTATTGGTGATATTGCTGGTAAAGCATACCCAATCATCAAAGACAGACTCGCAAGGTTAGTACGACGAAACCACAGCCTGTAAAACTGCGGAGCACGAAGTGATGCCACCAGGTTGAACAATTAGCTAAAGTGTCATCACCGACAAAATAACAAAGAGCCGACGAGAGAGAAGAAATATAACAGCAAGTCTGATATTCGGAAGTGGTCTGGCTCGACGGTCGTTTTGGTTTAGGCAACAACGTATATAAAAAAATGTTCTGGTGTGGTTCTGATCCAGCATTTGATAGGTACGCACCGGTCCTCAAAAGAAGCATCAGTGCGTGATTATCAGTATTATTCTTATGATGCACGTATACCTGACGGACGTGGACGAATCGAGCTAAATGTGCAAGACACAAGCATATATTTCCTGCCAACCGCGGCATTCACTGAGATCGAAGGCCAACTTTTGAAAGCAGATGATAGGGCATATGGAATAGGAGATGGAATTGGTTTTGTTATTAATGGTGTTACGGCGTTGTTTAAAGTGCCACATATATCACTGACGGAACAAATATTGAATCCGCCAGTCCATCAGTCGTGTTCGCCAAGGACATCAGTGATCACCCTGAGAATCGTAAAGTAACAATGAACAGCGCTGGAGATGCAGTCTCATCAATGAATTATAATTTCAGCTTAGGATTTGTGCCAGGTCGATCGATCTTAAATTACATTGAAGAAATTTCTTTTGTAATGCCGCTGTTAAATATCTTTTTTATTTTGTAGAGATGTCACAAAAATTATTTTCGGTGCTGAAAACACAATAGTGCTAGTTCGAAAGCTACGGACAACGATAAAATCGGTCATCCTGATGGTGCTGATGATGGTAAAGTGAAACGGATAAAGCTTTCGTAGTGGATACCAAAAATAACACCAAAACTCGTTGAAGAACAACCGCTGATCTCTTTTATGGATATCAGTGGTACGTCAAGGCTGTCGGGGTTGATAATGAATGTTGATGGGTTATTCACATGGCAGATAGCATCACAGAAAGGAGTTTCAGCGCCACGGCACGTGTTTATAGCGATGCAGGAAAACACCCGAGTAGGTTCACAAGAACGAAACTCAATGGTGTTTAACACACTCCGGATTAGTGAAGTTTCTCTTAGAATAAATGGACATCAGGAATCATCCGAAGAAGTGCTTGTGAATTTCAAATGGAATCATGTTGCACGTGTGTATTATCGCTTGGTGTCATTAAACGGGAGTGATCAGGATGTTGAATCTGGTTTGCAGATATTTCTGCGGGACTTCACTACGTTGTATGCGATCTATGATGTTTCACTGGAACACCTATATTAGTTTGGGGAATCAGCCGTCGACATACACTTCCGAACTCGAATATGTGCATTACAGGCTGATCCTGGTGGTTACAGATTAATCGCTGTTATTATATCAGACCAAACAATGCTGCTTGAAGGTGTTGGCGGACGAATTAGAGTGGCTGATGCACACGTTGAAAACATGTAATTGGATCGCAACCGATCTGTACCTACATCAGTCATGATGTTATAATATCATATCATCACATGAATGTTACTCTGACTCCTTGTCAGATTTACAAATAAAATGCAATCATCGACAATCTAGATATTAGTCATCGACAATCTAGATATTAGTATCTGATATTGCTAATCCCTGAGAAGAAAGATTTGTTATTGCATATTCCAAAGTTCAGCACGATGGATTTAACGACAACACTTGTTGTACAACCTCTACTTGAACCACGACGATATCATTAAGAACGAGCTTTTATTTCATGCGACACTATTGGTGTCACAAGGAATGTCAACCAGTATATTTTGCCGGCGTGTATCTGCAGGGCGGTAACATAATCGGACTTGCTTAGTTGGATAATTTTTTTTGTTGTGAAGATCGCATAATTTACACTGCATGTAATTTCGTACAATTTTCCTGGATACAACTATTAGATCATTAGGGCTCCTTAAGTTAAAATAATTAGACAAAAGTATCTCTGGATTTACTACTAGCATGATTTCACATTTAATTTTATCTGGTTGTAGACTGATTAACGATTTTTAATGTCGTAATATTTCATTATGTTGTCGGCGGTCGCACAACCTTTCCTCGTAATAGTCAGTAGTTTTCAGCCAGTCATGTAGGGGATCTCATGTAAACTGCGGAGATTACCTGGATCCCCACACACAATAAATGCCTTAAATTTTGTTGGTAGCCAATCAATATTTCTTTGGACACCGTGCATATTTCGTCCCAAATAATTATTCTCGGAATATATTTCTCACCCATTCGTTCAGGTGTCCATGCATCACAAAGCCATCTAAATAAACTGCGATACATGTACGCGCTGACACTACATTATCTCATCTATCCGGAAAGTCGGTGAGTTGGCATCATCGCAATCAAATCTGAAATTCTAAATAATTTTATCGCACGGGTTGATTCACCAAAACTACCAGGACCATTCAGATATACCTTGTTATGTCTCGTGATTGGACCATTTACAATGGTGATGATGAAATCTGTCATAAATTATCGATGCGATGATAAACATCAGGTGCCTTAACGTCGACTGATTCAAAATATTTACGTATTTGTTCGTGTGTTATTGGCCACAAACCCCAATGAGTATCCGTAACGTCCTTATAAAAAAAATGGCTCAAAGAGATTCATTTTACAACGACTAATATAAAAAGAATCCCTTTGGGACTCTAACAGCGTCACTAGGAAATCTATTGATCATCGGTAATTGGTTTATATACGAGTATGACATCGTCGATGATCTCCAATTAGTAAGCTGAGAAGAATTGCCGTCGCAGTAGCTAATTATCAGGTCAATAACTGCTCCATCTCGTATTATTGCATTTCTCCTTGACTCCAATATTCCTTTTGCCGCTGCGTCCTTAATAACAAAATCTAATTCTGCTGGATCCTTGAATATTCTTGTAAAACGAAGTGATAAACACTGAGTAAATTAACCAATAATTTCTTTGCAAATATCTTTGTTGTCTTGTGGTAACCAAACGTCCTTTTGTTGTTTGTACTAAATTGTCGCAGAGGTTACTGTTAACGACGTTAAAATCTTAGTGTTTAAGATATATCGTAATAACTCTATTGGAACCCAACCAAGTTGATATTTTGCGCAGCAAACGTTGCGATTGACACGGGTATACGGTTTATTAAAATGTATACCAAACGAAATTGCTATAACCGGATGAATACTCGCTAAAAACTTCAATGATTCAATCTCCGCAAATCCAGTAAGATCAATAGCTGGTAGTAGCCGGATTATTGCAACTTGCGTCATTTCGTGTGATAGGTACCCGAATAGCTCAAAATGACGATGACACTCGCCAAGTCCAAGAAACACCGCCGAATCAGCAGCGACATTGTCGACATAATCATATCGGAGGAATTATAGTCTGTGTTCCATAGACCACCATAACCAAATTCAAATTTGACACATGATTGTGATACATCTTCGAGAAGTTTTTTTGGAATTGGTCGCCATGAATCATTTTGTTGGATTATACGCACAACGACAGACCACGCCATAAAACAGTTTTTGAGTAATTCGTCATTGTCTACGTTATATTTTACCGAAATATATTTAATATTTTCTTGGAGTGATTCATTCCGATAAATAACTCCAGGTGATAACATAAACTGAAAACATGTTAATTCATCTAAAGATTCATCTACGTGAAATAGCCAGACTCATACAGGGTCATGCGTACTTAAGTTGTAGATTCCCTCAAAAATATCGGCGTCGTAAAATCGTATCATTCTCTTCCTTGGAAATTTTGTCATTGAGTTGGTCCACGCATGTGAATTATCATCATATAAAACTATTGGAGCACCCTTACTACAGTATTTACCAGAATTATACAAAATCTTATGGCTTATTGTTTTTACAATTATTTGAATCTTTAATGTTTTTTACTAATATAACCACGTCATCTATCTTAGCTCCGTTGACAAGAAGGATTTCCCATTGTGAATATTTTGCATTCGTGATTCCCTGAGTCCATTCCTGCGTTTTGAAACGAAATATTCTCAGACATGTTGAGCCACGCAATTTGTCGAGCCTGTTTTCATTGCAGCAAGAGCAGCTATGTATGGTTTATTTAAACAATACATTGTATAAGCAATTGCGGAAACTGGATAAGAGTTATTGTAGCATGGCTTGTTTATTCCAGTAAAAATATTCGGTTTAGAATTGGTATATATTGTGACTACATTGCTATGTTGACATAAGTATTTAACAGGGTCGAGTTTATCCCGAATAATCCATTGTGAACCATCTTGTGCGATATGATCGACAATAAAGTTTATTCTGAATATGTACATACTGTCATTAACAAGATTATTACTAATAGTAGCCGCCCGTTTGTCATCCATTGTGGAATCAATAAATGTTCCATCGCCATCAATTTCAAACGTTGACCAAGCATGAACAATACCATCGTTGATAAACTCATTCATGGCTTGTTTGATAAAAGCATGCAGCTGTAGTAGAAATGGTATTTGTTTCTTAACTCTGGTATATCTATCTAGATCAAATCAAATAGTGTTTTGTGGATAAATATCCAATATTGTTTTTCGTTGTAGTTCAACAAACCTATCTCTACTCTTTTCTGGTTCTAGTTTTGTTAATCTCTCAATTTCTGTTACAGTTAATAACGATTTTATCTCGTTTAGTAATTTTGCTTGTGCAATTTCCGACCTTCTGAGGGCTGATTTTATCCCGGTTAGATTAAAATACTGTTATTGCAGTTAGAATTAGTCTTCTATATAATCAGGGAAAGTATTATCTTCAATTGGAATTTATCCAATAATATAATATGCATCGGGCAAAAATAGTTGTCGATGGCTCATGATCGAATCAGTCACACCTTGTGAAAATAATTGTCGTGGAGAGTACTGTGCATATCACATGGCCAGTGTTCGCTGTGGCAGTACTTGACAACCATGTTGAAGTGTTCGGTACGGGTTAAGGGAAAGACACGGGTATGTGTTTCTTGCGGCGGACGAAAATATTGGCCGCTTAAACGATATTACTTGAAGCAAAATGCTTATGATGACATCAAAATAAAGGACGCAAAGGATTATCTGGACAGATATTCCTCTGCCGAAAAATAGTGTTACATTAGAAGATAAGACATGTATCTATGGAGAAAACTAAAAAAACAATTTTCATCTAGATGAATTTAGATGTTATCCGATCTATGATAAATATGAAGAGAGCAGCGCCTGAGTTGTAAGACATTGTCGTATTTAAAAACCAGTTGGCGTTGTCAATAACTTTGTTTAAACGCAAATCGATATCATATTTCCTGATTGTAAAAACGCATAAAAAAATATCTTTGCACAGATTTGTTTACGAATGATGTGATAGCTGACGGTTTAGTTACTGATCATTTTAACTCCAATAAACAAGATAACATTCTACAAAATTTAGAACCTGTCACAGAAAGTGAGAGTACTAAACATGGATAACCCGGAGAAACAAAAATACAACACCATGACCAGTTAGATCAATGAATCTTGATAAAGGCGAGATAAAGGAATTTAAATCAATAACTGCTGCTGAAAAATATTTTGATATTCATTGAAGCTCAATACAGCATGTAGCAGAATGTATATATATCTCAGCTATATCGAAGTTGTTTAACCCCAATTTTTTTTTTACCTACATCACACAATACACATTGATATTAGTCAGTTATTCAATATAACGTAATTGTGTTCTAACAAACAAAAAAATAAAGGAATTTGAATTCTATTCATCGTTTATACATCCCCGATAGCACGTGTCAAGCCGCTAAAAATACATATGTGCTAATAATAACACGCAGGGTTTGCCACAGCACGGTCACTTGTCTGATTGCGCTGAAGATCTATACGTTACTAACAAGTCGCTGAGATTTAAAAAGTAAAAGTCGATAATTGTACACTCGTTAGAGAAACTTACCTGTGACATTAAATATAAAGTTTCAACTACTAGAATACTTGATAAATAAATTATACGATCTAAAGTCGTGTGTATGTTCAGTGTCTGTCTCTTCGATTTAGTTATATATTTAATTCCATTTGCATATTTATCAAATTCCGGTGGTGGAGTGATTAAGGCGTACAGACAAACCTTCGATCGACCAATGGAAACTGCTTCATGGCGTTGAGTCCAAAAATACGCGATAGACTTATTGGTAGCATCTGCGACTGATTCTATTATAGTGGGGGGGGGGAGGGTACCCGCGAGCTATGAAAAAAGACCAAATATCGTTGAATGGGTAATGGTAAACTTATCTAAACAAAACTAACCCAGGTGCACTTACCTGGGCCCTCTAAACCCCATTAAGGGTGTTCATTCTAAAGCATCCGGGATTCATTTAGGGAGATGTGTGCTTGATTACTGTTATGTATATTTGAATTAATTAAATCTGATTTAACATATATTTATTTCAGTTTAATTATTGGTAATTTTTTTTCTTCATTACATCATATTGTAATGTAAATTTATTCACTAGAGGTAATACTTATTTCAGAAAATAGTTTGACCTTGACTGTTCTTTTATAAACACCAGGAGTCTATCTAGATCCTGACCTTGGTTCAAAATTTGTAACAACCACGTAAACAAGTTCTATTTTTATTTTAAAACGATTGCTTGTTGTGGAGGTCATGATGGGACAACCGTGTTTAAGATGTAAACAATTAATTTATTTCTTAGAGTACAATGATTGGTTTTCGTCAGGGTCACACTGTTTGTACGTGATCTTTAAGTACCTAATTTCTACGAGCTTCCAGAACATGATCACGTGACCCTCTGTTTACATTTAAGAAGACGATATAACCTTTGTTTTGGAGAATTATTCTCAGTAGAAATTGGACTGTTACACTGGAGTTGTATGTTGTGCTGTTTGGAGGTATTTCAAACCACTCGGACTGGAGTTATTTCAAATTACTTGGATACAAAAGGATTCATTATTTTTTCCTGGAAAATACACGTGTGCGATTCTTAATAGAAATTTATTAAGATTTCCAAAACCGGTGTGATAATTCTTTTTTTTTCTACAAGGAACTGTAGACTTCAACCCTACATTACAGCTTACGTCATCGTCTTCCATCTTGGATTCTACGTCGGATTCGAACTTGAAATCAGAAGAACATTTTGTTATTAGGACTACTAAAATTTTATTCTTGGATTATTCTTTGATTATTTTTGGATTTGATTCTATTAAACCGTAAGTTCATAATTTTTTTATTTTTACAGAATTTTTCCAGGGAAATAAAGTATTGCATTTGTCAAAGTTTATTGTTTTCACTCTTTCCTTTGTTACTCTTTATTTCGAGGCTAAACACGTGACAATTACAAATTAACAAACCAAAATCCCTCTTAGTCTCTAAAATTTCGCACTAAGCGTTCCAACAATTGCAATGAAACAAGAAAAATGGAAAAAGAAAAATATAATAATCACCCAAGATTCAACAGATATCCAACGTCATTGAACCTGGTCGCTGGCACTTCCTTTTGCTATTTCTTTTTTCTGTTCATAAAAGCGTCTTATTTTACCAATGGAGGTCTTTATGACAGGAAATAATTTCGTAAAACGGGGCCTTGAAGAGGGGCTCCCCCCCAAAAAAAAAAAAAAAATTAAAAAAATTGGTCGCCACTTTTTTTTCTGTTTTCTCTTTCCTATCGCGGCTTACACTGTGAATCAATCCCACATGTGATATCTATAATTATGTTTGCTAAGAGAGCGTACTGGTGTATTTAATGTATGTCATTTTAAAAGAGATTGCAGTGCACTCGCTTCAGCCCACGATACGAGCTAAAATATATCAAACGTAGAACCTGGACTTCTTGCAAATTATAATATGTTGAAAGAATAAAAGTCGAATATGAAGAGGTAAGCACAATCCCACATCTGCATGCCAAAGTAGATTAGTGGTGAAAATATACAATGGGATGGTATATATGCAAACTCAATTCACACGGTGAGGACCAAGTCAGATCAAGATAAAGGTCACATGATGTATCAGACACGAAAACAACAAATATGTCCAATAGTATCAATAAACAAACACGTGCTCTTTTACTGTGTACAAATTTGCGCTAACTGCACCGTTAACAAACCAGGCTGATTTTCCCTTTTAGTCTCATTCTAGAAACTGGTTATCATTCATAACATGACAATATTCATATCAAGTAATGCTGATTCTAATATTTATTTCATTAGCGCAATTGTTGGTCGTCGTCAGTGAATTAAGATGGAAGAGTGACACCACTGAAGTATTTTCTAACTGTCAAATTGCCTTTGCAGTTAATAACAAGCTAATAGATCTCCTTTCTGTAACTTGTACATTAACGTCTAACATTTGGCAATATTTTTCAAAATATCTTCCAACGTGTGAATGCTTTCAGATTGTTGTTATTATTTATCATTAAATTGTTTATTTACGTGCAGCTAATGCTAATATGTATCTTAATTCAGAGAAATATGCAGCACACTGTCGGCAAAGAAAAGATTTTCACCAGCCAGCCATATCGCCTCAACTAAGCGCACATTCCAGATCAGGATGGGACTGTCCTTAAAATACACTGTGGCTCTGGATACATCGGACGAAAATGATAAACTTAATAACATGAGTTAATTTCACAGGTAATATTTTTAACAGAGTTACACTTGCACATAAGCACACCTCTATGAATTGAAAGCTATCCATGAGTTTAGGAAACTATGACCAAATACCCATGCACCCACCCAGAAACCAATAATAATAATAATAATAATAATAATAATAATAATGATAATAATTCGCGGTAATATATCGAACAAAATCATAATTTTGCATGTTGACTAAAATTTTAGTTTAGTGCTCTGGAATTTTGGGCTTGGGATCATAAAAAAATCAGAAATGAATAATTACGTGTGGTATGTCTTGAAAGCTGATTCTAGTAATAAGTAACGGATTGCCTTCCGTTCATGGGGTGACGCTGGTTAAAAATGATAGGACTGTGGAACCAGCTGAGGGAAATCAATGATGACACACTTTCGAAACTTAAACTTCATATCACTACACATGTACTGTTAATTCAAGGTACCAGATAGATAGATAGATAGATAGATAGATAGATAGATAGATAGATAGAAAGATAGATAGATGGGTGGATGGGTGGATCGGTTGGTGGGTGGATGGATGGACGGACGGATGGATGGAACAGGCTGAGAAAAATCAATGATGCCATAGTTATACAAAAGTTCATATAGCTATCCATTCATTACTACTTTATGGTGCCAGATAGATAGATAGATAGATAGATAGATAGATAGATAGATAGATAGATACAACCTAAAAAGTCTTTTCTGCAAAATATTTATACAGTGATGAGAACTTTGCCGAAGCAGCGGATCTTATATCATAGGTAAAAATCTTAGATACATTAACGAAAGAAAAATCTAACAATAGCGAGTTCAGAAAACAAGCACTTGCAAAGCGGTTAGGCATTGTCGTTCGAGCCAATGTGTTATCCATCACAACTTCTTTTGAAAGTCTATTCACAATCAATAGCCTGAGCATAGACTCTCACCATGTTTTCTTAAACAGTCGTTGCTAACGACAAAATACTTCGTCTTACCTCCCCAGGTACGCCTCTCGTTTTCTTGCAATCCATTATTTTAACTACTTGTGTCAGCTTCTGCTCAAGGAAAGGAATCGAACATCATTTCGAACGACTGCCCTTGTCAAACCAGTTACAGGTCAATTTAGCCAAGAGTCCTTCTTAATAATGACTACTGGGTAGCTCTTTTTAAATGCAGTCTATCTGCGATATCAAGTTCGCTTTAGCGTTTTATTATAGACTTTTCCTCCCGAGTGCAGTAGGACGTGGGAGATATATAGAGCGTAAAGGTACAGGTTTAGTATTGCATGCGTTCCTTTTAAATTATTTCAACATGTTTAATTCCCGTGTCGGAATGGAAAGGGAGTCGGCGGTAGTACATTGATGCTGAAGCATTTTACTCACACTACCCTATTGTGCCTCAGAGGCAATATCAGCTTTTATCGTACCTATAAATGCAGTCATTCTAATAAAATCGGAATTACACCCCCATTTTGTGAAATGGACTCTTCCTTTACAGTATATATATATATATATATATATATATATATATATATATATATATATATATATATATATATTTATATATATATATATATATATATATATATATATATATATATATATATATATATATATATATAGATATATATATATATCTGTGTGTGTGTGTGTGTGTGTGTGTGTGTGTATCTATAATTATAATCATGAGCATCGTGATTGAAAGACCTATTTATTTTATGCATATTATATATTGCAAGATAAAGCCTTATAAGACACCATAACTTTCAACAATAATCTTAATAACACATTTGCAGTATTAATGTTCTATTTTATTTAAGATACGCTTTATATCGTACATAATTATTTTTTAACGGAGTCACTTTCATCCAAAATTAACTTTTGGGGTATAAACCCAAAATGAGGTACTGGGCTTGGTATTTATGAAAACCTTTGACCTATATACAATATACATGTATAGTGTTTAAAGAAAGATCAATTTAAGATTTTAAACAAATATTATTTTCTGTTTCTAAGAGTGTAATTGGTCTTTCTAAAACTAAAAAGAAAAAGACATAAGTTAAAGATAAAACCGTAACATCATAGATCTTCTTGAGAATAATGCCAAAAATCTGAAACATGCCTGGCATGAAAAAGCTCTAATTGAAGAAAGAGCATAAATATTGAGGTTTTAAAATGTATGTAGGAGACAACACGTGTTCGCATGGGAGGATACAACTAACTATCGAATGAGCAAAGCAACTAGTCATTGTATCGTTGAATAATAAATATCGTATTTAAAAGTATACAAGTTCCTGATTAGCTGAACTAATTAGCGGGAAAATAACGGTTTTTGTTTCCTTCTGAGGAAACTATCACATGAGTAAACTGCTTATTTTTATTGTATGATTTTTAAATGTTCTAGTTACACTCAACATTTTCTCTTTCTAATCCATTTTAATGAGATGCTAGAATCAGACCATTGATATGGATACATATTTCTTGCATTACTTCAGAGGAGCCGAGTGGTCTAAAGCGCTGTCCGTTACGGACCACTGCCATCTCACCTCTGTTTGCGTGGGTTCGAGTCTCGGATTCAGCCAATGTGGGTATGTGAGAAAGCTTGACAGTAGCTTCTCGTGGGTCGGTGGTTCTTTCCGGGGTTTTCCCAGGTTCTTCCTCCACCATTAATACTGGCCACCATGTATAGCCTATCGTGTGCTGAAAACTGGCGTTAAACCCTACAACAACAACTTTAGAGGAAATGCTGAGTAAGCAACATTTGAGAAAGAAAAATAAATCCATTCAATTGTAGTACCCCGACTTATACAGATGATATATCTAGTATTCACTGATCTAAAATATGATTCACGGAATCATTCAGGATGTAGTTTGTACAACTTTGATATCAAAATATGACAAACAAGAGGCCATTATCGGTGTTTTTTACTTTCTTGTTCATCATCAGCAGCATAAACAATCATCATCATAATCACAATCACCATCATCAACCTCGTCGTCGTCTTCATCGTCATATTCTTTATTTCTTCTTCCTCTTCTTGTATTCTTCGTTTTCTCCTTAGTCTTCTTTTTCTTCTGTTTAAAACTGTTCGCAGTTGGATGAAGCCTATCGTAACAGTCTATTCATTTTCTTTTCTCTTTTATTCTCTCTCTAACTCTCTCTCTGTCTCTCTCTCTGTCTCTCTCTCTGTCTCTCTCTCTCTCTCTCTCTCTCTCAGACACACGCACACAATCGGTTTAAAATGTATGTAAAACTTTCACAGATTTAGAATTAGAAAAACACATTCGTATGGAAATCAATGTTAAATTAAGAAGAAAACTTGATCTTGGTGCCGTCACTGCTGTTTTCCAATAACTACATTGATTCATTTTGTAGTCTAGAATACAACACACACGCTTCAGATACGGGGGGGTAGCGCGGGTTCGATCCCCGGCCGATACCAAAGGCCTATAAAAATTTGTACAAAAAGCAGCCTGGCTCGGCATTCAGCATCAAGAAGTTTGTGTAAGGACTTTTTGGTCTGATGTCAGGATGATATGACTGTGTGGGATATGTTATATGTCTGGGTCGTTATGCCCCAGTGCTAAACATCACTATAACTGCCACACTATAGACATCGTAGAGATATGACTGAAAACTTGTTAAATCTACGTTAAAATTTCAAAACACACACGCATATATAGTTGTATCAGCCTACACCTGCAATCATTTAGAAAGTTAGCAAATTGAGATCTCATGCCTCGTATACCCATTAGACACCAAAGTAATCGTCTGAATGCGACGGCACTGAATGAGATCAATACCATAGGAAATTTGATCTATAACCAGGTAAATAACACAATTTTACAACATTCATACTGTTAAGTTCTTACATACGGTAATTCATTGTGACATGACCAACCAATGAGATAGCTCAACTGAGATAGGGGAATTCCCTGTATAACCCACATTGTTATAAAGGTGTACTTACCACACCTAACAATCCAATATACGCCCTATAGAGAATTGCATGACCTGGATGATAAGTCATTGCTTGCACGAGAATTATTATCATTTTGGAATTGGAAGAATTTAGTATGTTCGGAAAACTGTAAATACAACGAACTTTCTATTAGCAGGAATGTTGTACTTGCACAATGCTGCCTGCATTAATGGTGTACTGCATACAGCAACTGATTAAACATAGACCTGAATGCTATATATTCGATCGAGAATCTTAATTTATTAAATATGTTAGGTTTCATTAAGAGGAAGTGACCTACATTCATTCACTATAACAGAATATATATTTGTCTGATTTGACACACATCCATTCTACATGTAGTCCTAAGTGAGCAGACAAAATACTTTTTGAAAATAACATGATACACACGAGTGAACAGTAGTATAAATATGGGGGTTCTGGAACACTTTAGCACTCGGTGATAAGAGTGGGTTTTCAATATACTACTGTGTTATTTGGATTATGGACCACTTTTTCAGGAGTTCACTCAGGAGCAGGAAATGAAGGTTCTGGACCATCTATCACTATGTGATAAAAGTGCTCGAGGGAGCACCCATGGATCTATAAAACTCTGTTATGGGGGTTCTAAACCACTATGACTTATGGAGAAATGGGGGTTCTGGACCACTTTTTCACGAGTGTTCAATCTAACGTAGGGTGATTGTGGTTCTGGACGTAAAAATGGGGGTTCTGGACCATTTTTACGTGATAAGGACCCGTTGGATGTACTTCTGTGTTATGGGGGTCATGAGCCACTTTTTCTTGAAGTGATCTTTATGTAGAAATGAGGGTTCTGTGCCATTTTTTGGAGGTGGTCACTCCATTGCAGAAATCGGGGGTTTTGGACCACTTTTATGCCTGCAAAAATTGAGGTTCTGAACCACATTTTTGAGGTGTTCTCTGAGGAGTAGGAAATGGAGGTCTGGATCACTCAGTGGTAGAAATGGGGTTTCTCGACTACTTTGGGCTGTATTGGAGACGTGTTTTTGTATTATAAAGAGATATCTCTTCCATGCTATCCCTGGTAGGGTGATTGATTGGATTCTAGTAAGAATGTTCGCGGCAGTATTCCAATACTGGAACTGAGTGAAGATGAGTCCAAGGAGTAGTTGATTCCTACAGATGAGGTTATAGCGTATGCAAATAAGGATCTGTGTTATGTTCATGAGATGATGTATGTTGAGGAAAATGAAGACGAGTAAGATAACGACGATTGGGTGAGACGTAGTTATAGTCATCAGCGCCTGATGTAACGTTACAAGCATCAGTATTACACCAAAAGTAAGCTGAAGCATTTACAACTGTCGGTGTTGCAGCGTTATCAGTTTTATTATTGGGTGAACAGGATGACGCGTGTTTAATTAGTGGGTCCTTTGAAATTGATAAAATTTGAGTATGTGTTCAAGCGTATATTTGAGAGGATGAGTTTCCACAAGCATGCGGCGAAACGTACAAGGGTTTCTGGGAAGAACATAGGCGTGGAGTATTATACAATTATTTCAGAGACTCTGTCGTCGGAACCTGAAACAACTGAGTCAAAGATACTGTGGGTATCCACGAATTGAATTGCTTAGGATAACCAAAGCACTTGACGAGAGATTTGTTACATCGGGTGGTGATCACTTTTCCGACTCTGAATAGGTTTTTGCTTGATTTTGTATACATCCAGCTTGTAAAAAGAACCTTGGATGAGTTCGTTCTCCTGCAAAATTTGAAGCGTGTAGGTGACTGAAATGGTTTTTTGAATAGCATCGACGACGAAGGCTTCTTCAGTCCAGCATCGGGTGTATCCATTTTCGAAATTGGCTTTTTGTCTTCTGATCCTGATATTGTCACCTACCTTGAATTTGGACCTAAAAAAAAGCGTATCTGACCTGTTGTTGTTGGTCTGCCAAGGAGGCTACGTTGGGAGTAATTTTAATGCTGTGGTGCCATGCGAGATTGTATAGGTCAACACTATCTGGCAGAGTCTCCAAGTATCGGCTGGTGTTATCGCTGGTGAATCTTTTAAACATGCTAATTTTGAGAGTTTTGTTAAACCGTTCGACGACAGCTGCAATAATGGGAGTTTGTGTGATGTACAGGTCAATGTTGTTTAGTTGAAGCCAATCTGAGACAGTTTAGTTATAAAATTAACTACCGTGATCTACCCATAGTTTTGGGGGTCTGCGTGCACCCACTATTTTATCAAACGCGTCCACGATAGAACGTCCTGTTTTGTTTTTAAGTGGAACTTTCCATGGATGTTTGCTAAACACATTGATGACCGTCATGATATATTTGAAATGATTGTTGTACTTTCTGTAATCTCTCATGTCGACGAGATATGCCGACCAAATATGGTCTGAGGCGACTGCGATGACTCCGCCGCGTGGAAACAGGTTGCGCGCTGGTTTATGAAGTTCTTTTGCGAGTGTCTTCATTGCAGGTATTGAAAGATCAGCTTACATTTTAATTTTACCTATCCAGTATTGATTTCAATATCTAACTTGTGTTTGCTGCCGATGATGCACAAAATCCCGGTCTACACGTTCTCTGAAATTTGTTAGTTTGATTGTTTTTAAGTCCCTCAGCATGAACTTGTCGCATCCCACTTTGTTGTCCTGATGATCGTTGTAACAGATATTGTGTTGCATTGCGATGGCATCGACACCGTTGTAGGGTTCTTGACTTTGACGTGGCTGATCAAGCTCGTCCTGTTGTTGTTGTAGGGGATTATATGGTTCGAAGTTTTCCGATCAACTCATTAACATCCAGCACGCCACCGAGAATTTGTTGTTGTCCACAACATTTACTGTCACCTACGCACGGATTTCTTTCCACGCGAAGGTCTTCGCAGTTCGTGTCGAGATCACAGAGTATGCAATGGTACATTTTTATACAGAGCCATGACACTAAGTTGTCATTTGAGTGGGCGATGTTGATGATTTTGTAGGAAATGCAGTTTCGCGCGTTTTACCTGTGACGATGTGTGATTTGTTAGAACCACATACGGCACACCTTGATCTGATCATGGTGAGATGATTTTTAGGAAGCATATCGACGGGATCGATGCTATCCGTTTTGGCTATTCTTATGTTACGTGTTTAGGCTCGAATAAACAGCAACACCAGAAAGAGTGAAGACAAAGAGCTTTGAAAAATATAACACATAGTTTATTTCTCTTGAAAAATTCAGCAAAATTAAAATACATGAACTTACGGTTCCAGAATCAAATCCAAAAATAATCCAAGAATAACCCACGAATAAAAGATTTGAAGTCATAATATTGAAATATTCTAATGATTTCAAGTTCGAGTCTCGACGAAGAATCCAAGATGGAAGGCGATGATGTATGCTGTAGCTTGTACTGTGTTGAAATCTGCAGTCCCATGTAGTAACACAATACTTAATCCTCCGGTCTTGGAAATACATATACAATTTTCAAGAAATGTCCTTTTTTCAAGAATTCTGTTTGAATGCAATAATATTTCCAGAGAAACGAATCAATCTTTTAGAGGCCAAATATTCTGAAGAAAAATTAACAAATAACTCAAAAACTCAAAAATTCAACACAGGTCACAACAGAAGAAAACAACTTGACATCACATTTTAAAACCCCGGACTCTGATCTCTCTTTCTTTCTCTTTAAACATCACAATTATTTCGCATTTTTGGAAATGCCTAATTGCGAAATAGAGGATCACGTGATCATGTTTACATATAAAAATCACATTGCTCATGTATGTCCTTGATAAGAACCAATCATTTTACTCTGAGAAAAGTTGTTTACTTGACCCTCAATCAAAACCAGGAACTAAGTTATAAAGAGAAACAAGTGTTTATGTTATTAGGTATTTATGGATTGATTCATGTCAAACTGAATTTTCTGGAAAATATTAAATTCATAGTAAACAAAATTACATTACAATTTCATGTAAAGAAAATAACTAGATTCCAAAACCCACAAACAATCAAAGCAAATCAAACGCAAATTAAATAAAATATAAATTAAATCAAATATATTTAACATTTTGTATTTAAAGCACCAAAAGTTGATGTTCATATTTTATAGCGCATACAATTTTAGCGACAAAATCACCTCGATGGGTGATGTTCCTTTGTTCCTGCGCTGGATGCAATCGATGCAGTACCATTCACATTAAATTCTTCAGTTGCACAGGGCTCTCTCTGAGGTTGCTGGAAGTAGCTCACGACTTAATCAGGAGGTAAACCAAACGATTCAAAATACTCTTAGACGCTGTAACGTGGATCGTTGAAGACAGCGAACCAATGAATGTCATGTCCATCTTAACAATTTTGCAGGCTAATCACTCAGCTCTCGTCGGATGTCATGCGTTCAGGAAGTTGATCCTTAGAAAAGACACCTCTGAAATGGTCAACGCGTCATCCTAATATTTGTTCGAGGTCGATGCCGTTTATTTCACCTGCGGTAAATTCCCCTATCAGGAGTGGTTCCAGGAAGATGGAGACCTCGACCGTTGCAATCATGGCAGTAAGGTCGCAGCGATGCCAGCTAGCACGGGTCCGATGAATCCTCCTTGTTTGGACAGCTGTGACGCCGACAATTTCAGAACGATACATCGCCGTGCATTAGCATGTTGGATGACTAAGGTGGTTTGGCAATGCTTCAAAATGAGTCGATTCAGTCATTTTAGCGCTGACGCCTTAAGCCTGATCGACACAGGCCTTTTAATGCATGGCTGCCACAGTGATACTTTCCTTCAGCTGCAGTGACAGCGTTAAATATATTGCAACATACGACATAGTGTTATAAATGCTGTTATTTTTGGACACGTCGGTTAGCATAACCCATGGGCGAGTTGACAATGGCACGTCTTCTGACACCGCTGCGAGCAACGCCTTTTCTGCAAATTCCATTTCCCATGACCGCTTTTGGGGTAGCTCCGGCACAGGTTCCGGTCAATGCGGCAAGTCCTAACGGTGCAAGAACCGACTCAGTTTGGGCACCATGGTCTTCACGAAGAAAACGATCGCGCGGTAATAGATCGGTCATCGTGTGTCTGACGCTTGGACGACTTTATGCTATTTCTGCGTTGAGGAACTATCTTGACGTGTCTGGGACGCTCGCTGCCTAGATTGGTGACGGCCCTCCACGACGTAGTCACCTGAGCATCATCAAGCAGCTGAATGTAAATACAGCGCGGCTTAAAGTATAGATTTTGGTAATTCTGGCAAGTGTCAATTCCAGTTCGAGCATGCGCCGTCAATGAAATGATTTTGGGAATCCACAGCGACAACTACGTCATGGTGAATTCTCAGTCAACTGTTGCTGCTGTCTTGTGCAATGTGCTGGGCGGTATAATCTCTTTTCAGCACCCGTGTGTGCTTGACGCCTCTGAACACGGTTTGGATATCCCAGCATACACCGAAGTTACTGGTACTGGTAAAGGCGCGTCAACTGTGAATCCGATGTTGTAGCCAGCTTGACATACAATTTTAAAATGGATTCTTATATTTCCTTCATTAAGAGCATCTTCATCGCCAACATAAGCCACCCCAAGCATGTCCGCAACGGTAGATAAATCAGTATCCACTCCCTCTTAATTCATGGTATCTCTTAACCAACACATGTTGTTGGCGCACGGTCGCATGTAGCATCATTGAACATCATCCGGAAACTAGCCATTGAGACCTTCAACGGTTTGATTTTTCAGGTGATATTGCGTCGACTTGAATAACGATCATTCTTCTTTTTGCAGTGTGATTTATTCAACTTCCACATAAGTTTCCGCACGCAGCAGGTTTGTATTTTTCCGCGTCCGTCCAGAAAGGCCTTATGGGGAAGCAAGTATACATCTGCGTCAGGCTGCTCTATTTTTTGATCCGCGCTCGCGTAGACGTTGGTAATGTTCGTGTCCTGTGTCCTTATGCATTTCCGAATCCAGTTCGCTCAGAAACACAGTTTTACGAGAGAGAGAGTTTCCAAACTCATGCAGTGTACTGTTTTTGTCCTGGTGAGGACTGAGCGTGTAAATGATCACACGATCGTAATTCATCATGTTATTCAGCAACATGTTCATGAGGACATTCATTTTTCCACGGCTGGTCGGACCCACCATCACGTAATGGCAGTCTGGCATAAAAATAATGCTGATGTGGAGTCATCGACATCTTTTTGTCGATGTTAATGATGTTCGATTTTATATACCATTTATTTATGTGAATCATGTATTAAACTTCGTTTCGTACCCTGGTGGGGCCTGGGAGCAGTACTTAGGTCATCCATGGGGAGCTCGATGAAAAAGTGTACATCACCGAGGATTCGTAGCTTGGCAATCTTAACATAAGCGGGTACAGCAGCACCAATATCGATGATGTGAGTTACCCACCCCAGATGCCAATTCAACATGATGATCTCACGTGGGTACAATCGCGCAGACCAAATTCTCATTGAAAGTGGAACTCTCATAGGCAACTTAAACAAGGGTTGAAGTACTTTATACGGACTTACAGCTCCAAACGGACAAGCGTTTGTGTCGTCGCTGACCGTGTCGTCTATAGATCTCGATGTGGCACTGTATAGTAAGTACGATAAAACTGGAACTGTCATCGCTGAAAATTTCTCCGTGACCGGCCAACTGACCAGCGATCTTTCCATGACGTCACCATATGCCGGAACAATGCGAGTGGGAGTGAGTACCGGACTGAACACGAGATCGACGATGATCGTTCATTTTGGAACGCTGGATCGTTCCATGTACGTCGACAGAGATGCTATTGGAATTATAATCCGATTACCAAGCACACCGTGGAGGGTTCGCGCGTCAGAGGTACGAGTGATGATCTAATGCTGATTGCCAGCGACACCATCATCAACCCAAACAGGTGCATGTCGATGAAGGATCAGATTTTACGGACATCCAAAGACGTGGCCCTACACCGATAACACCCAGGGGATCTCGTATGCTCAACACAAATATTCTCGCTACAGTGGAAACCATTACTGGATTCGTAACTGTGTCGTCGGGACTGATTATCCGCTCACGATTGGTAACGAGGTGATTCCACTGCTGACAGGAAAAACAAACAATCGAAATGGCATTGTCCTGTCTGTGTCGTCTAAATACTCATAGGCGCTAAAAGACTATGTTGGTTTTGCAAATAGCGTGGCTACGGCAAGCGCTGATTGAAGATACATCTTCCTTTCGCTGTTTCTATATGGAAGTTTCAGTTACGAGGACGTGTCTTTGGCACGGAGAGAATTCTCACTTGCCGGCTGAATGGAACCTAAGTAGACAGCACAATAGAGGTGCTTCATAGTAGTTCTATCGCCATCGGAGTTACCATGCTTGAATAGTACGTCACCATTACAAGCACGAAATATTCCACGTTTAAACCAGTAGCGCTCACAGCAGAACTTATCAACCCTAGATTAAGCTTTTTTCAAATTTTCATTGTTGACGATCTTTTCTCGGTCGTTGCTATCTAGCATAAGCTCTTATAGAGGACCATGCCAGAGATTGTCCGAGTGGCCATTAAGCTTCACTAATTATTGTCGGATGATAGTTACAGGCAGGATTCATCCTATGTCACCAATGACAATCACGTTTATCGTCGATGGAAGAGGTCCATGAGCGGTGGAAATAACACGACGTCAAACCGTTTCAAATGTCCGTGTGAGCGATGCGACATGAGCAGCTCAGAGACGCCATCGATAACTATTTTTGAGGTATTTAAATTTTGCAGCTATCTAGAATCAGCTCTCTAGCCAAAATCATAGAGGGACTCGTCTACGATATCATCAACGAATTGCATCTGAGCCTTGGTGACGCGATCGGGAAAACGGGTTACGTCAAACGACGACGGTTTGGCCGAAAGGAAGGTGATGACGAGCACCGAAAAGATCACGAATGTACGGAGAAAGATATGGCACTAAAACGATTTTGCAGAAAAAAGAAACTCCGAAATGCTATAAATAAAAGAAACTTTGTCCGAAACGCCGGCTTGGAGTATAGGGACGACACGATGATGGCGGTGATGGCTTTCCACAAACGATCTGGAACCGCATGAAACGACGACGAGACTCCAGAACAATCTGATTGGATAAAGATAAGACCATAAAAGCGTTATTATGCGATGATGTTGATTTTGTCTAGAGCCGTACTGGCCTTGCAAACGATAATGAAACGCATCAAGCCACGAATGGAGGCCAAAAGTATAGTTCCAAGCATGCCATGTTAACGTGTGATAAAATCCTCCATAAAATACGCTTGTATCTACGTGGAGGTCCCTTTGACATGCCGTTGTTGATTTGCGAGATGAGAACTGTCGATGATCTCATCGTGGACATCGTGGGCAACCAGTCGAGTTAACATAGCTGAGTCGATTCGAAATAGTCTACGGTAAACGTACACCACGGATATAAAGAAAATGTCTGACTGTGGTTTGGTCCACAGCACTAATGCTGCCAGCTAAGTTGTCGACGTGATCTTACATCAACCCATGGTGTTCCATGAAGCTATCGCGACGGTGCTTAGAAATAACGTTTTGGTAACGCTCGAACTGACGCTTGAGAAAACACAGAAAGCAGCATGCAAGCAGGTGTTACTCACATGAGGACAACGTGCGGAGTTATCCTGTAACATCATCGTGAAGATCTTTTACGACGAGGATCTGATCATGCAGCTCTGCACGAGATGTATGAATGAAAGAAACCTTAAAAGCTCTGGCGGAATTAACTCGGTTTCTGATCACACTCAAAGTCGTGGAGATCTCGAGGATGCTATCGTGAATGTGCTTCATCAGCGTGACTCTCACGCTCACCAAGGGACGTGTTGGTCACGGCCGCACAACTCTACGATGAGAGAAACTGGTCTAACTGCCATACTAAAATATGTCTGTCAAAAGTATCAAGCAATTAAATAAGCAGTCGACGGTACTATATATACACACCTATCAGCTCAAGGATAGATAAATAACTTGTCTTTGCAAACGGAGCATACAATTCTACACAAGGTAGTGGCAGATTCAGGAAAATATTTTAACCTGCGACATGATTTCACTCGTAGTCTCATTAGCATTGATCAATCGCTGTATCGTGTAAATGTGCCATGGTCAAATGCCTCTCCGCACGAGTTGATCGAAAGAGTCGTAGGATACTTAAAAGGTATGCAAAGATGCGCTACCCGCTGTAAGCTAGTGAGAGAGCAATAAACTTTGCCTGGACAAGAAATCATCACCAATAAGCAGTACATGAAGCAACAGCAAGACAATTACAAAGCGCTCAAGGGAAAAACTGATAAACCTTCCAAACTTCTTCGACTACAGCATGAGATCATACAACGATCACGACGAGCTCACATCAAGAAAAAAACTACAAAAATCAATCTACTAGCCCTTAAACGGCAACTGACTCTATGAAAAGAAAGCGGGCGATAAACAATTCGTAGTCTTGAAATGCTCGAAAACAGCATCACAACGCAGCATCAATTTACCTTATTTAACAACACCATTTCTTGCATATTAAAGATTTCAGTCGACCATGATGATCCCAGTACACTCAGCATAAAAATCATGAATATTTCTAGTATCGTTGCTTTTAATGCTTTCCTCAGCCACAAAAACTGCACAATAATGTCATATCGGGATACTGCCAAGAACTACGAACCGTTTAGATGCCGCACAAGGGAACACTACAGTTCGAACACCACTACAAAATATACAAACAGTCGTGTCATATCCTATTGAGTCAGAAGCGATCCTTGAAAAAATAGAAGGACTCTCGTCTGATCCATACCATTATTTCAACAATGTGACACAAAATCATGTTCCGTGCACGAACGGCTATAAAACCTTCTGTTCCGTCAATAAACATTGGTCTTCACCGTATCTTCACATCGTGGTGAGAATGGCATTCCGTGGTTCTTTGAGCAGCTGTGGCTGAATGGAAGCAAACCAACGCCCGCAGAGAAAATTCAGCAACTATGATTCCACTTACACCACCACAACGGCCACAACACAATTTAGCGCAGAGATGTCATATTTGTGAAGCGCATTTTAAGGCATACGATAACAAATTGAGAGTTCATTGGCATGTCACCGGGCGTTATCGAGATGTTTATGGTGATTGTAATCTACGCTGAAAATATTCAGATTTCATCCCGGTGATCGCTCTTAATCAACGAGGATACGATGGATATTTTATCATGGCATCACTCAATCATCCGCTCGTCAAACAAGTCCATGCCGATGTGAGAAATCAGATCAAAAAGATCCCCAACTATTTCAAAAAGTACATGTCCGTGACAATTGCAACTTTGTGATTCATCGATAGCGCCCAGTTCATGCCGGCATCACTGGAAGAACTAGCTGAGAACTCTCCTAAGTTCACAAACCTAGAAACAAGATTTCGTGAAACAGGATTTGGTGTGAAAGTGGATTTCCTCCAACAGAAAGGAGTTTATCTCTGCCAAAGTATCGATGCCTCTTCACTTTTCGACGGAACATCGCTGCCACCCCAAGATTCGTTTTTATTCCCAAGTCCACTTGTCAGGGATCACCGGCAATGAATACCAATACCCAAACAAGATATCGAACGAATTCAGCTGCAAAACCCTTGGCAATTATCACGTCTATCTCAACACGGATGTACTCCTGCTCGCGGACGTACTGCACAATTTCAGACGCGTGCGCTTAAAACATTACCAACCTGATCCACTTTGGTATTCGTCACCAGGACTCTCCTGGGATTGCATCCTCAAGCAATCTGGAGTGACCGTAGAACTCTTCACCGTTCCAGCCATGTTTGTGCTCACCGATTATACGGCGCGGAATTTCCGTCATCAGCAAAACATATACCGTAACCAACCATAAATACATGATAAACTATGATCCAACAAAGCCACCCGTGTTCATTCTCTACCTCGATGCGAACAATGTCTACAATATGGGCGATGTCACAACCCCCTTCCCATAGGAGATTTTCACTGATCACCGTTCAACAATTCCTCTAAGAAAGACAAGTGGGATATCAAGTCGACTGGGGCTATTTCATCGAAACCGATCTTGGATATCCACCCCATCTCCACGACGACCATAACGACTATCAGTTCTGCGCCAAACAAATTCTTGTCACCCTGTTCAGGTTCGAAAACGCTATGGTTAAAACACTAGTGCCCAATCGTGCAAACAGAGCCAAAATACAAACTGCATCATCTCTCCAACATGGTCTCGTGCTCGACAAAGATCATCGGGCTCTCAAGTCTTGTCAATTTCCATGGATGAAACCATAAATCGACTTCAATGCAGCACAACGAGCCAACCACGGCTTTTGACAAAGTCTTCTTCGAAATAATGACCAAAAGCGTATTCAAAAAAAAAAAACAAACACATGGAATACATCAAACATGAGAAGAAAATCGAAATCGTCAATAACCAACAACGACGAGATATGTTTGTGGAGAATGATGCCTTTGTAAACATGAAAATCATTGACGAAGAGCTCGTCGAGATCTAAAACAGAAAACCCCATCTCATGATGAACAATGCTAGCAGCCGTTCTCGATCTCTCCAAAAGGCTCATGCTCGATTTTCATTACCACTTCATCAAGCGCAAGTATGGTAACAAAGCCACGCTACTCGTGACCGATACCGACTCGCTCGTGTACCAAATTCACACCAACTATGCCTCCGTTTACCTAACTCAACATCCCTTCCACTGCGACGACAATAAAGAAGAGTTAAGAAAGTTCAAAGATTAAATTGACTGTGTACCGATCACGGAATTCATAGTACTTCGCGTTAAACATACTAAGTCACCCTCGACAATGGCACCGTCATGAAAAAAGCCAAAGCAATAAAAAAAAAAAAAAAAACGTCACGGCCAAATTAGCCACCCGCCAGCATTACACACAAGCACTACATGGACATCTCCATTATTGTTCCACCATTTTCCACCATTTTCATATACGTCAGGGTAGTCCAGAAGTCCCATCTCTCTGCGTTGGAGTGGATACTCTTGAAAACTTGGTCCAGAACCTCCATTTATCCATTTATGCAGAACCCACATAACACAGTAGCATAGATCCATAGGGACTCCATATAACAATGTTTATCACGTATGGATAAAGTGATCCAGAACCTTCATTTTCTGCTCCTGAGTGAACCTCTGAAACAGTGCTCCATAAACACCAAAATACAGTAGTATATCCAAACGGGCATTACTAGACCACTCTTTATCACCTTTTGATAAAGTGGTCCAGAACCCCCATTTTTATATACTACTGTGAACTGGTGACTCCAGTGGTGGAACTGGGAAGATGCGTAATTATCAAATACCTTACCAATATAATCTGAATTAGGTGCATTATTGAAACGAATAGACGTGTTGTGAAAACATTATGATTTCAAGAGGAATCACATTATCTCTTTTGGTCAAGGGTCTGTCCCATTCACCCACTTGGTCAAGGGTCTGCCCCATTCACCCACTTGAAATTGTCTGAGAGTTCCAGAGAGGGAGCTAGACGGCCACACGCCAGCTCACCCTGCTTTACATCATTTATTACTGGGGTTATTTGAAGTCGGCAATTCTCTCTCTCTCTCTCAAAAGAATTTGATGATTTGTTACATTGAGTCTCATATGACGTTTCGCTCATGACAAAATCGTTACTTCATCAAATTAGATATTTTGTGATTTTGAAACGGTAATGACACACTCTTGCGACTACGTCCATCAACTACGCAACTCCTTACCATACCGAATAATGCAATCACAAAGCAATCCGGGAAGACAAAAAAAAAAAAAAAAAAAAAACGGTTGTGGCTCGGCAACGTTGAAGTAGTAGTGCTACTCAACACGGGGTTTCAACCACTGCCATCACATGGACTTGAGGGCTGGAAACTGCCTAAGTTGTAAATATCACAGACAAGTACATTTTACCTTCAATATCTCGATAACATTTTGTTTCGATCTGGTCTAAGTGTACATTGCTTACAGAGCCGTCGACATGATTAGTGGGTCATAAGAACAATTTTCCACTACACCACTATGAATTACACATTTCACATTCCACTGACATTTGTGGAAGCCCGGAATTTTGTCCTCGTTGTCCTACCCCATCCACGGCCCTGATTGCGTTAATATCTATACTTTCGAGGTATTTTATGTGGATTCAAAGGGCCGGACCAGTTAGCCTGGATATTATGTGACCTAAACCGCTAGAGTCCCCTCCTCGTTTTCTTGACATACGTCAATGAATGTAACTTAGACTTGCTAATCAGAACGATCGAACTCCATTCCCATCATGGCAACCAGTTAATGAGAGTCAGAGAAGCCCCTAAATGTAAAAAGTTGGGATGCGAATTCTGAATATCGTGGTCGGGAATTGAACCCGGATCGTCTACGCCACAGTCGGCCGCTCTAGCCACTAGATGAAAATGTCTAGACAAGCTAGGCTGATTAGCAATTGGCTTCATATATCTAGTCCGCTATAATAAATCAAGAAATTGTTTTCGTGTATATGATAAAATGATGATGTTTTTATTGTTATAAAAGCAAAACAAAAAGATGGTATTTTTAGCACAGCTGTCTCACTTCCATTTTGACCACTTCTTATATTCATGCATACTCGTTTAAACGGGACACATGAAATAAAAGCGTATTTAAATTACAAGTATGGATGCGTTTTCCAAACTTACTTTTTAATTTCCCATGCCAGAAAACAAAAGAAAATCTGTTCCAAATTGATCAGTGATCTTATAGAAAACAATAAATAGAAAACACTGACGCTACGCTTACAATAATACGGTCATCGAAAGACTGAGACACAAAAAGAAAGCAAATGAATTATGAAAAAGAATATTATGTCAAACACAAAATCACACTCTCAGTGTAGGGTCTAATTTGCATAACATCTGTCACATTGAGAAGAAAAACAATCACACCATATCCCTATTTTTGGTCAAATATATACACAATAACGTGACGAAACTAGACTTTCAGTACTTTGAATTGGTACATTCCTTGCATCTTTCCCCATGTTCTGCTTTATATTGGCCGTTCTTATTTTGATATTCTCCCTTATGTCAGAAATCTAGTACGAAGTGGTTTAATGATGATCTTGGAATGCAGTTAAAATGTGTGCTTCCTACGACAAGGTACGACTTATTTGCTTAAATAGCATCTCTCTCTTTCGTTCACTAGCTATTTCATCCCCGCATTGGCAAAAGTATATCCCTGAGTCAGTACAGTAAACGTTTTAAAGGCTGTGTGATGATTTGATCTCTTGCAATATGTTAGGAAAATAATTAAGATGATAGCTGTAGTTTTCTCGGAAAGCTCTTCATTGTCCTTCCCTGTTTTGTGATATAGTACACAATGTTGATCGCCATTTTCTGCCTATTCCGCCTTTCAGAAACATTGGTTGGAGCAGGAAATCTTTTTACACGTTTCTGATTTTGATAACAGTGTGAAGCTATATGCTTCACAGAATCTGTCATTTACAATGAAAATTATCGTGCAGGTAATATACTTCGTGGCTGGTCGGCTTTTTTATCGAATGACGTCGAATATAATAGCAAAACAAGCCACAGTCAATGAAGTTTGTAATTTTGGACAGTCTAACCCTTTCATTAATGATAACAGGAACTTTGGTCAACTCTGTAGGAGTTAAGTTGTACTGGATATAAAACACAATGTCCGTAAGAGTAATGAAAAAATTAAATTTTATAAAAATGTCTCCATATTGTACCTTTAGGTGCACAATTGGCAGAAGGATTAAAAAATGGGACGGTAGAACCAAGTATTATTAATGCATTTAATTTATTAAACATGTAAGCAACATTTCAACGCATGCATGACGAAACATGTCATTTGCACGGTTCGTTGACAAAATCGTCTCTTTTTTCATTTAATGGCAATAGATCACCGTATTTGCCGTAAATATACAAGTGATTGCCTGCTAATCTGGCCATATTTCCCACGTGCCTAATCAACCGTACAGTGTGATGTCTCCTGCAAAGCAATACGGTTAAATTCACTTGCAATACTTATTTGTCAGGATACGACACAGGTTGTACAAACCATACAAACATATTTTGTAGCATTAATATTTTCCCAGGGAATAAATAACTGAATCGGCTGCGTTTGTATTTATCTTGTTACGCCTGAATTGCAATGTAAAGCGACTGTTTCTGGTTTATACAGGTATTCCTAAAAACGGAACAGGTGAAAAGCGCGCTGTAGCAGGAACAATATGCACGTTCACTTGAAAAGAAAGAGACGGGCGTAGCCATCTCTATTCTGGGCTAATGCATTCTTAATCCAAGAAAACTGAAAAGGTCAGATATACAAGACTATCAACTGTTTTATTTCAGGCAAGCGTGTCAACTCATGGAGTGATGTGAGTGCATAACGAGGATGAAATGATCTGTGTCATTTTAGGTCATCTGTACTCGTAAAGAATACTTATTGTGTAACCCTCGATGTTGATATGGGTATCAGCGAATACAAAAGCAAATACGATTGTGCGTAATAGCTAGTACAGTCAGGTACACCATACTGTTAGGTAGTGTCAGCAATGCATAATTCAGTATCTGTAGATGGGGGTGGTACCATGATGGTGAAGAAATGGTTAAGCATTATAGCAATAACGATGTCCCCTTTCCTTCTTCTAAGTATCCTGTAACATTTAGCAGCAAACTATACCGTTTCAAGCAATTTGTATGTGCCATCACTAATTTAGCCGGTCATATAGTACTACCTGTGTCCGTCCATTGATCAGTTCGACCATCTTTTCACCTGTCCATCCATTAGTTCCTATTTGGTTTAAATGAGATCTCATGCAACGTTTTGAGACAATTGTGTTCCATATATTTACTTCGAGGATGTCAAAATAGTCTTACTTTTGAAGGCGGATACTTGAAAACATTGACAAATTACTGTCTTAAGTTTTGTGCATAATAAAATGGTTGTTGTTGTTGTTGTTGTAGGGCTTAACGCCATTTTTCAGCACAAGATAGGCTATACATGGCGGCCAGTATTAATGGTGGAGGAAGAACCCGGAAAACCCCCGGAAAGAACCACCGACCCACGAGAAGCTCCTGGCAAGCTTTCTCACATAACCACATTAGCCGAATCCGAGACTCGACCCGACGCAGACAGAGGTGAGATGGCAGTGATCCGTAGCGGTAAGCGCTTTAGACCACTCGGCCACTCGGGGCCCCCAATAAAATGGTGGTGTAACGGTTTCATCACAATTTCCAGTAAAGCATCAGAGGAGTAGTTTTATATCCCATTTGTCATTATTAAACCATTTATTAGGAGGTACAACTTTTAAAATTCAACTCATAGTCTTCTTTGTATAAATTGATGTTGTCACGCATTATAAAAAGCAAATGTCAGTGCGCTTACGATCGATAATCGCTCTTTTAGTACTCTCCAAACTTGATTTTAAATATCAAGACAAGAGATCAATGTGAATATATATTTTATATCATAATAAAAGCAATTTGTATATTTAGGCAGATATACTGATTTATTTAATGCCACCAATGACATAAACCTATCACACATTGCGAACTTTTACCATCTGATGTAATTGCATATCCAGTGTATCTGAATACGTTCGGATAAAACGTCCTTGCGCCAATGCATAGGTTCAAACCTTACGCAGAATATTTCAGCTGAAACCAGACTCCGAGAAGATTGTTTGAAAGGGTGTATTTGCGATAAGGAAATCATGTGTAAGAGTCAGAATGTTTTACCGGGAATTTTAGTCTGATGTGATTGTTTGTAAGACAGAAATCTCATTGAATGGTAACACCTTTTCAGGCGGTGCTCAGGTTTGTCAAGATTATTTGAAATAATAAAATTATGCCTGGGAATCAGAAATATAAAATGATATGAGCGACTAAGATAATTACGTGCAAAAGGTCGCTTCAGGAGGAATTTTTACTATACGCATGATATGCACGTTCACAGCGATCGTCCGTTCGGCATCGGAGGGAAGAAAAGAAGGAATTAATCAAGACAGCCTATGATTCGTTGTTGACGATATCGACTCATTATGGAGTATTCCCCAATTTTAACCAGCTCACGAGGCGTAATTCCCCAGCATGTCCAAGCATGACCTTCGAGCCTCTGAGTCAGGTCGCACGAGGTTCATGCCTTGGATCTTGTGCAATGGCCATAATTCATGGCGATTTGTTCAAGGCTCTTTATTTTTCGAAAAGCAACCATCAAGTTGAGGCCCGCATTCGACTGGAGTCTCCTCATCCAGTTCAACATGGAGACGGCAAAGTCAATCAGCCTTTCCGTCAGACGGCAAGAGGGTGCCGTCAGTCTCAATATTTTAGGTCCCTATCCACCCTGCCTCTCCCATGTTTCTCCGTTTCGCTTACCGCCTATTTTGTGCCTTTCTTTCTTTGTTGTTTTTTAAGGGGGGGGGGAATGAGCAAACGTATCTTAAGGGCATCCATTTCCCGATCTGATGGTGTTTTCGTGAAGAGGTGAGAAGGGATTGTTGATGAATTTAATCCGAAGCTTCTCAGAATGATCTGGATAAGCACCCTTCCCTTTCTGACGACATAGGCAGGACCAGTGAGCTCAACGGCTGGACGGCTGACGACGGTGCGGTTTTAATATACATTATATCTAATGGATCGGGTATGAACAGCATGTGGAAGGTCCGGATGCTGGAGGTATATAAGACGGTCAGGCAATCACCGGTACCGTCCGCACCAAAGTTCTAGCTGACCGAACAGATTTCTCATTGAAATCTCTGGTATAGCAATGATAATATGCCGACGGCGTGGCAAGACGGACGGATCTATCAGTAATATCCCATAATGAACTATAGGCTGGACCATTTGAAGGAAATGGTTCCCATGCTGGTACGGCTGGACTGCTGGTGTCGCTAGACTGCCGGTGTCGACTGGACTGTCGATGTCGGCTGGATGGTTGTTGATATCAGGATGGCCAGCGACTGCTGGACGGCCGACATCGGCAGTATCATGAGTTGGTTCTAATGAATCCGGCATGAACCCTATGCGCCCGAACTTTCAGGCCCGAAAGCCATGTTTAGCCATGCTGGGGGACTTACGCCTAGTGGGCTACCTAAAATTGGCGAATACTCCACAATGAGTTGGTATCGCCAACAACAATCTGTAGGGTTGTATCCCTTGATTTATTCCGCTTTCGTTCACTTCAATGCCGAAAGGACGATTGCTGTGAACGTGCGTTTCATGTGAATAATAAACATCTTGGACTAGCGAAAAATATATTGAAGCTTTTTGCAGAAAGATCCCGAAAAGATGCATGATGAAAACAGCGCAAAGGAAGACAAACTAGTATATGACTAACTAGCTACTCTCATAAATATTGTCAAATCAGTATATACTGATTAATAATTACCTAAAACTGAAACCCAATCTTCCATTGACTACTATGAAAGACGCTGCATATCGAAAAAGTGTTTATACGGAGTAAAAACAAAACAAGAGTCATGGTAGACTTCCATGCTCTGAAGTTGCATATAAATCTCTTAGACTTACATTCTGCTGAAACGACACAAAAAAGCCCCAGTAACTAAAGCAGAAACTATTAATGTGTAGAAATTACAAGGTCTCTAAAACACTGTCGTAACTAACAGATCAATGAAAGTGTCCTATCAGAAGCCTATGTCCCTGTGATAAACTTATGGACAATGCTTAGTTAATAAATAAACTATAATTTTATCAAAACAGCGTGAAATATGAATAAAATAGGCAACGATTATCAAGCAACACTTCCGAATTTCGTCGAGGCCGAAGTAAGCGAATAAAATCAAAGGTACGATAACTCGTAATGAGCTTGTATTAGGTCAACGATAGCGTTGGAGGATGGTGGTCTTACAAGGCGAAGCCTCGACAAGAGACAAATCACTAAAGAACTGGCAGAAATTTTAAAATAAAGCGTACAACCTGCAGTGGATCGATAATTCCGCACAATAAATCCAAAATGTAGGTTCGATGGGCCCATAGGAACATAAAATGGCTTGATTGTCGAAGGATAAATTGTAAGACATGTAGGCTGTACATCAAAGAAGCTAAAAACGGGCGACAACCAGTGATATCAATTGAGGTAATGGGCTCGAGTTACTGACTTTGGTCTATATAAAACTTGACAGGATAAGACGTTTTCTTCTTTTAGTACGGCTGGATTTGCGAGGTACAATATGTACACACAGTATAAAGGAGTCAAAGTGTATGCATGAATCACTGAAGACAGGCTTCATTTTGAATGATGCATTGACTGCAAAGGTAAACCAAAATGAATATATTATAAGTAGTCTGTTTCTTGTGTATAAAAGTTGAAAACAAAACGTCATTAACATGGAAAGTAGTCTACACTGTTAGAAAGCCAATGGTCGCATTTTTAGGACGCATGGTAATGACACATATGTAAACCTTGTAGCAAAATTCCAACAATCCATATCAGATCCATATCTGATCCAAACGTAGCTTTGGACTATGATTTTGGCAGTGACATTATCTCAATGATACCCATAAAAAGAGTTACAAAATTGGAAAGCATCGGAATACAACAATTTGAAGCAAAACAGTAACTTGCGATCTAGTAGATATCGGATGTGGTTAGCATTGTGAATTGGTACGAAGGGCGGATAATAAGTAGCAAAACCAAATAGTGATAAAAATGGGATATAAGTAATTAGTAGTTGCTTTGATTAGTTTTTAAAAGGTCTCCTTTGCAACGAAACTAGCGAAAGAAATGTTAAATAGCTCGAATGGAATTAAATTCTCTACATTTATTTCAGTCAGATTTAGATCGATTTTGGATCATGTTTTCTCAAATTCACTTGATTCCTGTGATGATGTTGGTGATGACGCCGACTATAAACACCTTGAAAATTCAATTTATTTCATTACTTCTCCACCGACTTATTATGATTATATTTTTAAATCATAGTTTTCGTTATCTGTAATGCATTAAGAATTACTTTTTAAATCTCATTTTTCACCGATATGCCAATAATATGCATTAATACTGAGAGTATGTCTGCATAAGAGGACCAACACACAAAATAGGTTCTGACATAGGAAGTCTATCTTTTCGATTGTGATTCCTTTCAAATTGTTTTATGGAACTTAACTGAAGGCAGCATTCTTGCAGGGAATAGAACTCATGGAAGTGTGCCACATAGACGTTCATACAAACTTCTCAAATCTCAACACTAGGATTTGTCATATCCACCCACCCCCTCTCTTTCTTCCATGATCGATCTCCCATTGCCTATTTGGACACACGAGATGTAGTAGGTTGATAACGAATGACACAGATATGATCAAACAATTTAAGATAATTCTCTCCATCAATGCAGGCGAATCCTTTCTGTGCCTAAGGCACGTATCACATTGCATTCATCCACCAGTGCCCTAATCCACTCTACCATCACCCACCCCCTCCAAATTAACGCTTAATGGAACACGGTGCTCTAAATAAGTATTAGGCATCGTTACTCTCTGCACTAGGTATGAGTTTATAATCTGTTTGAAGATAACGTTTTCATTCTCTGTTTGTTTGTTACATAGTATTCATGTATCTATACACAAGATTTAGCGTCAATGAATAAGCGCTGCTTTTCCTAAGTTTTGACTGTAATTCATGTCCATTGCTCTGGGCATGGTCTTATTTCCTGGTTGGCTATATATATAGATAGATATATATAGATAGATAGATAGATAGATTGATTGATAGATAGATAGATAGATAGATAGATAGATAGATAGATAGATTGATTGATAGATAGATAGAAAGATAGATAGATAGATCGATAGATATATAGATAGATACCGTAGAATCATTTCGTATGAGTATTTGTAGATGTTTCAGTAGAATTTAATTTTGTTTTGTCAATAGTAAAACTAACACTTAAACATAATCTTATCAATATATTTTTCAATGCATCGTATTACGTATAAACAGTTTAGGTTTTTCTGAATCTCCCTTTCGTTTCTTTGCATTTAATATTGGCAAATTTCCATTTGCGCAGAAAACTTCCAGAATTGATTATCAAGTAAATAGGGCTCTTAATTAGAAAAAATGAGAGTCTAAGTCATTTAATAAATTTTGGACTAGATGTATTCACCTAGTGTATCATCGTATACAGTACATTAAGATCATTGGATAGGCACCAGACATTTATGCATGTGGTGAAAGTAACAGAAGGGTGTGTAAACTGTGATCCGAGGAAGAACTGTTGTTTAACGAAACTGGCAATTAAACAGATTTTGTCTTTATTGTCGAAGCTTTTAGATAATTAGAAATAACTAACAATTGAAATATACTGTTATCTGCTTTCTAAAATCCTTAAAACAATCTCGAATGAAGAAAGAAAATTATGCAGGTTCTTGGTATGTTTATTATTTGTAAGAAAACAAATGTATATCAGATGATGAAAAGGTCATCGTACAAAACTGTCACAAATGCTCAAAATGCAGTGTATAAATTTTTCATGATATTGTTAAAATACTAATTAAGTATTAATATACATTTCAAGATGGCTTCGATAAAAGCTCTTGTGGTCCTCGAAAGGAAACAATTGTAACTTAAACATTTTTCCAAAGTTACGAGGATTATTTTAGCAAAATCATCTGTCACTTTGTTCAAAACGTTCATGGGAGGTTCTAGAAAATAAAATATAAACGGTCAAAGTATCCATTAAATGTCGGATAATGATTAGTGTAATTAATGATCAAATAGACCGTAGGATTTATGCTTGCATCACGAAAAATTCGCTCAAGGTTTATGAAGAGCAGCCATGCAGCTTTAAATAGTATCGCCCATTGGTGACATTAGCAGTGAGAAGAAAAAGAAACATTTTCGTCCAGGAAAAAAGTAAGTAAAACATAGTATGTCATGTTTATGGATATGCTAAAACTCTTGAAAATAAACTTCCTTAAAAGAAATTCAGATTACCACTCATACGGAAAGATTAACCATGTCTTTATAAAGTACCAAAATGACTTCAGTACAAGTCGAAAATTTCTTTTCATGATAGTCTTTCAACTGTTTAAGAAAGATTATATAAATATTTTATTAACAGGATTCAAAATATTCGTAGTTGGTATATTTGTAGGAAAGAGAAATTTAAATAAGATTCCATCTATATGTCACCATTAACGATTTTCTCAAAACAGTTTATTAAAAGCAATTGTGTTCAAAGGTGCAAAACAGCATATATTAGATACCATGTTGGGCATCATTTTCATTAAAAGTAACATGAGTTAACAAGGGTATGTGCATATAATGACTACGTGTATCTTCCTATCTTTATCATTATTCCAGAATGATATAGACTGAGTAGCAACAGCTGGACGGAGTCCGTTGACCTGGCTTCCTACAAATCTTTCCAATGACTTATAAAATGCATCAATAGCAACATGTTTCAGATGGCATAGGTGGCTGTTGTATGGTTTATTTTCAAGCTACTATTTAGATTTAGAATTCAACAAATGTTGGCACAAGTATGTATTTGAAACCATGGAACCAGACACAGAGTGGAAAAGTATGAAAAATTATAGCATACTAATGACAATCACATACTAGGGAGTAGAGGTTATTGTACGATTGGCAGAACATATTGGTTTTAAAATATATGATGATATCACATCAATGTAGGTTTTGATGATGTTTGAACATATGCACATAATTTCAGTGGTGTAAGTGCAAACATAGTATGCATATTAATATGTGCTTTAGGTATAAGTTTAATAATAAAATAATACAAATATGTATTCACAATATTTTTTAGTAATAAAGCAGAAGAAAAATATATTCATAATATTATTTGGTAATAAAACAATACATAATATATTCATAATATTATTAAGTCTGATAAAAACATTATTCCAACAACCATGAGACGTAAAACAAATTAGACTTTCTCAGTCTGAAATATTTTTAAATTTGATCGAATTCCAGAGAACAGAT